>CM068725.1:23313505-23913505 GCA_035079005.1 Fraxinus americana
GCCCCTTCCAATAGGTTTTGAAGATAAAAATCCTTTATTGGGCGCCATATACATGCTTTCTCTCAACGAGGAATATCGAATGAACGCATTCTTGTGAGTGAGTATCTTTGCAGATGAATTAGCTGTTGCTTTTCTAGTTTCTTGAGTACCTCCAGTGGTTCTTATCCCCGGAAAATATAAGGTTTTCATAAGGTTGAGCTGACATCTAAGCATGAATAATTTCGTTTAATCATAGAGCATATCTTCTGTAGACTAAATAATGTGCACAATGGCATACACCCATTCAATATTGAGGGTTTTTGAAGAATACCATTTTAACTAAAAAATACTGGTGCCAATATTGCAGCTTCTTAGGAGTAGCTGCAAATGCAGATTTCGAAGAAATAAAAGCCGCTTACCCGAGGCTGTCAAAGGAATACCATCCAGACACCACAGAACTTCCTCTGAAAGCTGCTTCAGAAAAGTTCATGAAATTACAAGAAATTTACAATGTTCTAAACGACGACGAGAAATGCAAGTTTTACGATTGGTCACTTGCAGCCAGTCGAGAAGCAGAGAAAATGAGTATGAAGCTTGAAGATCTCTACATGCAAGATATAGAGAATTGGGAATCCATACCAAACATGGTTAAGCAAGCAGGCAAAGCCTGCTCTAACTTTCAATATTTTAATAGTTATTTTTTCAGTTTGTTGCATTGTATATATGTCATCTTCTTCAAAGAACCATACCGATACTATGCTCAAAATGGTACCTATGGTATTATCCAGTTGTGTATAAAATTGCAGTTTCTCATTGTATATAAACAGACGACCAAAAATATCTTAAGAAGTTCCAACTTTAGAAAACAAAAACGGTTATTCTATTTCAATTTCTTGTTCAAGATTTATAATGTGGAGCAAAAGATCAACATCTTAGATAACAATGTGTTGAATTACAATATCATACAGAGTCGATGAACTTTGATCAACGATATGTAAACATTAACTAAATGATAGTTGACAAAAGAGTTGGCCACAAATGTTGGTGGCGAAACTCGAAATAAGAGGGTAATAGACGTATCATATTGAATGGCGAATTTCCCTATCATTTCTTGTGCTTCTATGTGTACTTTTAAGGATAAATCTCATTTAACAGTCTGTGAAAACATCGGACGAACAGAACCACTGGAATTGTTCCCAGAAGGCTGTGTCTTAATTATACCAAGATCCAGTTTCGAACCTGCAACATATTCAGCCTGCATCTACTAAAATGAATAAGTTGTTACAAAGAGTGGGAGCAGCAGATAGAGTGAGCATTTAAGAATTACCTGGCATTTCAGCATAGGATGACGCGGGGTCGTATTTTCCAGTTCCCATTGGATGATCAAACTTGCAAGTACGTCCGAATTTGCAGTGTCCTTTCTGCAAATAAAAAGGGCAGGCTTGCACTCCCTGTTCATCAAAATAAAAATAGGTGAAAAGCGTGCCAGAAAAATTATTGTGTCGACCCATCTAGTTCAAAACGTGTATGCATTATGAAGAATATAAAGCAAACAGAGATGCAATGTCTGAAGTTGCTGAAGATTGAAGTAGCTCTACTCCTACATCTCTTCATGTTAAATCTTTTGACTCTATAATTCTATAATGCTAACCTGTCATTTTACGATAAAAAGAGTAAAGATGTCTCCAGTTTGCATCTCAAATGTTTTTCCCAAGGTATTGGAACAAATACGAGACAAACAGGACTATTAGCTGAAGCTTTCTGAGAGGTCCTTCACCACTGTTTGGCTTCTTTTGACCTCTCGAATTAAAATTCAGTAATGGTTAGAAACAATCTGAACCTGCGGTATCCCAGCCAGCACATCTTGAGAATGAGTTTCACTTTCACAACTGAATTTTTTTTACTTTCTTTTTTTTTTTCCATTTAACAAAAGTTCATTTTCAAGTTGTAGCGGGTTTAACATCAACCCCTACCACTTACTAATAATAGAATAACTACATATTAGAAGGGAAAGCAGGGATTTACCTCTAGACCACATTTGTTAATAATAGAGAATCGATTCTCTTTCACAAGTAAACTTCTTTAAACACTTGCAGACGTACATACAATTGACTTGACTAATTAACTATTATCAACAAGTTAAGAGATAATTATTAGCATGGGCTTCAATATGATAAGCTCAGAACCGTGTACTGTCTAAAGAAGATTGCCTTACATTTAACTAAGCCCCTGTTTGGCTCCCATTAAATTAAATTACATGACATTAAATTTTTCTCTCTTCATTACAACCACACATTCATCAAATAAAATAATATTACACACAAATCTAAAACTTTTCATTACTTTTCCACCACACATTCTCCCATCAATCACTATTCAAAAAATTTTCAACCCTAAAAAATGCCAAATAATAGGGGCCAAATAGGGGCTAAAGTAAAAGGAGTACATTACCAAAAAGTTGATAATTTTCACAGAGATCCAACTTCATATGCAATAGAGAATGTGGGAGAGAAAAAGCTAAAAATACTTTGCCCCCGTTTGACACACATTCTTTCAGAACTCATTTTCAGCCACACATTTTTCAATAAAATAATATTTTACATCACATCAATAAATTTTCCCTACTTTTTAACCACATATTTCCTATCATATCACTATTTAAAATACATTATTTCCTCAATAATATCCATCAAACACACCCTTAAATTGTACACAATAGTATTAAGATTTAACATGGGAAAAGCCTTTTACCTATCAAAAAAAACATGGGAAAAGCCTTTTGTTACACACACACACACAGACAGAAAGAGAGAGCCCTATCACATGAATTGTATACAAAAAATATACAAAACCATGTTGCTTTTACTGATTGTGCAAATCCTGATAACCTGGAGCTGGCACTTCACAAGATCCAACTTCCAAGGTAGTTGGCACCAAATTGCAAATGGTGATGTATTTATCAGTTTCAACTGATATTACTTCACCTTTTTACCTTAACGAGGACCACAGCCTTCTATAAGTTAAACTGCAAGACTTCAATGGAAATAAGAAACTTCCTCGTGAGTTTCTCAATCTTACCCTAAACTTACATCATCCTCAATTGTCATGGTAATGTGTACCTCAACATCGTCATCAATGCTAATTACTATTTTTTAGGAGTAATAGATTTCTTTTAACCTGTCTGTAGTTGGGGGTGATCAGGCTTTAAGGTTTAAATTGAAAATTTCTGTTTCAGATTGTTCTACTCCTAAAATCAGATTCCCAGTGAAAGAAAAGAGAGAATATATGATGCTTCATAATCATGCCAAAGGGGTCGAGGAAAAAAAAAACAAATCTTATAAAAGTTCAAGAGACAAAAGTACTTTAAAAAGATGAGAAAATACTCTGTATATCTGAATAAATAACTCATCTGACCCCATTTTCTTGATGTTAGCACCCACAATATTTAGTCCATGTTTATCTTACATTAAACCAAAACTGTTTTTTTTCTCAAACCTATTTCCAACCACACATTCAAACAATAAAAATATTTTGCACGTAAACCTAAAATTTTTTCCTACTTTTTAACTAGACATTCTACAAAAAAAATCGCCATTCCGAAACTCATTTTCCCAAAAAAAATTCTTTTTAATGGAAGACGAACAGAGGCTCAATACAGCCTTTAGCAGGTGAATTTTTTCAGTTAGTGATTTCCTTTCAGAACCAAGCAAGTGCTAAGATCACTATTTATTTATGTTCTCAACTCCATCCATTACCACCTGCACATACTGTTTCATGTGTCATCTATTTTTATTCGTTGAAGTTGGTGACACATGCCTCTAAACCAAGAGCATTACAAACTAAAGACTGGAATCCTTGTAATAAGAAAATCAAGAGTGCAATAAACTAAAACCGGAATTCTCGTATAAACAAAATTAAGAAAAAATAAAGCAGTAGGTGCATTAACAAACCAAAAAAATTACAGTAAAATGAATAAACACAGATGAACAAACTAGTCAACTAAGTAGCTAACTGACAAATAAACAATCCATGTAAACAAAGATTTTCAAACAAATAAGCACACGATATAACCACGTGAAAGCAGGTTTTCATATGTTGAAATCTATGTCAAAATCCATTGATAGTTGACCAGCAGTAGATAATAATATTGAACAATTATGGGACAGAAACCCTGAATCATATTCTTTTTTTTTTTTTTTTTAATCTCATAGGGATGCCAATTTGTTACATAGCGAACATACATATCAATGTCCAACCATCACATACCAAAGTTGTTATAAGGGCCAACCATAAGTTACAAAATGGTACAAGGAAACACTTTACATCAATTAAAATTATTTTTTGTTTATTGTTTGTAGGAGTGTTGCCCCAAACCACAACAAAAAATAAAAAATGTTTAGGAACTTCTATATTCACAAGTAAAACATCTAGTTAAAATATTTACCAATAAAATCATGTTAGAGAGTGAGTTGAGCTGAGAAAGAAGGCGGAGGCGGGGCCCGGGGGGGGGGGGGGGGGTGGGTAAAAAAAAACAGATCATTGGTGCTAAGTACCCGAGAGAATTAAAAAGAAAAAGGGAAGGGAAAGTTAGAAAACTGAACAGAGTAAAATAGTTCCCAGTATCAGAAGAAAATTAACTGTGGTTTGTAATCTCCAGAACATGTAGAAATGAAGTAATGGTCTTCTTTCCCATCTAGAATTTTCTTTGAGACAAGAAATAAAATTGAAGAAAATTCAGGCAACTCGTATCTTATGATTTGTCGAAACAACTATAAAGATATTTTCCGCGCTTAAAATAGAATTTTGGATCTAAAAATCCCTACAGCCCACAAATGCTAATTTTCGAAAAGTTCAATATAATGTAAAATTGTAATAGAAAAGCACGTGTAAACTCATCATCATCTACTGAATAGCAGAAAATGCCAATTGAAATACCCACGTACTCATAATACCAGTCACCATGAGGACACAGGAAATCAATCACAAGCACACCTGAATTGGAATTTCCCAACCAAAACAATGCACACTTACCCACCCACCCAGGAAAGATAAGAAAGAATCAAAAGCAAATAAATCAGTTAACCATTCTGATAAAACAAGGAGTTTGTGAGAAGAAAAGACCATACATACCGGACGCTGAGGTAACCCCAAGGGGCTAAGCGCACAATTCGTGTTTGAAACAACCCAGTTTGGTGGATGGTTATACCTACAAGATGATCCATATTTACAAACCCCAGTTCTCATGTAGTATTTGCAGTCAGGCTCGTCAGGCCTTTCTGGTAACTGTTGCTCCGATGTTACACCGGCACTCAATGGTGAGGCAGAAGAGGGTAACTGGGTATAAGCTCCTGCAAAGGCCGGTGCAGAAGAAGATAGCTGTGACATTCCATATACAGAAGCCGCTCCAACTGAGGGTTGAGCACCAGGTGATGGTGCAGGGCTAACTGGTCCCTGCATAGGTAAACCAACAACACTATATGAAGGCATCACAAGCAGGTATGAAGATAATTAATCAACTAAAACACTACAAGAACAGTCTACCGAGTATGGATTCCAATTTGGCATGGGAACCACTCCTGGATGAAGCAACATTGGAGCATAAGCACCGGGCACATATGAACCAGGCAATAGAGGAGGCCTTGCAACCCTATAGGTGGTCGATGTGCTGTCATATTGCTCAGAAGGAGCAGAAAGAGACTGCACTGTTGGATAAAATGGACGTGCAGGTACTGGCATTGATAAACCAGCTGGTTGAGGATGATCGAATTTACATGTTCTACCAAATTTGCAGTGCCCCTTTTGCAAATAGTAGGAGCATTCTTGCTGACCCTGTTGTAGAGGATGATGACATGACTATTAAAATTGCTTATAACTTGGAATCTATGCGCATATATTAAGCCTTGACATAATAATTACCGGTCGTAATGGATATCCATAAATATTTAGAGGCACATTTGTCAAGGATCCACCAGCATTTTTTGGGTGATTGAACTTGCAGGATGGACCAAATTTACAGGTCCCTGTCCTTAAATAATACTGCACATTAAGCAATTACATTTCACCCATTAGATAAAAAGATCAAGCATTGTGTAAATATAAATAATAATGATTCTGAGATTGTCAATACAACACGAAGTGCAAAAATAGAACCAGTCACCGTAAAAGGTAAAGCCGTACCTGACATGAAGGCTCCCCTACTCGCTCTGGATAATCTCTCATCACACCCCCAATCTGATGAACAACCAACCAAAGAACTCAGAAAATAACACCACGATCCATACTTTGAAGTCAAATATACATTATGCAAATGCATAACAAAGAAATCCATTCATCAAACTGACATAACGAAAAACCAAAACACCCCTATCAAAGAGTGTAATACAGAAACCACAAATTCGATTATAATAGCTACAGAAATTACATATTTACATTGAGAAATACAGCCAAAAAAACTATGGCGTAGTACATATGGAATGTGATCAAGGGCGTACCGAGATCCCACGATCACGGGGATGATTATACCGGCACTTGGCGCCGAATCCACAGGACCCGGTTCTCATATAGTACCCGCAATCTGCCGCGCCCGGCCTCTCCGGGTACACTTCACCATCCCACAAATTCAAACCTCGCATCGATTCTAAACAATAAACAAAAAGCCCGTTTTTCAGAAACCATTCAATCTCATTACTGAAACCCTAACATTTCACAATGCAAGTAAAAAACCAACAAAATAAGCTCAAAATTTTCACCTTCTAAACCAGGTTCTTGGCCTGCCGGAGCCCATTCCACCTGCTGCTGATCCGATTCTGTCCCACTTCTCCTTCCGTACAACTCCATTCCCTCTTTCACTTAATTCTCAATCACTTAACTGAATCAAACGCTAAAAGGGTACAATAATGAATACTCCTATAATAAAAATTCCTTTTTCCTTAAATGACACGAAAAATCCACTGATCTGTAATATATATTTAACTACTACGTACGAGGGAAGAAGGGTTTTTTGGGTTGTCCGAGAGAGATTTTTCTACAGTGCGATTGATGAGTACTTTTGTACAGTGTGATTGAGTGAGAGAGGGTGTGCGTATATGTATAGTTTTCGTACGGCCTGGTATTTTACTTTACTTTTTGCACCTATACACACAACTCTCTCTCTCTCTACATATACACACATATACAACACAATCACACAGACACAGTCTCACTCTATACATACATATACATACATACAACTTTCTCTCTCTATTGTTTCGTCAGTTTGTAAGGTACCCGCCAAAGGTGTTGAAGAAAGGGAAGGCTACGCATTAAATAAAAAGGCACCCTGGAAATGACTTTTCTTTAAGCGGGCTTTTCGAATCTCGGCCCGCAACCGACACTGTGATTTGAAATTACTTAATGGTCCCTTAGTTTAAGGTTTGGTGGAATATTTGAGGAGGATACTTTGGAGATTTTGAGGTTGTCTTTTGTCCTTTCGGTTTTTATCGTCCTTAAAGCTGAAAGTAGTAGGTGCATTGATTAGGGGTATGGTCATAGTGAGTTACTTTTAGTGGGTGAGTTGATTTGCATTTAAACCCCTCAACTATGGCCTAATAATGTAAATCCCCCCATACATCGGGGTGGGATCGAATTGAGTCGGGTCGAGGCTATACTAGTTTTAAGAACATAAAAATTTGAGGTGAACTAATTCGTTCGTTGTAAAATATTTTCATGTATCTCGATTTTCTTAAGTGTAATTAGATTGAGTCTTGGTTTTTCTAGTCAAGTAATTCAGTTTGATTTTCACAACATTGATTTTTATGCTAACTAAAAATGTTAAGAGAAAATGGAAGTTGAAAAAAGAGTAATGTTATTTAGCACAAATATTATCAAAACGCATGTCATCTAATAACTCTAAATGATAGGTCTAATTAAATTAATCTGTATGTACCTACGTTTAATTGGGTGTATCACTTAATATCACTTAAACTTTTATTATATGAGAAATACTTCGCCTCAAAACAATTATTCATATTAATCACGAATAAAAAAAATCACCACACCCTCAATCTCAAAACACATATTTATAAAGATAATTGTAGAGACGGTTTCAAATCCTTCAAATTTTTGCAGGTCTCATCAAACCTCAGCTTTGGCCCCAAAATTTGTCAAACTTGTGCAAATTACACATGAGATGATTTTCATAAAAAAAAAAAAAAAAAAAAATCCGTTAGTTCATCAAAAATCAAATGTATGACCTTAATTTGGCTGATTTTTAAAAGGACAAAATAATAAATTTATATTTTTCACATAAAATAATTAAATAAAAAACAAAAGATAAAAGATAAAATAAATGAAATAAAATACTTCTTCGTCTTCCCCGCACCCAACCAATGGGATGTTTTGGTGGACAACACCACTGGACATGGGATGTTGTCCTTTATGGATTCTTTACATTACAATGATTACATTGATATAACCATATCAAGATGCCTAAGGAACATCAATCTATTTCATTGAAGGCTAGACGTGGGATGCTTTAAATCGATCAAGATTTTTCTTTCGAGCTTCATAATTTTACAGCCACTTTCTTCGCACAATGTAAATTTGTATTGCTGAATGAAAATGAATTATAATGAAATGTGAGCATCACCCCAAGAACAAGAATTTTTGGATGCCTATCATCTTCATGCAACGAAGCTTTGTCTACATCCAAATTGCACTTGCTTTTTATTTTGATCAATAAAAGATTAGCGTTTTTTCTATTAACTAATTCCTAAGGATGCTGTGAGGTCTACTCTTCCACAAGGGTTTTGTTACTTGTACATTAAAATTTACATAATGATTTATCAACATATGATTTTGCGATATTTAATTGTCAAATAATTTTCTTACTTACATGTTGATATCTCATCATTATGTAAACAGTTATGTACAAGAAGCATTTTTCCTTCCACAATATGCAAGTTAATTTTAGTTTGATTACAAGGACTAATTTGATGAGATGTAGCAGTTGAAGTACAAATGGAAATAAATAAATGTTAAATATATCTCGTATCTAAAATATTAAGCTTGTAGATGAGGTGTCTTAACAATAGAACTTGCAAGAAACTTGCATACCACTTATTTAGTCTTTTGTAGCTCTAAAAGTTTGAACACTAGCCCGAAAATCATGGATATAATGTAACATATCCATCTCTTCACATTCCCGTTGAAGTCTCTTCCCATTTCTTCAATGGTCATATTGATGGTCCAACATTCATGGGATTTTCAATTTCAATAGTCCAAAGGTTTCAACATTTATGGAATTCAATTTCACCGTCAATTGGTTGGTAACTTAAGCCATAACTTGATGGGAGTTTTGGCTATATAAATGGATGGGTTTTGGTCATTGAGCTTCACCGTCGAAAATACTGATACACCATCAATTAAGAGTGTTGAAAGCTTGAAAGTTCCATTACTTGTAGAAAGGAAAGTTTTTGCAACATCATCAATGGCCGGAGGTATGAATCGATCCCTATGGTATTTCGATTATTCGATCCAATTCATTTCCGTATAATTGCTCTGGATCGTTTTTTATCTTACATTTAGTACCAGAGTCATTATATTACCTCTGCCTTGGTATTTTACATCAATTTGCAGAATCTATCTTTTCTGGCAGAATTTATTTTTGTGAAAATAAATTCAAATTTCTCCATAAAATCATTTTTCTAGCCTTTGTGTGGTATTAACTTGAGTTTTGATGGAGGAAAGTTAAATTTGAGACGGGTCTAAACCAGGTTGATTTCAACCTGCTTGAGGAAGAAGTCGAATGTTTTTTTGGAATGCGTTGTTTTCTGAATAAGTGAATTAATTGGGTTTAGATGCTAATAATTTGGTTTTGCTTGTAGTTTGTTTATTAGGTTGAATTTATATATATAATTGCTTAGCCCCTTTTTTTTTTTAAACAAAAAACATAAGCGATTGATATTTGGGCCATTTGGAAAAGATATTCAATTGGATATTGATCCCTTTTCTAGAATTTAATAATTGGACCGTAACCTATAATTTGATTTTGGGCATATTATCATCATTGGGCATGTTAGTTACATAATGCTTGCTCCGTATTTATGCAATTATTTATGAGGAAATTACACCTACACCTGTTTTTAGATATCCATTTTCAAAAATCATGTCACAAATTTAAAGTTTCAAAAATCAGGTTTTTTTATATTTTTATTAAATATTAATTATATATTTATCATCACAATTAAAAAAAAATCTAATCTAACCTAAAATCATTTCCCCCCTCACTGGCTCACTCCTCTTCCCCCCTCACTGGCTCACTCTCTCGTCTCTCTAATTCGCCGCCGCCGCCATGCCCACTCAGTCGACGGCAAGGCGATCTGAAGCCCAGTGCGATCTGCTGCGATCGGAGCCGCTCGCGATCTGAAGCCCATTCATCCACCGCACACGGAAGCCCAGTGCATTCTCTCGTCTCTCTAATTCGCCGCCGCCACCATGCCCATTTAGTCGACGGCAAGGCGATCTGAAGCCCAGTGCGATCTGCTGCAATCGGAGCCGCTCGCGATCTGAAGCCCAGTCATCCACTGCACACGGAAGCCCAGTGCATTTTTCTTCCCGTTTTATTTTTAAATTTTTGAGTGGTGTGGTGATGAGGATTCGGTGGTGGAGGTGTGTGGTGCGGTGGTGGGTGCGGCGGTGATGTGCTTTGTGGTGATGCAGATGCGGTGGTGGGTGCGGTGTTGATGTGCTGTTGTGTGCGGTGGAGGTGGTGGTGTGAGTTGTGCGGTGGTGGGTGCGGTGTCGATGTGCTGCCGTGTGCGGTGGAGGTGGTGGCGTGAGTTGTGCGGCGGATGTGGTGCAGGTGGCGGTTCTTGGTGGGTTGGTAGTGTTGTGCAGGTGGCAGTTGTTGGTGGTCGGCGGTGGCGGCGGTGTTTGCGGCGGTGGTGGTTGCTGGGGTGTTTGCGGCGGCGACGGCGGCGGTGGTGTAGTGTTGGTGGTGGTCACAGAAGATTTGTTGATTGTGACCATTAAATTGGGTGGTGTGTGACCAATAAAGAATGAATTGTGACCGATAAATACAAATTTATTAATTTGTGACCAATAAAAGTTATTTGTGACTTATAATTCGTTGTTTGTGACTATAAAATAAGACGTGTGACTTAAAAATTTTATGATTTGTGACCGATGAAATAATTGTGATTTTTAAATTTTTAATTTGTGACCGATGAATGAATTGTGACCTATCAAATTTTTGAATTGTGACCATAAAATTTTGAATTGTGACCAAATTGTATAAATCTGTGACCGTTATATATTTATTAATAAAACATATAATTAATTAAGTAATTCATAAATAAATTAAAATAAAACCTGATTTTTGAAATTTAAAACATCTAACCTTAATTTTGAAATGTGTATAAGTAAAACCAAGATTTATGTAGACTTCCCATTATTTATTGCCAACTTGAAGAATTCAAGCATGCAATTTTATTGTTGGGCCATTTATGCAGTTTAATTCTTCGGTATTTATTTATTTACTTATATACCCATTTTTAATTTGTGCATATGTTAATTATTCATTTTTTTGAATAATATATGCAATTTAGGATGTTTAAAATTTTAAATTATGCTCATATTTAGTTCTCATGAATTAATTATGTTCAAATTATTTTATGCAATTTATAATGTCTATGAGAATATTTTGTGCATAATCGAAACTTGTTAGTTTAAATTATGCTGTTAGAATATTTCTCATATTGAGTTAATCGTTTAGGCATAAAAGGATAATGTCTAGTGATCTATATAATTTTATTTATTTAATGATTAGCCACAACATCTTTAATTAAATAAAATTATATATTAAATTTAGGATCACATAAGGACTAACGAGATTAGATTGTAATTAATTATACTAAATATAACGAATTTTATCCCCAAGAATTTTTGTTATATTTATATAATTAATTAGAATAACATATCAAATTATTTCATAATGTGCTCACATGAATTATGAATAAGTGCATAATTTGATAGTCTTATTATAAAGATTGGTTTTAGGATAGAATATTAAATTATTTTCATAATATACCTTTATGAATCAAGTACACAATTTGATAATTCTACCATAAGACCCTGTTTGATGGACTTAATTTTCCTTGAAAGTTGACAAATGTTTTTCTTTTCCAACCATTTCTCTTGTTTGATGGACAAAATTTGGCTTGAAAAATATTTTCCCACTTCCCACCCACGCGCTCATTTTTTACCAAATCCTTGAATTACTTTTCCCACCTTTTTGGTGGGAAAAGGAATTCCAACTTTCTGGCCCTTTTTTTTCTTTTTGTAATGGAAATAAATTTCATAACCAATTGTAAAAAAGAAATTTCACTTTAATGAACAATTTCCATATAAAACGAAGTCAAACGAACACTAAATGTTAATGAAAAATTGTGAAAAAATAGTTTCAGCAAATTTTTTTTATTTTTATTTTTTGACAATTGTAACAAATTTCATAACCAATTGTAAAAAAAAAAATTACTTTAATGGACAATTTTCATATAAAATAAAGTCAAACGTGAATAAAAAGATCCAAAATTTCAAAAAAATTTCGGGTGGAAAATTATACCAATCAAACATACTAATTAACAATTCCCTAAAATTCTAAGCAATTATTTTCCCTAAAATTCGTTTTCTTTCTACCAATTTTCCACTATTGCAATCAAACGGACCTTAAGGGATACTTGAATTAAAAATTTAGCCTACATGCAATTTTTATGTCATTATATTCAATTTTAGCATGAGTTACATTGGTAAAACATGCAATCTACAATAATGCCTCAATTTAACATAAACAATTTTTAATATTATGCAGCTTTACAGCCTGCTAATTTCTCTGATATTCGTTGTAATATTCCTGAGTTAAAGGGTGACAACTATAAAGTATGGAATGAGAGAATTCTTCTCCATTTAGGATGGATGGATATTGATTATGTTATTAGGAAAGACAAACAACTTAAGATCGTCGATACCAGTACTGCAGTGGACATCGCACTTTATAAAAATTGAGAGCGATCTAATCGCCTATGTTCATAAAGACTAAAATTTCTGCTGGTATATGTGGTTTTGTCGATCAACATGACAAAGTCCAATACTTGATAAAAGTCACTGATGATCAATTCGTCACTTCAGATAAGGCATTAGCAAGCACCCTTATAATGAAGTTTTCATCCTTAAAGTTCACCAGTGTAAAAGGTATGCGCAAGCACATCATGCAGTTGAGAGATATTATGACTTAACTTGAGAAACTTGAGTTTGAGATGTCTGATTTCTTCCTTGTGCACTACATCTTGAATAGTCTTCCACAAGAGTACGAACCTTTCAAAATCTCGTACAACACACATAAGGATAAATGGTCAATTAATGAATTAATGACTACTTGTGTTCAAGAAAAAATGAGGTGAAAGTGTAGTGTTGACTACAACCCGTGGGAAGGGGAAGGCTCAAGCCAATCAGAAAGGGAAAGGTAAAATCCTACCCCAAGCTCATATTAAGAAAGAAGCCAAGTGTTACTTCTGTAAAAAGAAGGGACACGTGAAGAAAGATTGCGCCAAATTTAAGAAATGGCTTGAAGATAAAGGTAATCTAACCTCATTTGTATGTTATGAATCTAATATGATTAATGTAAATACTAACACTTGGTGGATTAACTCTGGATCTACAATTCATGTTGCAAACTCCTTGCAAGGTATGCAAAATCTAAGGAAGCCAGTGGGAAGTGAGCAAAATATCTTATCTGGAAACAAAATTGGCTTACATGTGGAGGATATAGGAACGTGCATTTTAACTTTAAGTAGTGACTTTGTTTTGAAATTAGACAAGACCTTTTATGTTCCAAGTTTTTCACGAAACTTGATTTCTATTTCCAGACTTGTACCATTGGGATATTCTTTTAATTTTTCAAACATGTCATTCAGTTTATTATATAATTTTGATTGTGTTGGGAATGGTACTTTGTCTGATGGTCTTTATCGTATTAATTTACAAAACAATATCATTTATAGTTCAATGCATGTTCATACTAGCACTAAATGATGTAATATTAATGAAGACTCATCTATTTTGTGGCATCAGAGATAGGACATATCTCTATAGATAGAATCAAAAGATTAGTAAATGATGGGGTACTTAGTACTCTAGATTTCACTGATTTTAATACATGTGTGGACTGGAATAAGGGAAAGCAGACAACAAGTCCAAGAAATGTGCCAATAGGAGTTCGGACATATTAGAAATCATATATACTAATATATGTAGTCCAGACATGGACTCACATGGTCAAAAATATTTCATCACATTTATCGATGATTACTCTCGATAAATGTATCTCTACTTGCTTCATAATAAGTGTGAAGCATTGTATGCCTTTAAAACCTTTAAGGCTGAAGTAGAGAAACAATATGAGAAACAGATAAATATCGTAAGATTAGATAGATGTGAAGAATATTACGCTAGATATAAGAGGATGGACAAGCACCTGGTCCGTTCGCTAAATTTTTTCAAAATCATGGGATAGTTGCCTAATATACATGACTGGTTTACCAGACCAGAATGGTATAGCGGAAAGAAGAAATAGAATATTATTGGACATGGTACGGGGCATGCTTAGTAGCTCCAATCTTCCTAAATCCTTGTGGACTGAAGCACTTAAAACGACTGTGTATATATTGAACCGAGTTCCAACTAAGGTTGTCCCAAAGAAGCCATTTGAACTATTGAAATGTTGGAAACCAAGTTTGTGACAGATGAGTGTTTGGGGATGCCTGTCTAAAGTGAGAATCTTTAATTCACAAGAAAAGAAGTTGGACCCAAGGACCATTAGTGGGTATGTCATTGCAGATGCCGAAAGATCTAAGGGATACAGATTTTACTGTTCATCTCATAGCATTATGATTGTGAAATCAAGAAATGCTAAGTTTCTTGAGAATGACTTGATTAGTAGGAGTGGAATCATTTAGAATCTCAATCTTCCACCTCGAATGATAGATTAGTCATAGTTAATAGCACTCCTCAAGTACAAACATGTGTTGAACGACCAATCATTGAAATTCCACAAGTTGCTGACAATGTTCAAGTAGATCAGGTAATTCAGGAATTTCCAAAACCTCCTAAACAAACAGTTGAACCACAAGCTTCTCAAGAAGATAATGTTACAACATTATGAAGATCTACTAGAACCAAAAGGTCAGCAATTCCTAGTGATTATGAAGTGTATTTGCAAGAACCTGACCACAATATTGGAGCCAAAATGATCCTGAATCATTTTTACAAGCTATGAGTTGTAAAGAGTCAAAATTATGGTACAATGCCATGAAGGAAGAGATGAGTTCCATGAAGATTAATGGATACTGGGATCTTGTTGAGTTGCCTAGTAGTGCCAAAGCCATTGATTGTAAATGGGTCTTTAAGACTAAGAAAGACTCGCTAAGCAATATTGAGAGATACAAGACGAGACTTGTTGCTATAGCGTTTACTCAAAAGGAGGAAATCGATTATTTGGAGACCTTCTCTTTGGTATCTAAGAAAAATTTTCTATGTATTATTTTGGCATTAGTAGCCCATTTTAACCCTGAGTTACGATAAATGGATGTGAAAACAGCATTTCTCAATAGAGATTTAGATGGAGATATTTATATAAAATAACTAAAGGATTTCCCTCTGATGATGATGAGTACTTGGTATGTAAGTTTAAGAAATCTATATATGGTTTAAAACAAGCATCCCGCAATGGTATTTAAAATTCCATGAAATAATTTCTTTATTTGGATTTGTTGAAAATCTTATGGATCAATGTATACACTAGAAGGTTAGTGGGAGTAATATTTGTTTTCTTGTTTTATACGTAGTTGACATTTTACTTGCAACCAATGATAAGAGTTTGTTGCATGAGGTGAAACAATTCCTCTCTAAACATTTTGATATGAAGGATATGGGTGAGGCATCTTATGTCTTGGCATTAAGATTTATAGAGATGGATTATGAGAAATTTTGGGTTTATCTCAAGAAACCTATATCAACAAAGTTTTAAAGAGATTCCGAATGAAAGATTGTTCATCAAGTTTAGCTCTCATTTGAAGGATAGGTTCAATTTGAACCAATGCCCGAAAAATGATTTGGAAAGGGAATAAATGAAAAAATTCCATATGCTTCTGTTGTTGGAAGCCTAATGTATTTTCAAGTCTGTACAAGGCCTAACATTACATTTGTTATGGAATGTTAGAACTATATCAAAGTAATCCAGGTATGAACCACTGGAAAGCAATAAAGAAAGTAATGAGGTGCCTTCAAGGCACCAAAAGTTACATGCTTATGTATAAATGGACGGATAACCTGGAAGTGATTGGATACTCAGATTCAAACTTTGTCGGCTATATTGGTTCACGAAAATCAACATCATGGTATATTTTTGTGATGGCTGGTGGAGCTGTATCATAGATGAGTGCCAAGCAAACCTTGACTACTACTTCCACTATGGAAGCCGAGTTCGTTTCCTGTTTTGAAGCTACTTCGCATGGTGTATAGATCAAGAGTTTCATATATGAGTTTAGAGTCATGGATTCCATTTCTAGGCCATTAAGAATTTATTGCGACAATTCGACTATTGTCTTTATGGCTAAAAACAATAAAAGTGGTAGTAGGAAAAAAAATATCGATATTAAATATTTAGATATAAGAGAACGCATTAAAGAAAAGAAACTGGCAATTGAGCACGTAAGCATCGAATTGATGATCGCTAATCCTTTAACTAAGGGCATGCCACCCTGAAATTCAAGGATTATGTAGAGAAAATGAGACTTGGTTCTACTATGTAATTGTATATATACAATTTTGTATGAAAATCTTATTTGTTGTGATATTTTCTCATATTCATGGGCATCTTAAGTTATTTGAGAATATAAATTTATGTAGGACCGTGAGTAAGACATAAGGTCTTTTCATTAAGTATTGTTACCACGTAAAGAATAATGCTTGAGAAACTAAATATATTGTAATACATGGAAGATACTACTCATTAGCAGAGGACCCATCGTCATGATTCATGTGTTTGTTTCTTAAAAAGGACAATCGATGGGATTGAGTTGAAATATTAGGCTGAATGTATGGACCAAGTGGGAGAATGTAACATATCCGTCTCTTCACATTCTCGTTGAAGTCTCTTCCCATGTCTTCAATGATCATATTGATGGTCCAATATTCATGGGGTTTTCAGTTTCAACAGTCCAAAGGTTTCAACATTTGTGGAATTCAATTTCACCATCAATTGGTTGGTAACTTAAGCCATAACTTGATGAGAGTTTTGACTATATAAATAGATGGGTTTGGTCCCTGAGCTTCACCATCGAAAATACTGATACACCATCAATTAAGAGTGTTGAAAGCTTGGAAGTTCCATTACCTATAGAAAGGAGAGTTTTTGCAACATCATCAATGGCCGGAGGTATGAATCGATCCCTATGGTGTTTAGATTACGTTATTGGCTAAGTATTACAAATTTATTTACGAGGGAGGGGACATCTCTCGCGACCAAAATTTTCTCCTGAAAGAACATTAGTGTTGATCTCAACTGGTTAATTGTTCTTTTGTAGCAGGGAAATTGTTAACAGAGTTCGACTAGGTGTGATTTTTTTGCAGTTTACATTTCCTTCATGTGTATTGGTAATGGATGATGCCTAGAAGTCTAGAACTCTTGCAGCATTGTTAAGCATGCCAATTTGTGTGTTCAGAAGACAATAATATTCAGAAAACAGTTCACCATCATTATATTGTTTAGCTATATGTCCAGTAATGTGTGCCGAACAAATGAATTACTCTACAAGCACCAAATTAGAAGATCACTGGTTATAAACTTACACAAAAGGTTTTGTTAGTGATATTGCCTCCTATGTGTAAACTTGTTCGGTTTCAACTACAAATTGTCTCAATAAAATAATTTTATACGTATATTAAAAAAAATTCATTGTCTCAATAAAATAATTTTATACGTATATTAAAAAAAATTCTTACTTTTTAACCATACATTCTCTTTAAAAAAAAAAAAAATCAGTTTTTACAAAATCTATTCTAAAAAATTGGGGCTCAAACATGGACTAAATATTAATCTTGATGTACTGATACTTTGAGTAATGGCTTTTCAAGAATATGAAGTGGTTCAATGTGATATTTAAGTCAGCAAAGACACTAATATCAAGTTTCGTTTTAAAAAATTGTCAGTGTTCTACTTCTGATCAAAAAGGAATTCAATTTGCATGTAAGGGAATTGAATTAAAGAAAAAATTTAAATGAAGAGTTAGTTTTTTTTTTTACATGTTAATCTTTTAAATGAAGCGGATGCCATGTTATAAGATGCATATTTTCCTACTTTGTACAGTGTATTCTAAATAGAGAGTGAAAATGTTTGATTCAGTTTTATACTATTTACGTATTTTGAGAGATTTCTTGTGTCATTTGTATTGTCATTTAGATTATTAGATTGTCAACAAGTCTTTTTATATCTATTGATAAAAAATATATTATTTTATAGTTATAATTTTTTATAAATATTATTTAAAGAAAAACCGAGATCAAACGTGAACGTGGTGAAAAGAAATAGCCATACAATATAATTATAAAAATAAAGATATATTAAATTTTATATATAAGTCGAAGATCTTTTAACATGCCAATATAGCACGTTGACTGTCAAAGTAGAAATCGATTTGTACTTCAAATTTATTATTATTATTATTATTTTTAAAGAAAATGCAACCGAGACTTAGCCCCTGTTTAAGTCACATTAAAATTTTCATTATTATTCTTCTACTCATTTTCAACTACATATTTTTTGATAAAATAATATTTTCCATCACATAATAACCTTTTATTCATTTTTAATCACGCAATCTTCATTAATCTACTATTTTAAAATACATTCATTCAAAATAATATGGTTCAAACACACCCATGTTTCCAAGTCCAAGTTTTATGGTCTACAACAAACCGGTTTAGCGAGCCGAAGAAAGTAATCTGAAAATCATCCCCGTAACCCCTAAACCCTTCCCAAACTTTGTTGTCCGTCGATCGGCGCCGCCCGGGCCGCGCCCCATTTTTCACAAGCAATTCCTCAATATACGCAGTCGCAGTGCGGAGAATGCAGCCGTGTCCTTCATTTGAAGATCTGTAGATCCTCGAAGAACTATTCTCATTACAAATCAGATTTTTGCTTCTAAGAACGGATGAGTTCATCCATAGTATAACCTTCATCAGCAGTTTAGTAAGGAACGATGTTCAGTTTACTTTTTAGAACAGCATTCCCAATCCATAGGCAGCTGGGTGATTCATGCTTGCACATATCCTCAATGGGTATTTTTCTTCGCAATTTATCTGCTTCTTCTATGATTGAACCGGAAAAAGCTGAACGGTTTCGCGCCCTTTTGGAAAATTATGAATTTAGTGATACCCAAATTTCCAGGCTTGCCGAGGTAATCCCAAATGTCTTCTCGTGCGACCCCCAGAATATTATTTTGCCGAAACTCAAATTCTTTTCATCTATAGGGGTCTTGAGTTCTGACCTGCCAAAAGTTATTATGTGTTGTCCTGCATTGTTGTCAGGAAGCATTGAAAAACAGTTTATCCCTTGTTATAATTTTCTCAAGACATTAGTGGATTCTGATGAAGATATTGTTCGGATTTTAAAGCGCAGTCCTAGAATTTTATCTTGCAATTTGAAAGTTATGGAGCCCAATGTAGAGCTATTGGGTGAAGCAGGAATACCAGAGAGCTCTATCTCATACATGTTAATTCACTACCCTCATTCAGTGCAAATGAAATGTGACAAGTTTAAGAGGAGTGTGGACAAAGCAACTCAGATGGGATTTGACCCCTCGAGGATGTTGTTTATTCGGGCAGTTCATGTGTTGTGTGAGATTAGTGCGCAGGGGTGGGAGAATAGAATCAAGGTTTATAGGAGTTTTGGCTTGTCAGATACTGAGATTGTATCAGCCTTCAGATCGCACCCTCTGTGTATGAAGTTGTCCGAGGAAAAAATCACGAGGGGAATGGAGTTTTATGTAAACGAGATGAGCTGGTCTCCTGCCAAAGTTGCTCGATGCCCAGTTGCCCTCTTTTACAATTTGGAGAGGAGGATCATCCCACGGTGTCGTGTGATCAAGATTTTGATGGAGAAGGGTTTTGTAAAGGAATATTCTACTTCAATTTCCTTTTTGTCAATCTCTGATCCACAATTCTTGACTAAGTTTGTGCTCAACTATAAGAATGATTTGCCTGAAATTATGGATGTCATCACGCTTGACAGGTCTGGTAGAATCATAATTGGTACTTGCTTGAAATAAAGGTAATGCAACTCACGATCCTTCCAGTTCTATTGTATAACCAATTTTTCAATGCTTTTTGTAATAACTATTTTTGTGAAGTGAAAAGTTGCTATGATTAGCTACTGACAGAGCAAATATTGATAGTTTGGTTTAGCTTTTTGCTTCTTCTCAGAAAACGAATGGAGCATGTGCTAAATTCATAAAGCTTTAGCTTGGTTGACCCTTCGTTATGGTACGACTTCACATGGAATCTCCCTTTCATTTGGTAAAAATCTCTTTTGTAATTTGCACAATGACAGTATCTTGTTTCATGTTGATATTTAGTGTGGCTTTTTGTCCATATTTAATGCTCTTCAAACGACCTGGAATTGGTTCTTTCCGATGGCAAGTATTTAACTTTTTCTGACAGTGAAATGTGTTTAGGACTGGCATAGCAGCTTCTCACTGAGTACATGTAGCCAATGTTATGTTTCCTTCAGGGATCACTTTTGAACAGAAATTCTTTCACTATTACTTTGGACTTTGAATATTCTTGATGCTAAATTTATACAATCAATGTTCTTCATTGGTCGTTATGGTGTCTTGTATTCTTGATGACTTGTCTCTATCACATGCAAATTGGACATGGTCGTGCGTGCCCTGTTATACTCTGACAAGTATGGAAGGATAGGCAAGGGTTTTGAAATTAATGGAACACTAGTTGGATTGTGTGTCATTGCGTGTAGAGGGGATTTATGTACTCTTGTAAGTGTATGTTGTTCTGTAGCATTCGATTCGATATCCCATGACTTTTGCTGGAAGGCATATTTAAATTGGAGTGGAGTGGCTGTCATGGAGGTAATATTGCTCCAGTAAGCCACTACCCCCAACTGCCAAGTATAAGACATGTCATTTAGCTGTGGCAGTAAATAGATAATAGGAGGAGATTGTGTGCTTTAGTGCACTGCCAAGAGATTCTCATTCTCAGAAATCATTCTCTCTACCTCTGGTCAATTCGATTATCTCATAGGCTGAACTCATAGGTTCATCTCCTCACTCAATTGGAGGTAAGGCTGATAGCATCATGGTCAAATGGGTTGACCTGATGCCTGAGGTTGGCTTGTACTGTCATGTGACCATCTGTAGGCATGAACATCAACTATTGGGCTGTCATGCAGGTCTTGCTAACGTCTATGGCTGTAACGAAGTCAGTTTTGAAGAGTGTATGGCTATATCCGGATTAATTTTGATTTGAATTGACTATGAGAAAACCTTCACTTGCATCATTTTCGATACTGGCTTTATTGTTTTAGTATTTTGCTGCTAGTGTAATATCTTGGTGGATGAGTCCTTGAATGTGAATTCTGACATTTATATGGGGTAATGCAATTTCATTAATTGCTTTTGCTGATCCTTCTGATCTCTTAATTAACCTTTCCAAAAACAAGAAGCTCCTTGAGTTGGTGAAAACACAACCTAACATGCTCGCAATTGTGAAAGAAATGGTTCAGTTGTCTGGCTAGCAAAGAACTTGAAAGAAAACCGGGTGCCTGCAGAGATTGAAGGGAGAAAGTCTCATTCTCCGAGTATTGTGTCAAAAAGTGATTGAACAAAGGCAATTAATAGTCTTGCCAAGAGATGGAGCTCTTTGAAGGGGTCTTATCCCACCAGCAACCCCATTCGGTGGATAATTATACATATGTAGTCACAAATTCGTTTTCTTCTGAATGTGGGTATTCATCGTTTACTTTATAATTTGTCCTCAACTCTATTGAATTCATAACTTCATCAAAATCATCTGTGTTGGATATTATCATATTTACCTTTGTTCAGGGTGCTGCACTTCACATTCTCCTCTTTGCAGTTACTTTTACATTATCCAACATTACATCTTGTCTATAACATGGTATCACTGTAAGTTAATTTTCGATACCATCTTGAGTTTGGTTCTAGAATTAGTTTAATATTTGCATTCAAATAATTTGGATTTTGTTGGTATTGATTCTTCCCTGGCGCTGGTTTGGATCGATCTTGAGGAAGATAAGGTTCGGACCTCCTAGCTTGGGATTTTCCCACCATCTTTTCCCTTTACACAGTCGGAAAATGATCAAGTTTTGAATCTTGTGGTAGACTCTTGTAGAGCTTGTTCACAATTTCGATGGCATCTGGTTTAAAACAAAACAAAAAAAAAAGAATCCACACAGAATCCACTCCTAATTGGGGGAGTTTTCTTACTGGTGGGGGTGGAGCCGTCGAGTGGGGCGGCAGCAGCCGGGAGCCAAGATTTGGGGCTAGTGTCCGGAGGTTGAGGAAGTAAATGTTGTTTTCTTTTTCAGCTTTTATATATTTGTTAATTTAGTTTATTTAATATCCAAAGAATGTTTGGACGTAATTAGCTCCTCTCGTCACATGTCACCACTATAATTTTCTACGTCTAAATAAACTCGATTGGCTGTCAAAATAAAAGGTTAAGGATAAATGTGCAAACAGTGGTAATTAATTAAGGACCCAAGTGTTCCAAATGGTAGTCTTTGAAAACAGGGGCTATAAATTTCACTTTTCAATAAAGAATTATAATGCAGAATGATTTGATGATACTGAATTTGATTAATATTAATTTTTAAGTAAATATTTGTTGATTGAAATGAATGATAAACGAGAATGTTAATTGAGTTTCTAATTCTCCGGTTCATACAATTTTAACAAATGTTTCATTTTTTTTGGGCGTCGGTTGCCAATAGAATTTGTAACAATTAATTTGTATGCGATGACTTATCTTGATACGTAAAAGCTCTTCGAGAGGTAAATTTAATAGATTGAAGACGTTAGTATGATATCACATGCATTAATCTACTTTCTTAAGGGTTTGTTTATTTTCTCTCTTTATGCTTCAATTTATTTATTTCTTAAATTTTTTGGTCATGGGAATTTTTTTGTTTTGATTTTAGCTTGTGCACACGTCAAAGAATGCATGTGCATATGTTGTGCCATGTCGTGTCGTGTCGTGCAGTGCCCATGTGTGGAAAGGTCCATCCCAGCCCTTTTATGCTTTTGCTGTTAGTTCACTTAATTATGCCAATTGCATACAAAAGACTTTAACTTCTACTTTAATCCTTTCTGCTGTGGATGGGTTGCTGTTGTTCATTATCTTTTCTTCATATCTTGTCAAATTCGTATTATGTAATAAATATTTTTTCTTGTCCAAGAACTATAAAGGAAACTACCGTAGGACAAAGAACTCTAATACCAAAATGAAAAATTCTATACTAATCACATAATCAAACTATATTATTATGAAAATAATCTCAAACAGTCGAGAAATGCCAAGAAAAATGTTACAAATCTTTTCATATCTTTAACAGATGTCGTCATGCATGAGAGTATTACTATCACATATCCCTAAAGGGCTTTTTCATATCAGAATCCCCATGTAAGAGCTGTATTTGGTGCAAAGGATGCATTACTATTCTCTATTGGTTTAAACCCTCCATTTCTAAGCTCTGTTCATGCAGGTTTTGGGGGCCCTTGGATCCCCCAACCCCTAAGAAATCCAGAGTCGTCATATCAGTATGTCCCAACCTGGAGTTCCCTGTAGGGCTCCTACTCATTGCATTCTTCGTTGCACAATGCCAGAATGTTCACTATCATCTTGTTCCGTAACTTTCTTCAAGAAACCAGCAGAATACGGATCACTGTCCACCAGCATTCCGCCGTTCAACACCATGTCACTCAAGACTGAGCCACCAGTCCCAGAATGGAACAATTGAGACAACTCTTGTGGGCTCTTCTGTAAAAGCTGGGTACTAAAAGTACCTTTTGATTGCTCGTTATGCACATTGTCAAATGAATTGTTTTGGTGTAAATTCGACGAAGTTCTTGATCCAGAGAGTTGATCAGATCCTGCCATGCTGCTGACAAAACTTTTTTGCATCATTGGAGAGGTCATAGTACTATTGCTTGAAGTTGCACCAATTTGGACTACCTTCTGCTGTAATATAGTGGCAGACATATTGGCTGATGATCCCGAAATTTTGCCACCATTATTGAGCTAAAAGGCTGATGATGATGAGGGAATGCCTCTTGTATTCCCAAAGAGATTGCCTGAATTGCTGGAAAACATGCCTCCTGCTGCCGCATTGTTCATAGAGTTGAATGGCATTATTGGGACAATTTCTGGAGGTATTGATTTGAGGGGATTGGTGAATTCTGATAATTCCATGGATGTGTTTGTGTTGCTTTTTGTTCATCTAAAATATGTTTCGAATAAAAACTACCGCAAGTGTACGGATCGTTCAAGTAATAAAATGGATTTTAGAGTTCAAGTATCGTTCTCACATAGATTTACTAGTTCGATTTTACATATTCTGACCTTAACCGAAACGTGAAATATGGTTGAGTTTTGTAACTAAATTGTAGCTAAACTAAATGAAAGCAATAGTAGATGAATTAATTAAATTAAATGCAAATTATACGATGGAATGCATATTGAAGTAACTCATAGAAAAGAAATGCACTAGGTTTGCGAATTCCCATGCAATAATCCATTTTAACTCTAATTCTACAAAATTGACAACATGTTTGAATTGATGAAGAATCAATGATTCTAGCCTATTCAATAATCTCTCTCGAGTAGAATTGAACCTATTCTCGCATACCATTTGATACAAGAATAAATGACGTTTTGTAAACACTTAGAGATTCACATAGAGTATAGCGGTATATTTCTATCCCTTATCGAACCATACGATGATTTATACCTTGTCGAGTCCATTCCCCTTCTTTCGAATGCCAGAAATAGGCCACCACACTCATACAACTATTGCGCATATAATTGTAGAGAAAAAACGATTTATATAAATCATTCAATAATTCAAAACGCGTTTTAATGTCAACAAAGTAAAACTAGGAATTAAAATATCACATCACAAGGTTCATCGTTCACCTAGCACATATAAAAAAGGGTGAACTGCATCCTTAGCGGCCCCCACCTGTCCTGTTTCACTTATCACATATAAGTCTAGCCTAACATGGAGGAAAGAAGAAAATCAGAAAAATAGATAAAGAACGACATCACCCCGAATAATCTTTAATTGAATCTTCGCGTCGTATTATTATTCTTCTTGTTTGTGCCTCTTTTTCTCTCTGAAAACCTTCAAAAATCTCCTCACAGGTCTGCCTAGGGTTTGAGGACGAATTAAAAGTTTATATAGTTGTCAAAGGATTGATTTCCATAAGAGTTGGAACGAAATAAGGAAACCAGAATTTTCGCGCCGGAAACCTTCCTTGCGGCCGCATGGTTAATTTCCATGCAGCCGCATGGAACAAATATTTTTCCACTTTTTTTTCCTGAAACCATGCTTGCGGCTGCATGGTTAATTACACCATGCCTGCATGGTACAATTAACTTTCAAAATCTTCATTTTGGTCCTCTATCTTCATTTTTCTCTTGTTTTGACCTCTTTTGTTCATTCTTTTCATCAAATCATCCCATGCCTTCTTCAATTTATGATTAAAATCGTGTCCGCTCTTGAGTTGGCCTCGGGTCATCTTTTGATTATTTGCATTTTGGTCCTTGAACTTCTGTTTTCCTCATTTTTAGCCCATTTTCTCAATTTTTCCTCAAGTTTCCACCACAATCTTCATTATTGTCCTACAAACACAAATTACACAAATTAAGCTTTATTCCAAACATTTATCAACAATTATTTATGCTTGTGAATCGAAATAAATGTATAAAAATGCCCTTATAACTTTTTATGGGCATATTTGACAAAATTTGATCAGGCATTTGGGTATGAAAATTTGGTATCATCAAGCTTTGGTTTATAACTTTTTTGTTTTCTTCAGCCAGTGCATCACAAAATGCCTTGTGTGTGATAAAATTGTCTTTCCTATGTCCAACGGATGCAACCAAGGTAAAGATTACAACCTTATACTAAAAGAAAGAGTTCAGATCTTGCTATTTTTTTTCATTTGTAATCAGCGTAAAGATCGATGCAGAATATATAGTTATCAAGCTAAATTATCCATCATGCGTAAAATATTTAAAAGCATTGTTGTGATGCATCGTGCAAGAAGTGGAAATTCGTGGCTCGTTGAGACCAAGGATGCCTTGACCTAACCTCGTTAAAATATGACGAATCTAGAGGAATAATACCAATTTTTCAAGTGAAAAGGAATGAAAATTTGTGTCTCATAGGGACAAGCATGCATGTTTTGAAAGTGTTTATAAACGGTTTAAATTATAAATATATAGAAATTGTCGTGGATAAGTAAGTAGTGTTTGCAAATCTCTTAAAATGTGTAGATAAAAAGTGACGGTATATAGACATGGGCCAAACATAGGCTAAGGTTGATGTGATCTCCGTAGAGGTAGCAGTGTGCCAAGTCGAGCTTTCAATTCTTTTGTCTCGTCACTCATTGTTCAGTCTCTTGATTGAGAAGAATGAAAAGAAAACAAACAATACTTGTAGAAGATTGTTCCACAGTCACATTTATATTCCCTAGTTCCACAAGTCTTTTGGTGAGCTTCCAATCAGACTGCACTGTATATTTCTTTGAACATTTTTCACACTTCCATTTCTTCTCTCCATGTTTTCGGCTATAATGCTTCTTGATTCCGGTGAGATCGCCTAATGCACCCGCCGGATTATTGTGCACGTAATTCGGCTCCGAACATATATAAACTCGCTTTCTCAACTACTCGAATGTTCTTTGCTTAAGCTTCCAGGGAAGATTATGACCCCTTCTATGTAGTTGCAGATTTTGATATCTCTGAAATCCCTTGTTGCATATTTCACACACAAATCTGTTTGTTGCCATTAGGGTTTTTGCTGATAGAGCTATAATATCTGCAGTTGGATCTTCATAATATAAAAATATATATATAATTAAATCATAGTTTGATTATTAATCCCAGTGTGTGTTTAGAAAAACAAAAACAAATTCAGCCCATGTTTGGTTCGGATTAAAATCCAATTAAACTCTCAAGTCAAAGCCAACAATTAATTTTAACCACACATTTCATGGGATCCACAACTTTTCAACCACATATTTTATCAATTTTTATCAAAATCTACTAAAAGTTTTATTTTAATTTCTACCAAATGGGGTCTCAATAAGATATCCATGATCACATGGACACAAAGGGGGTGGGAAGTTCAATCAATAAGAGTGTGGAGCAATTATAGTATTAATCATGTATAAAATTAGAATAATGATACTCATAATGAAAATTACCGATAGTTGTCCTATATATTATACACATGGCAATTTATTATTTGATGCATGAGAGAATGTATCAAACAACAAACAACCATGTGTATGTAGAATGATTTTTTTTTTTGATAAAAATGTGTATGTAGAATGATTAAAAGTGGTATTTACTATGAATATCATTACTCAAAATTATTGCCCCATTTTTAAGTAATGATTACTGTTTAGCGAGTGTTGACATCAAAAACCGTTGAACAATCAATATGGTTGCAACTAGACGACCTCAGCATCACCTTCAACGTGCTTTTCACGAATCTCGAGGATATTGATCATCAGATTTTTTACGTCAACATTAGGATTTTCTCGTGACAACACTGCTAGATCTATGTAGTCCATCTCAAAATTGTTAGGAAATGAAATGTTTAATTTGTTGTTGTTTCTCACTTCATGTTGAACAAAATGAACTTTATATTCGCATAAAAGAACCTAAAAGGGTGAAGTCTTGTTGTACGAGTTGCTACACAATAATGGATATTATGATAAATAAGATTTTAGCTCATTTTCATTTCTTAGTATTGTTTAGTACTACTCAATTTGTGTACCAAAACGCACCTTATGTTTCCAAGATTATACAAGTTGTAGATTCAACTATTTTGATGCAACTTCTGGAAAACACATTCATCTAAGCTACAACATAAGTTAGATAATATTTAGCCTAAACTTCATTATCTGTAGGTCAAGAAATTTATAAGTTACTGAATTACCCGGAGTTCCTGGTAAGTTTCTTTTCTTCTTAGAAGGCGGTTTCCTAGAGCTCGAGCAATTCGCAGAGTCGGCACCTAGGGATGGGTTTTGCAGTTGCTGGACTTCTCCAGATGAGAAACCCCATCGTCTCCTATAACATTCGACATCAGACAATAATTATTTTTGTGTCTTTTTTTATGTGTGTGTGTGTGGAAGTGATTAAAGACAGTTGACAAAGACATGCCACTAACTTCGTTAACATTAACTAATTTGTCTACCCCCACCCACACACAAGAATGTAAACATGCCCTAAAATATTGTACGATCATTGGTGCAATTTAAAGCTTTTAATTAGCGAGACGACCCCCCCCCCCATGCCCCCCCACGCCCCCCCACCCCTTCATTTTTTCTTTTTGAAAAAAATGTGTTTTAAAATAGTTATTTTTCTGAGAAAGTGTGACTAAAAAATATGGAAATATTTTGAGTTTACGTGTAAAATTTTTTTTATGGGAGAATGTGATCGAAAATGAGTTTTGGAAAAAATTGGCCTCAAACAGGGGCTCAGTATGTGAAAAGCTAACTAGGTGAAAGAATCGGCAATTGAAGTTTGGATTATAAGAGTACTTTATTAGGTCTCTTCTATAGCTCCATTAATAAATAGAAGGTATCATACGTGATTAGAGTTACATTTGAGGATTGAATTTGATTGGACCAAGATGACTGTAGTTAGGAGATACAGCTCCAAGTGAATCGAAGAGAGAGGCTATTATATTTTTTATGCAACCTTTTTCCTTTAGTGCTGTTAATAACTCAACGAGTAAGTCCACATTAGTGAGATAATAATAACTCAACGAGTAAGTCCACATTAGTGAGATAATAGAATTTGTCGACTAATATTTATTTACCTAGTTTTGCGTGCATTTCGCTTCAAAACTAGGTATGAAAAAATTCACACGTTTCAATCAAATTCACACGTTAGAAGATCATTGGTTAGAAAGTAACACATTCTCCAAAAATTATTTTGTATGTATACTAAAAATTTTTCGTACTTTTTAACTATACATTCTCTAAAAATAATAAATAAATAAAATCAATTTTTACAAAATCAATTTTGAAAAATTGGAGCTCAAACATGAACTATGTATTGATACTTTGAGCAATGGCTTTTCAAGAATATGAAGTGGTTCAATGTGATATTTAAGTCAGCAAAGACACTAATTTCAAGTTTCGTTTTCGAAAATTGTCTGTGTCCTGCTTTTGATGAGAAAGGAATCAACTTGCATATAAGGGAATTGAATTAAAGAGAAAATTTAAATGAAGAGTTAATTTTTTTTACACGTTAATCTTTTAAATGAAGTGGATGACATGTTATAAGATGCATATTTTCCTACTTTGTACCATGTATTCAATATAGAGAGTGACAATGTCTGATTCAATTTTATATGATTTACGGGATGATTTTGAGAGATTTCTTGTGTCATTTCTTATCATTTCGATTATCAGATTGTCAACAAGTCTTTTTATATCTATTGATGAAAAAAAATATTATTTTATAGTTATAATGTTTTTATAAATATTACTAGTTTAGGCACGTGCAATGCACGTGCTGTATTTTCATTATGTATTTAATAGTGTGGATATACATGATTAAATATAGTAGAATTGTTATAATTTGATTATTGCTAGTGTGACGAGATGAAACATGTAGAAGAAGTTATTGGTAAAAAAGTTTATAGAGAGCAAAAAGTAGAGTATACTTTAGGAAGTTGAATGCTAAATGTTGTAATGAGAAGTGGTAATTGTTAAATAAAGATGGATTATAGCTAACATACATGTTATGTACATAAAATTCTGAATGTTGAATCAATCTTAAATGTTGACGAAAGGAAAAAAAAACATCAATTAAAGCTATAAACATGAAGAACATTCCTATGTTATACAATAATTTTGCGGCTAAATATTCCAACAGAATTCTGCAATATGAAGTAGAAACCAGGAATGAAGCTTACTTGACCATTGAGAATGGAGGCTAGTTTTAACTTTTGCCTCAGCAATTGCAATCTGTGACATATTTTGGTGACAGTGTCACGTAGATCTGAGATTGTTATCCATGCATTCCATAGATTTTCCTGATGAAGACATGAAAAAGTTTTAACTATTTATATATGTGGAAAATACTGTAACAAAACAACCTAGAAACAAGTAAAGATTTATACAGAAAGCAATACAGATACAGCAAGATATTAAAAGAAGGTTGCCATGAAAAATATAAGGTATGAACATTTCAAAGAGATTAAAATAAAATTCTCAAATGGCTGGCAATCTAATTTATCAAGTAGACATTTTGACGCTTTTTATCGAACATCGATTCGAAACATAGTAGTCTTTCTGGTAATAGTTTTAGTAGCAGCCCATTTCGAAGACTTTACAGGGGGTCCAGGCGAGTAGAGGATAAGTGTATACTACAACTATGCTTGGGGCGAGAAAGCTATAAAGAATAAAACAAAGCAAATCTTGATGAATGAAGTCTCACATTGGATCATCAGACAAGGCAGGGAAAGCAAATTGAGACTATGACCAAGCGAACTCCTCACCTGATTCAATAAACAGAAACAATAATGTAACTAACAATACCTAATTCAAAGGTTGATCTATTGACGACAAGCTCAGGCACATGGAAGCCAGTGGAACTTTAAGCACAGGAAAAAAAAAAAAAAAAGGATGCCAAGCCTGTCAGCCTAGATGCAACAGGCATTACTGTATGATATAAGTCCCAAGAACTATAATTTATCAATATATTTATGAACCTAAGCTGACTGAATTATCAGTAATGCAAACCAGCAACTTTGAGTAACCAGAATGCTAGCTAATCTATATATTGAGATACTTCCAGCCAGGTGATTAACAGATCCATACACAATCAAAAATTCTTTCCCATATTTAAGCTGAAAGAATCTAAGTGTGAAATAAATTCGTTTCTTAAATTCAAGTGACTATAGAGAAGAGATTGAAGGAAACATTTTGAACTTATTTCAATGGCCTTTTCCAAGATACCATGAGTAATATCTTCCTGAAAATTATCAGTGTCATGGTTTGGCAAAGTATCTTCCTCAACAAAAAATTATCAGTGTAATGCTACCATAAGGTATATACTTTCATAAATAATGACTTGACAGTAACCAATTACTCTTTCCACTTACATAGATGTCAAACTGAGAGTATTTGTCACCTTCAGCTTAAATTTTATAAGCTATGATCCAATGTTCACCTTCACTTGCTGAGACAGAGCACTCAAACCAAAATAAAAAAACTTTAAGGTTCCTGGAGGCATCCAACAATAGGTTTTCGGGCTACACGGCAAACAGATAATGAACAATGAGTTGCCTATGAAAGTAAAAATATAAGACTTTATGTTACTATAAAACAATGTTAATTACCTTTAGATCTTTGTGATAGACTCCCCTACTATGACAATAATCAACGGCATTAATAAGGTGCTGATCAACCCCCACAATCTAAAAAACAACTTATTACAAATGTACAGTTGTAAATGTAGAAAAATTAAGAAGCATTAAGAGATGACCACTTCAAAAAACACTAAAATAGTTTAAAACAATAAAAATCATCAGATACCTAGAAAATTACTACATCAAAACAACTGACGAAACAATTGTCAACAAGCTACAGTCTTTGAAGAATGAATTACTTATCTCACCTTGAAAAATATGACAAACAAAGTCTCTTGTATTTTCTTCGATGATGCATCAGAGGCATTAATAAAAAGTGATGATGTGTGGCTTGCTGCAATTTCAGTTGCAGAAGATTGATAAACAGCATTCAACAGGAAGGAGAAAGAAAAAAGGATGTTGTATATGGCACTATTGGAACCCATTTCTTCCTACATGCATCCAAAGCTTTTGCAGCCTATTTAAGCACTGTTAAATACACTAATTTAGCTATCTTATTATATATACAGAGAAGAAAAAGGTTAATCAGTTAACAGAATGCATGGGTTAGTGGTAGAAGAGCTATATTTACCTGCAAGAGCAAATGAATGATGAACATATAAGCTCTCCATGCCTTGCATTCAGTTTCTCCTCCATTTCTCCCATGATGGAGACATTTCCTCTTGCCTCCATCCTTGGATGGAGGCATTTCTTCTTGCCTCAGAAATACCTCCATCCAAGCTTGGATGGAGGAGTTTCTCCATGTCTCCATCCTTGGATGGAGACGTGAAGAAATGCCTCCATCAAAACCTCCTTCCAAGCTTGGATGGAGGAATTTCTCCATGCCTCCATCAGGTATTTCTTCCATCCAAGCTTGGATGGATGGAGACATGCTAAATGGTCACCTGCAGCAACTGTCAAAAAAGAAGTAAGTACTTACTCATAACAGGAATCTCTTCAAAATTCCCAATTCCCTCTAGAAGCACCTTATTCATATTACAAATTTATAATTAAAATTCACATGTAAACATTTCAAAATTTTACCCAAGATGAAGTATGAAAAACTTAGCTTGTAAAATGTAAAAAACAAGAATTCAGAATTTATCAATTTAAATAATAATTATTTTATAATGCAGTACATTTAAATTACCTAAATATCAATTAATATACTATTTCACAACAGCTTGACGATTTTCATATTTCTTCTTTCCGTCTTTCACGGTTTTTGTTTTTAAAAAGTTCATAAAACTGTCTATTTCATGATGTCTACTCTTTGCACAAATGACTCATTTTAAAACCAAAGATTTTTTACCTTAGGATCAGCATAAGCACAGAAAACTCTGGGAATTGAACTGCATATCATCAAATCCTTGCCCGAACGGTCTTTATCTACAGTCTCAAATGTATATTCCTTCCCAATAGCATTTTTTGTTCCCGGTCTATCCAAATTGACCTCAAAAATTCCTGCAAGTGTAAGTCTCCTTCAGGTTTGAGATAATCAAAGCATAGCATATTTCTTGGCTAGTAAAAATATATTTTTCTTTTATCCAGTTAATATGTTAACTGAAAAAATACATGATGCACTATTAGCAAAAGACACAAGTAACATGCATGGACTTGTCTATGGAAGATAATAGCAGCATTATGGAGATGTTAAATTATATAATCAGCAAAATTCAGTAGGTTCAAAGCAAGGACAATGATGGTCTCAAACATAATCGCCTCTGAGATGTATTGTTTCTGGAACACTTTTGCATGGGTTAGTGGTAGAAGAGCTATATTTACATGCAAGAGCAAATGAATGATGAACATATAAGCTCTCCATGCTTTGCATTCAGTTTCTCCTCCATTTCTCCCAGAATGGAGGCATTTCTTCTTGATGGAATCCAAGGATGGAGGCAAGGAGAAATACCCCAATCCAAGCTTGGATGGAGGCATTTCTCCATGCCTCCATCCAAGGATGGAGGCATGAAGAAATGCCTCCATCCAAGCCTCCTTCCAAGTTTGGATGGAAGCATTTCTTCTTGCCTCCATCATTAGATGGAGGCATGGAGAAATTCCTCCATCCAAGCTTGGATGGAGGTATTTCTGCTAAATCACCAAACTAAGTATTTATGGTTTATTTTTGAGGTGGCTTTAAAATTCAGAATCAGATTGTCTTGTGGGTGTAGGAATTGGAAGTGGATATGGAGAAAATCAAAACTACTTGCAAAGAGATTCACAAAACTACTTGTAGAGAGCCAAACCACCGCCAAAGGTTGAAGAAAAACAAAGGGAACTGCTTTGAAATCATAAATCAGAGACAAAGTAGAAATACGTATACAACAGGTATGAATTTTTTAAATACATCTCACTTACATCTTACCTTGTCAAACTTCCCTATGCTACTCTAAACCTCGCAAACCTCTTGCGCTCTCGTCATAGTATTTGCCCATTTCAATTAGTAAACCATAAATACACAACAACATAAACAAAAACTAAAAGAAAGTGTGGACTGAGGATAAATAATTAAAAGTATCATAAATATCAGCATAAAAAATAAAAGGGAAGAATCCAAGCTGAAAAAGCACACTCAATGAAACTGCAAAAAGAAAAATAAAAGAAACAGGGGAAGCAAATATATCTATACCCAGGAAAAAAATCCCTACATCAATAGATTTTGCAAAGGGATAGAAAAGAATAACACCTACCTGGAATAAAATGAGTGTCCAAAATTAGTTGGCAAAACATGATTGAAGTAAGTTGGTCCTTCGGTTTAATAGATATATGGTATTTTATTTCTTAAGAGTTGAGGTAACGATTTCAATATGTTGCAGAAGATCGCGAATGGCCATGAAGAAGCTCCGGAAATCATCGTGGAGAAGGTGATAAAATTTTGGACTATAGAATCAAGAAATGAAATTGATGACTCTTATCAAAGCATAAATGAATAGTACTTCGTGTCTCCACTCTTCGTCTCGCAAGGAGATATGCAATTTAAGGCATAAAGAACATACCTTTCAGGCGTCGGCGACGGAGGCGGTGGCGGAGTACGAGCTGAAGGATGGACTCAACGAGAAGAAGTGAATCTTGTGGACCATCCAGAGGAAGAAGAAAACGAGGGCCGAGGGTTGGAAGAAAGATCCCGAGGTGGAGGGTTTTTTGCCTACAATGAGAGCAATTAGGGCAATTTATCCTAGGACAAACGACGCCGTATTGGTTGACAACGACGTGGCATGAACAGTAAAAACTGGCTCTTTTATATGTAGCAGGATTTAAAGAAAAACCGTGATCTGACGTGAATGTGGTGGAAAGAAATAGCTGTATAATAAAATTATAAAAATAAAAATATTATAAACAAAAAAATGATATGGAGCGTGTTCGGTAGAGATTAAAATTGGATTAAAATTGAAAAACTAGTCGTTATTATTGACTTTTATTAGACTGGTGGGACCCGACCATATTTTCAATTTTAACTGGATTTTAAGCTTTACCGCCCCATGGTCTACAACAAACCGGTTTAGTGAGCCGAAGAAAGTAATCTGAAAATCATCCCCGTATCACCTAAACCCTTCTCAAACTTTGTTGCCCGTCGATCGGCGTCGCCCGGGCCGCGCCTCCATTTTTCACAAGCAATTCCTCCGTATACGCAGTGCGGAGAATGCAGCCGTCTCTTTCATTTGAAGATCTGTAAATCCTCGAAGAACTATTCTCATATAGCACGGTACAAATCAGATTTTTGCTTCTAAGAACGGGTTTGTTCATCCATAGTATAACCTTCATCAGCAGTTTAGTAAGGAACGATGTTCAGTTTACTTTTTAGAACAGTATTCCCAATCCATAGGCAGCTGGGTGATTCATGCTTGTACAAATCCTCGATGGGTATTTTTCTTCGCAATTTATCTGCTTCTTCTATGATTGAACCGGCAAAAGCTGAACGGTTTCGCGCCGTTTTCGAAAATTATGAATTTAGTGATACCCAAATTTCCAGGCTTGCCGAGGTAATCCCAAATATATTCTCGTGCGATCCCCAGAACATTATTTTGCCGAAACTCAAATTCTTTTCATCTATAGGGGTCTTGAGTTCTGACCTGCCAAAAGTTATTATGTGTAATCCTGCATTGTTGTCAGGAAGCATTGAAAAACAGTTTATCCCATGTTATAATTTTCTCAAGACATTAGTGGATTCTGATGAAGATATTGTTCGGATTTTAAAGCGCAGTCCTAGAATTTTATCTTGCAATTTGAAAGTAATGGAGCCCAATGTAGAGCTATTGGGTGAAGCAGGGGTACCAGAGAGCTTTATCTCATACATGTTAACTCACTACCCTCATTCAGTGCAAACGAAATGTGACAAGTTTAAGAGGAATGTGGACAAAGCAATGCAGATGGGATTTGACCCCTCGAGGATGTTGTTTATTCGGGCAGTTCATGTGTTGTGTGAGATTAGCGAGCAGGGGTGGGAGAATAGAATCAAGGTTTATAGGAGTTTTGGTTTGTCAGATACTGAGATTGTATCAGCCTTCAGATCACACCCTCTGTGTATGAAGTTGTCCGAGGAAAAAATCACGAGGGGAATGGAGTTTTATGTAAACGAGATGAGCTGGTCTCCTGCCAAAGTTGCTCGATGCCCAGTTGCCCTCTTTTACAATTTAGAGAGGAGGATCATCCCACGGTGTCGTGTGATCAAGATTTTGATGGAGAAGGGTTTTGTCAAGGAACATTCTACTTTAATTTCCTTTTTGTCAGTCTCTGATCCACAATTCTTGACTAAGTTTGTACTCAACTATAAGAATGATTTGCCTGAAATTATGGATGTCATCACGCTTGACAGGTCTGGTAGAATCATAATTGGTACTTGCTTGAAATAAAGGTAATGCAATTCACGATCCTTCCAGTTCTATTGTATAACCAATTTTTCAATGCTTTTTGTAATAACTATTTTTGTGAAGTGAAAAGTTGCAATGATTAGCTACTGACAGAGCAAATATTGATAGTTTAGTTTAGCTTTTTGCTTCTTCTCAGAAAACGAATGGAGCATGTGCTAAATTCATAGAGCTTTAGCTTGGTTGACCATTCATTATGGTACGACTTCACATGGAATCTCCCTTTCATTTTGCAAAAATCTCTTTTGTAATTTGCACAATAACAGTATCTTGTTTCATGTTGATATTTGGTGTGGCTTTTTGTCCATATTTAATGCACTTCGAACCACCTGGAATTGGTTATTTTCCGATGGCAAGTATTTAACTTTTTTTGACAGGGAAATGTGTTTAGGACTCGCATAACAGCTTCTCACTGGGTACATGTGGCCAATGTTATGTTTCCTTCAGGGATCACGTTTTAACAGAAATTCTTTCACTATTACTTTGGACTTTGAATATTCTTGATGCTAAATTTATACAATCAATGTTCTTCGTTGGTCGTTATGTTGTCTTGTATTCTTGATGACTTGTCTCTGTCATGTGCAAATTGGACATGGTCGTGGTCAGTGGTGCGTGCCCTGTTATACTCTGGCAAGTATGACAGGATAAGCAAAGGTTGTGAAATTAATGGAACACTAGTTGGATTGTATGTCATTGCTTGTGTGTGTGTATATATATATATATATATATATATATATATATATATATATATAGAGAGAGAGAGAGAGAGAGAGAGAGAGAGAGAGAGTACTCTTGTAAGTGTATGTTGTTCTGAGTAGCATTCAATTCAATACCCCATGACTTTTGGTGGAAGGCATATTTAAGTTGGAGTGGACATAATGCTCCGGTAAGCCGCTATCCCCAATTGCCAAGTATAAGACAGGTCGATCCTCGTCGGGGGCGTTACCCCCGAACCCTCACGAGGGGAGCTGCCCCCTCGAACTGACCGGGTAGGTCGATTCCCGTCAGGGGCGTTGACCCCGAACCCCTACGACATGACCGGTTCGATCACATTCGGGCGTTGCTTCCAAATATTTGATGAGATTTTTTCTTCACCATTTGCATGTCTCGTCAAAATAAAAACTGTTGTAAAGTTAGAGTGTTTAATATTATCGGATAATATTTTCGTTTTTTATTTTTCATTAAACTTTCTTCCTTATTCAGTGTGTATTATAAGTATTCTGAAACGTTGGCAAGCTATGAAATGATTTATATTATCCCTATTAATTTCGTCCTTAGAACAAATTTTGGCTACCAAAAATTCTTCATTTCAATCTTATTAGAGTATTATCATTGTCAAATTTTACTAATTATTATGCTAGATAAAAAATTACTAACGTCTCACAATACCATTAATATTTGATACGCTAATATTACCTTTAAAATACCAGAGCCCGTACATTGTACAGGCGTACAACTAGTTATTTATATTTATATATCTTAAAAGAGGGAATCTTGAGTCACTGTTCATTTTTGTCATATTAGTTTTCACACTTGACCTCTTTCAAACTGGTTTGTGAATAGTTTCCTTTTTTTTTTTATTTTTTGTGTCTGTAGTGTTAAAATATAATAAATCAACAGTTTAGTGTTGATTTGTGAACTTTTTTGTATCCCATTTTATCCATATTCATTCTCCACTATTCATCCAAATTTTAAGGGTAATATGGAATTTCTTATACTCATACCCACAATTGTTGACTTTGAAACTCGGAAAAAAAATAAAATTTGTCCGAACTGTGCGGAGCATTCACTCCGCACAGTGCCGAGTTGATGCCTCCACTCCGCACATTGTGAGGTGCATCCCTCCGCACTGCACGGAGTATACTCCACACAATGTGCAGAGCATTCACTCTGCATAGTGCGGAGCTCCACTCCGCAATTTCCAGAAAACCCACTTCATATTCAGCCCTCAAGACTCCCCAAACCCTTCTCAAGAATCCCTTGGAAGCACAGGCTCCAAGTCATACAAGAAGCCCAGAAGCAACTGGCGGACTACCTCCACACCACCTGCTCCATACCCTTCCCTTATGCTGTCCACATTGCCAACAATTTCCCTCATTCCCTCTCCAGTGTCGTTGCTTAGGTTCCTTTCTCCCCCTCCACTTTCCCCAAGTCCTTTCGGCGCTTTCTCAGGTATCACCCCATTAACGAAGTCGACTTTTTCTTCGAAAGCATTGGCTTAAATTCTACTAAGCAAAACGAAGTTCCTAGCTCCCCTTCACCCGTTGATACCTTATTTTTGTTTGTTGATTATATCTATGTTATAATCTATTTGTGCCTCACTTCTTTTGTGGTTGTTGGCCTTAGAGTTGAAGCCATATAAAAGTTTCTAAAATATGTCAAACATTTGACTTACCAGGTTACATGAAATTGATTGATTACGGTATTATGGTCTGATGCCTTTGATTCACAATGGGCTGATGAGTGATGAATATTACACCAAAAAGTTCTCGATTTCTGATTGAGATGAACATTATGCAATTATTTATTTACTCTTGTATCAATTCTGTTATAAATTTCAAACAAACTACCGCATTTTTTCCTTGTCCTGGCGAAGTTTGGAAATTTAGATAGTTCCTGCATACTATCAGTTTGTGAATTCTTTTCATACTCCTCGACTTTGGTTGCAGAAATGGAATACAATATAGATAAAGAGAGAGAATCAGATCTCGAAAACTCAAATTAAGAGAAAAGATCAGGAAAGAAAATTAGATTGGAAGAGGGAATTTTAATTAACCTGCGAGTTGTTGAGCGATTAGTAGTGTTAATGTCATTGGGATATGCTTGGCTTTTCCTCATGTTTTGTATGGTGAGATGTGTGGGTTGCTAGACAATTTGAAAATCATTTTTGTTGATTATGGCTTGGCAAATTGTGTGGATGCTATGTTTGAGGTTTGCAGGAAAATTCGGGTCTTTTATGACTTGGGTTGTGAGATGGGGGAGGTTGGTGAGTTGATGGGAATAAATAAAAGCATTTTTGTTGAGTATCCGGAAGAGATTTTGGCTGCAAAGATTGAGTATTTTTGCAGATTGGAAGGGAACAATTATTTCTAAAAGGTCATGGAATAATTGGTTCTTCACTTGAAAGATCCCAGTGCAATGTTGGTTATCAATTGCCTCATCCCATGAATCAAATGAGCCCTCAGTGCATATGATTGGAATATCACCTGTTTTTTGATGTACTATCTTTCATACATGCTTTTGAGCAGGAAACAGGTTTTTTTAGAGTCAGCATCGTTTGTGTTCATTGCTACTGGGATGAAAGTTTTGATGGCTTTATCTATACCATCCAGTGTTTAGCAGCCGATCACCAGCTATTTAGAGTTAGACCTATACTTCTAAATTTTTAATATCTGATATATATGATTAACAAAAAGAAAGGGGGAAAAAGGAAGAGTTTTTATTAACAACTCTCTCTTGTAAAATGCCATCTCTGTAAGCTGAAAATAACGCAAGATGCTATTGGAGCATTGAAAGAGAATGTAGTCAACGTAGATCCTTTCGTCTCTGAAATCTTGTGAGATAGAATTCACATTAACAAATGGTGTGTTATAGCCTTTAATTAGGTGTCGAAGATCGTGAATGATGAATGATAATGGCAATGGAGTTGTTCATAAGCTAGCTTAAAGCAGACCCCTATTAAATTATAGCAGCTGCTACATTTCTTAGGGAAACTAAGGTTGGATGGCTTTTTAACGGTTGGATTATTTTCCTCAGATCTATCAGGATTGTGATTTATTCATAAAATCAGAAATAATTTTTGAAGGTCCAGTAATAAATTGATAGATTTCGAATCTGGGAGGATTCAATTATGATTCAGATTTGGTTCCGTTGGATTCTAAAATTCATACATCATTTATGAGCACTAGTTATGACTCATTTAGTTTAATTTCATAAAACTACTTCTTAAGAACAGCGGATTACATTTGAAATTCGTACCTTTATTCTGATTTAGATGCTGACCTAAAAGATTTGCCCCACATTTGGCCGGTTAACAGTAAGTACTAAAAGGAATCGTTGTTTTCTCTCCCCGAAGTAAATAAAAGGAGAACACTGTTTTATGCATTCTCGATTTAGTTGTTCATTCCTTTTGTCTTCTCAGGAGATTTTTGCATCAAATGTCTTTAAATACTTCTACATGCTGTATGTTTTCGCTCTCAATGAGTTAGACTACTATATGGCTGTACATTAGAAGCCATTGTGATGGTATCAGAGGTAGTAGAGGAATTGTTTGAACCCTCCTCTTACCTGAAAGTTGATCTAGCTTCTACAGTTGCGTGAACTGTATTTCCTAAAGATGAAGAGTTCAAAGCGTGTGTATAAGTTTTTCTCTCATTTTTTATCTCTTATGGAAGTTTATACATTATGCATGTGTTCACTTTATCGCCTCTACAGCACTGAATGTGGTTGCACCACTTGGAATTATGGGCAAGAAGTTCTCAATATCCAACTGGTGTGCTTCTTTATATAAAATGTTTTCCTTTCCTTTTCCATCTAGCTTTCAACTTTTCTCCAAGCTGAGGAGTGAAGAAAAGGAGTACAATATCAGAGAGGAGAAAGGCATTGTTGGAAGCAAAGGTGAGCTCACACTAGATCAGGCCCTCACAAGATGACTCTAGGACTTTCTCATGAACAAATGCACTTCTCCTCAATTGCTTATCGAAATTTGTCTCTTACAATTGCTAAACTCTTTTGAATACAAGGCTAAGACTCCTATTGGGACTTGTACCGAGTATTTTATTTAAAATGCATTCATGAATCCTGTATCTAATTTTTGTTCCATGTATATATGAATACATGGACTTAAATAAATATACTTACATAGAATACTATTAATCTAATATTTTCCAATTCTTCTCGTATATTCAAAGATACATAATTATTTTGGACCACCAAATAAGTTTCTTACATGGCATAGGGTTTGGAGAGAATAAGTTTACAGTAAAAGCCTTAGCTAAACTGAACAGCAGTAGCAGCCAACTACAACAACGTTTTGATTTCCTGCTACACTGGGGAATTGAATTCTCAAAACTCTGTGGAATGTTAAGGTTGTCAGCAAAGATTCTGAACCAGCAAGAACAGTTTCTTGAAGAAAAACTTGACTTAACTCTGCCATGATATAGGATCCTCTCTGCAGTACCTTGATGTTTTTCCAGGATATTTATGTTATGATTTAGAGAAGCGAATTAAACCAAGATACAATTTCCATAAGTGGCTTGTGGAGCGGGGGTTGTGTAAGAATACTCCATCTCTAGCATAGTAGCAACTAGTGAAAAACAGTTCGTTGCTCACCTTTCTCGCATTCATCCAGCTGCCTGGAAGATGTGGTTAGAGAGTTCCCTAAACAAAGGTGCAGGTGCAAGTTGTGAGGAGCAGTCAGTGTCTTGAACTAATTATTGCTAGACTGCCGATTGATGACTCTGTGCAGGAAGTTGACTGACTTGTAGATACTTCTTGGTGCATGACTCACCACTGAAACCTTGGTACCTCAAGGTGACTGTCTTGGTGTATGGTTGGGATATTGATTGGATGGTAACCTTCGATTTGTGTACATATGTAACGTAACAGCAGGGAAGATGTTTTTCTTTGGTTTGCCACATGAATTTGGTTAACCATATTGAGTTAGGATTTATACCTGGATTGGCTGCAGTCTCGTTTACTGGTTCTTAAGTCATATGATCTTAATCCTTTGGGTGCCTTGCTTATTGAGCACATTTCTTTGCAGATTTGAATATAATGTGAGAATGAATCACAAGAAAGTAAGCTTTATGTGTGTACTTTTACAATTTCCTCCTCCTATATGTTGAAGCAAGCATCACACATCTCTTATTACGATTGCTTATGATGCTGACTATGCTGAATGCCTGTGAAATACATGATATTACATTTAGGTGATTTCTTTCCTTGTTCAGTGGCTATAAATATTTTGGTGCATAGTAAAAATATGAATTGTCAAACATTAGCAAGCTTAGAAAAATAATATTGTCCCATTAATTTCTTCCTTGTAAAAAATTTTGGCTACCAAAATCTTTTCATTTAAATATATTATCATTATGAAATTTTACTAATTATTATGTTAAATAAAAGTTTACTGAACTAATATTTGATACAATAATATTACCTTACAAATACCAAAGCCCGTACATTGTATGGGCATATGACTAGTATATATAGAAGTGATTAAAGACAGTTGATAAAGACATGCCACTAACTTTGTTAACATTAACTAATTTGTCTGCCCCCACCCACACACAAGAATGAAGAATGTAAACAGGCCCTAAAATATTGTACCATCTTTGGTGCAATTTAAAGCTTTTAATTAGCGAGATGAACCCACCCCCACCCCTTTTTTATGAAAAAAATGTATTTTAGAATAGTGATTTTTTTGAGAAAGTGTGACTAAAAAATATGGAAATATTTTGAGTTGACGTGTAAAAATTTTTTATGGGAAAACATGATCGAAAATGAGTTTTGGAAAAAAATTGCCTCAAACAGGAGCTCAGTATGTGAAAAGCTAACTAGGTGAAAGAATCGACAATTGAAGCTTGGGTTATAAGAGTACTTTATTAGGTCTCCTCTATAGCTCCATTAATAAATAAAAGGTATGAGTATCATACGTGATTAGAGCTACATTTGATGATTAAATTGGATTGGACCAAGATAAATATAGTTAGGAGAGACGGCTCTGAATGAATCGAAGAGAGAGGCTATTATATTTTTTATACAACTTTTTTCCTTTAGTGCTGTTAATAACTCAACGAGTAAGTCCACATTAGTGAGATAATAAAATTTGTTGACTAATATTTATTTCCCTAGTTTTGTGTGCATTTCGGCTTCAAAACTAGTAATGAAAAAATTCACACATTAGAAGATCATTGGTTAGAAAGTAACACAAAAGGTTTTGTTAGTGATATTGCCTTCTACGTGTCAACTTGTTTATGGAAAAAAGTTGTTCACTATCCTATACCGATTAAAACTCGACTTTAGCTACAAATTCTCTCAATAAAATAATTTTGTATGTGTACTAAAAATTTTTTCTTACTTTTTAACTATATATTCTCCAAAAATAATAAATAAATAAAATCAATTTTGACAAAATCTATGCTAAAAAATTGGGGCTCAAACATGAACTATGTATTAATCTTGATGTATTGATACTTTGAGTAATGTCTTTTCAAGAATATGAAGTGGTTCAATGTGATATTTAAGTCAGCAAAGACACTAATTTCAAGTTTCGCTTTCGAAAATTGTCCATGTCATGAAAAGGAATTCAACTTGCATGTAAGAGAATTGAATTAAAGAGAAAGTTTAAATGAAGAGTCAGTTTTTTTACACGTTAATCTTTAAAATGTAAGATGCATATTTTTCTACTTTGTACAATGTATTCATTATAGAGAGTGACAATGTCTCATTCAATTTTATGTGATTTACGTGATGATTTTGAGAGATTTCTTGTGTCATTTCTATTGTCATTTCGATTATTAGATTGTCAACAAGTCTTTTTATATCTATTAATGAAAAAAAATTATTTTATAGTTATAATGTTTTTATAAATATTATTTAAAGAAAAACCGTGATACGTGAATGTGGTGAAAAGAAATAGCTGTACAATAATTATAAAAATAAAGATATTATAAACAAAAAATGATATAAGTCGAAGATGTTTTAACATTGTCAAAGTTGAAATCGATTTGTACTTCAAATTTATTTATTATTATTATTTTTTTAAAGAAAATACAATCGAGTCTTAGCCTCTGTTCGAGTCACATTAAAATTTTCATTATTATTCTTCTAGTTATTTTCAACCACACATTTTTCATCACATTCTCGATTAATCTACTATTCCAAAATAATATGATTTAAAGACACCCTTATTTCCAAGTCAAGTTTTATGGTCTACAACAAACCGGTTTAGTGAGCCGAAGAAAGTAATCTGAAAATCATCCCCGTATCCCCTAAACCCTTCTCAAACTTTGTTGTCCGTCGATCGGCGCCGCCCGGGCCGCGCCCCCATTTTTCACAAGCAATTCCTCAATATACGCAGTCGCAGTGCGGAAAATGCAGCCGTCTCTTTCATTTGAAGATCTGTAAATCCTCGAAGAACTATTCTCATATAGCGCGTCACAAATCAGATTTTTGCTTCTAAGAACGGGTGAGTTCATCCATAGTATAACTTTCATCAGCAGTTTAGCAAGGAACGATGTTCAGTTTACTTTTTAGAACAGTATTCCCAATCCATAGGCAGCTGGGTGATTCATGCTTGTACAAATCCTCAATGGGTATTTTTCTTCGCAATTTATCTGCTTCTTCTATGATTGAACCGGAAAAAGCTGAACGGTTTCGCGCCCTTTTGGAAAATTATGAATTTAGTGATACCCAAATTTCCAGGCTTGCCGAGGTAATCCCAAATATCTTCTCGTGCGATCCCCAGAACATTATTTTGCCTAAACTCAAATTCTTTTCATCTATAGGGGTCTTGAGTTCTGACCTGCCAAAAGTTATTATGGGTAATCCTGCATTGTTGGCAGGAAGCATTGAAAAACAGTTTATCCCATGTTATAATTTTCTCAAGACATTAGTGGATTCTGATGAAGATATTGTTCGGATTTTAAAGCGCAGTCCTAGAATTTTATCTTGCAATTTGAAAGTAATGGAGCCCAATGTAGAGCTATTGGGTGAAGCAGGGGTACCAGAGAGCTTTATCTCATACATGTTAACTCACTACCCTCATTCAGTGCAAATGAAATGTGACAAGTTTAAGAGGAGTGTGGACAAAGCAATTCAGATGGGATTTAACCCCTCGAGGCTGATGTTTATTCGGGCAGTTCATGTGTTGTGTGAGATTAGTGAGCAGGCGTGGGAGAATAGAATCAAGGTTTATAGGAGTTTTGGCTTGTCAGATACTGAGATTGTATCAGCCTTCAGATCACACCCTCTGTGTATGAAGTTGTCCGAGGAAAAAATCACGAGGGGAATGGAGTTTTATGTCAATGAGATGAGCTGGTCTCCTGCCAAAGTTGCTCGATGCCCAGTTGCCCTCTTTTACAATTTGGAGAGGAGGATCATCCCACGGTGTCGTGTGATCAAGATTTTGATCGAGAAGGGTTTTGTGAAGGAATATTCTACTTCAATTTCCTTTTTGTCAATCTCTGATCCACAATTCTTGACTAAGTTTGTGCTCAACTATAAGAATGATTTGCCTGAAATTATGGATGTCATCACGCTTGACAGGTCTCGTAGAATCATAGTTGGTACTTGCTTGAAATAAAGGTAATGCAATTCACGATCCTTCCAGTTCAATTTTATAACCAATTTTTCATTGTAGCTTTTTGTAATAACTATTTTTGTGAAGTGAAAAGTTGCAATGATTAGCTACTGACAGAGCAAATATTGATAGTTTGGTTTAGCTTTTTGCTTCTTCTCAGAAAACGAATGGAGCATGTGCTAAATTCATAGAGCTTTAGCTTGGTTGACCCTTCGTTATGGTACGACTTCACATGGAATCTCCCTTTCATTTGGCAAAAATCTCTTTTGTAATTTGCACAATGACAGTATCTTGTTTCATGTTGATATTTAGTGTGGCTTTTTGTCCATATTTATTCCTCTTCGAACCACCTGGAATTGGTACTTTTCCGATGGCAAGTATTTAACTTTTTTTTGACAGTGAAATGTGTTTGGACTGGCATAGCAGCTTCTCACTGAGTACATGTAGCCAATGTTATATTTCCTTCAGGGATCACTTTTTAACAGAAATTCTTTCACTATTACTTTGGACTTTGAATATTCTTGATGCTAAATTTATACAATCATTCTTTGTTGGTCGTTATGTTGTCTTGTATTCTTGATGACTTGTCTCTATCACGTGCAAATTGGACATGGTCGTGGTCAGTGGTGCGTGCCCTGTTATACTCTGACAAGTATGGAAGGATAAGCGAAGGTTATGAAATTAATGGAACGCTAGTTGAATTGTATGTCATTGCTTGTAAAAAAACAGAGAGAGTACTCTTGTAACTGTATGTTGTTCTGAGCAGCATTCGATTCAATACCCCATGACTTTTGCCGGAAGGCATATTTAAATTGGAGTGGAGTGGCTGTCATGGAGGTAATAATGCTCCAGTAAGCCACTACCCCCAACTGCCAAGTATAAGACATGTCATTTACCTGTGGCAGTTAATAGATATTAGATAATAGGAGGAGATTGTGTGCTTTAGTGCACTGCCAAGCGATTCTCATTCTCAGAAATCATTCTCTCTACCCCAGGTCAATTCGATTATCTCATAGGCTGAGCTCATAGGTTCATCTCCTCACTCAATCAGAGGTAAGGCTGATAGCATCATGGTCAAATGAGTTGACCTGATGCCTGAGGGTGGCTTGTACTGTCATGTGACCATCTATAGGCATGAACATCGACTATTGGGCTGTCGTACAGGTCTTGCTAACGTCTATGGCTGTAACCAAGTGAGATTTGAAGAGAGTACGGCTATATCCGGATCACTTTTGATTTGAATTGACTATGAGAAAACCTTCGCTTGCATCATTTTCGATACTGGCTTTATTGTTTTAGTATTTTGCCGCTAGTGTAATATCTTGGTGGATGAGTCCTTGAATGTGAATTCTGACATTTATATGGGGTAATGCAATTTCGTTAATTGCTTTTGCTGATCCTTCTGATCTCTTAATTAACCTTTCCAAAAACAAGAAGCTCCTTGAGTTGGTGAAAACACAACCTAACATGCTCGCAATTGTGAAAGAAATGGTTCAGTTGTCTGGCTAGCAAAGAACTTGAAAGAAAACCGGGTGCCTGCAGAGATTGAAGGGAGAAAGTCTCATTCTCCGAGTATTGTGTCAAGAAGTGATTGAACAAAGGCAATTAATAGTCTTGCCGAGAGATGGAGTTCTTTGAATGGGTCTTCTCCCACCAGCATCCCCATTCAGTGGATAATTATATATATGTAGTCACAAATTCGTTTTCTTCTGAATGTGGGTATTCATCATTTACGTTATAATTTGTCCTCAACTCTATTGAATTCATAACTTTGTCAAAATCATCAGTGTTGGATATTATCATATTTACCTTTGTTCAGGGTGCTGCACTTCATATTCTCCTCTTTGCAGTTACTTTCACATTATCCAACATTACAATTACTATCTTGTCTATAACATGGTATCACTGTAAGTTAAGTTTCGATACCATCTTGAGTTTGGTTCCTTGGCTAGCAGTAAAGTGTCCAAGAAAGTGTTCTAGAATTAGTTTAATATTTGCATTCAAATAATTTGGATTTTGTTGGTATTGGCATTCTTCCCTGCTGCAGGTTTGGACCGATCTTGACGAAGAGAAGGCTTGGACCTCCTAGCTTCTCTTTACACAGTTGGAAAATGATCGAGTTTTGAATCTTGTGGTAGACACTCTTTTAGAGCTCGTTCACAATTTCGATGACATCTGGTTTAAAACAAAAAAGAATCCACACAGAATCTACGCCTAATTGGGGGAGTTTTCGTACTGGTGAGGGTGGAGCCGTAGAGCGGGGCGGCGGCGGCGGCCGGGAGCCAAGATTTGGGGCTAGTGTCCGGAGGTTGAGGAAGTTAATGTCTTTTTCTTTTTCAGCTTTTATATATTTGTTAATTTAATTTATTTAATATCCAAAGAGTGTTTGGACGTAATTAGCTCCTCTCGTCACAGGTCACAACTATAATTTTCTACGTCTAAATAAACTTGATTGGCTGTCAAAATAAAAGTTTAAGGATAAAAGTGCTAACGGTGGTAATTAATTAAGGAGCCAAGTGATAGTCTTTGAAAACAATGGCTATAAATTTCACTTTTTAATAAAGAATTATAATGCAGAATGATTTGATTATACTGATTTGGTTAATATTAATTTTTTTAAAGTAAAAATATGTCGATTGAAATGAATGATAAACGAGAATGTTTATAAATAAGTACAAGGAAATTAAACATTTAAGTAAATATTTGTTGATTGAAATGATGACAAGAAAATGTTAATTGTTTCTAATTCTATGGTTCAAATAATTTTAATGAATATTTCATTTTTTTCGTGCTGTCAATAGAGTTTTTAAAAGAGGTGGAACAATACTTTTAAAAGAGTCTGTTATGGTATATGAGGACTTATCTTGATACGCAAAAGAAGCTCTTCAAGAGCTAAATTTAATAGATCGAAGACGTTAGTATGAGATCAAATGCATCAATCTACTTTCTTAAGAGTTTGTTTATTATTTCTCTTTATGCTTCAATTTATTTATTTCTTAAAATTTTTGGTCATGGGAATTTTGTTTTTTGAATTTAGCTTGTGCATACGTCAAACAATGTCTGTGCATATGTCGTGCCGTGCCGTGCCCACGTGTGGAAAGGTCCATCCCAGCCCGTTTATGCGTTTACTGTTAGTTCACCTAAATATGCCAAATGCATGCTAAAGACTTCTTGTCGTGGCTTCTCTTGTCTAAGTAAATTCTAACTCGCTTCTACTTTAATCCTTTCTGGTGTGGATAGGTTGCTATTGTTCATTATCTTTTTTCTTGATATCTTGTCAAATTCGTATTATGCACTAAATATTTTTTTTCTGTCCAAGAACTATAAAGAAAACTACCACAGGACAAATAACTCTAAATACAAAAATGAAACATTCTATACTAATCACATAATCAAACTATATTATTATGAAAATAATCTCAAAACAGTCAAGAAATGTCGAGTAGAATGTTACAAATCTTTTCATATATTTAACAGACGTCGTCATGCATGAGAGTATTACTCTCACATATCCCACAAGGGTTTTTCCATATCAGAATCCCCATGTAAGAGCTGTATTTGGTGCAAAGGCTGCATTACTTGCATTCTCTGTTGGTTTAAACCCTCCATTTCTGAGCTCTGTTCATGCAGATTTTGGGGGCCCGTGGATCCCCCAACCCCTAAGAAATCCAGAGTCATCATATCACTATGTCCCAACCTGGAGTTCCCTGTAGGGCTCCTACTCATAGCCATTCTTCGTTGCACAATGCCAGAAAGTTCACTATCCTCTCGTTCTGTAACTTTCTTCAAGAAACCAGCAGAGTACGGATCACTGTCCACCAGCATTCCGCCGTTCAACACCATGTCACTCAAGACTGAGCCACCAGTCCCAGAATGGAACAACTGAGACAACTCTTGTGGGCTCTTCTGTAAAAGATGGGTACTAAAAGCCCCTTTTGATTGCTCGTTATGCACATTGTCAAATGAGTTGTTTTGGTGTAAATTCGACGAAGTTCTTGATCCAGAGAGTTGATCAGATCCTGCCATGCTGCTTACAAAACTTTTTTGCATCATTGGAGAGGTCATAGTACTATTGCTTGAAGTTGCACCAATTTGGACTGCATTCTGCAGTAATGCAGTGGCAGACATATTGGCTGATGATCCTGAAATTTGGCCACCATTATTGAGCTGAAGGGCTGATGATGATGGTGAGGGAACGCCTCTTGTATTCCCAAAGAGATTGCCAGAATTGCTGGAAAACATGCCTCCTGCTGCCGCATTGTTCATAGATTTGAATGGCATTATTGGGACAATTTCTGGAGGGATTGATTTGAGGGGATTGGTGAATTCTGATAATTCCATGGATGCGTTTGTGTGGCTGTTTATGGGCATATTTGACAAAATTTGATCTGGCATTTGGGTATGAAAATTTGGTAATATCAAGCTTTGGTTCATAACTTTGTTGTTTTCTTCAGCCAGTGCATCACAGAAAGCCCTGTGTGTGATAAAACTATCTCTCCTGTGTCCAACGGATGCAACCAAGGATAAGATTACAACCTTATACTAAAAGAAAAGTGTTCAGATCTTTGCTATTTTTTCGTTTGTAATCGGCGTAAATATTGATGCAGAATATATTGTTATCAAGGTAAATAATCATCGTGCGTAAAATATTTAGAAGCATTGTTGTGATGCATCGTGCAAGGAGTGGAAATTCGTGGCTCGTAGAGACCAAGGATGACTTGACCTAACCTCGTTAAAATATGACGAATCTAGAGGAATAATACCAATTTTTCAAGTGAAAAGGAATGAAAATTCGTGTCTCATAGGGACAAGCATGCATGTTTTGAAAGTGTTTATAAACGATTTAAATTACAAATATATAGAAATTGTCGTGGATAAGTAAGTAGTGTTTGCAAATCTCTTGAAATGTGTAAATAAAAAGTGACGGTATATAAACATGAGCCAGACACAGGTTAAGATTGATGCGATCTCGGTAGGAGTGACAGTGGGCCAAGTCGAGCATTCAATTCTTTTGTCTCGTCACTCCTCATTGTTCAGTTTCTAGATTGAGAAGAAAGTTAGAAAAGAAAACAAACAATACCTGGAGAAGATGGTTCCACAATCACATTTATATTCCCTTGTTCCACAAGTCTTTTGGTGAGCCTTCCAATCAGATTGCACTGCATATTTCTTTGAACATTTTTCACACTTCCATTTCTTCTCTCCATGTTTCCGGCTGTAATGCTTCTTGATTCCAGTGAGATCGCCTAATGCACGCGCTGGATTATTGTGCACGCAACTCGGCTCCGGACATATATAAACACGTTTTCTCAACGACTCGACTGTTCTTTGCTTAAGCTTCCAGGGAAGATTATGACCCCTTCTATGCAGTTGCAGATTTTGATCTCTCTGAAATCCCTTGTTGCATATTTCACACACAAATCTGTTTGTTGCCATTAGGGTTTTTGGTGATAGAGCAATAACATCTGCAGTTGGATCTTCATAATATAAAAATAAATATAATTAAATCACAGTTTGATTATTAATCCCAGTGTGTGTGTGTTTAGAAAAAAAAATAAAAAATTCAGCCCATGATTGGTTGGGATTAAAATTCAATTAAACTCTCAAGTCAAAGTCAACAATTAATTTTAACCACAAATCTCATAAGACTCACAACTTTTCAACCACACATTTTATTAACTTTTATCAAAATCTACTAAAAAACTGATTTTAATTTATACCAATCAGGGGCTCAATAAGACATCCATGATCACACAATTGGACACAAAGGGGGTGGGAAGTTCAATCAATACGAGTGTGGAGCAATTATAGTATTAATCGTGTATAGATTTAGAATAATGATATTATAATGAAAACTACCGATAATCGTCCTACATGATATACATATGACATTTTGTTATTTGATGTTTGAGATAATGCATCTAATAACAGCAGCCATGTGTATGTAGAGCGATTAAAAATAGTTTTCACTACGAATAACGTTAATCTTAAAATTATTGCCCCATTTTAAAGTAATGACATCAAAAACCATTGAACAATCAATATGGTTGCAACTAGACAGCCTCAGCATCACCTTCAACGTGCTTTTCATGAATCTCGAGAATATTGATCATCATATTTTTTGCGTCAACATTAGGATTTTCTCGTGACAACACTGTAGATCTATGTAGTCCATCTCAAAATTGTTTGGAAATGAAATGTTTAATTTGTTGTTATTTCTCACTTCATGTTGAACAAAATGAACTTTATATTCATATAAAAGAACCTAGAAGGGTGAAGTGTTGGACGAGTTGCTACGCAATAATGGATATTATGATAAATAAGATTTTTCTCATTTTCGTTTCTTAGTATTGTTTAGTACTACTCAATTTGTGTACCAAAAATGCACCTTATGTTTCCAAGATTATACAAGTTGTAGATTCAACTATTTTGATGCAACTTCTGGAAAACACATTCATCTAAGCTACAACATAAGTTAGATAATTCAATTTATAGAAAAACTTAAAAAATTATTTAGCCTAAACTTCATCGATTTGTAGGTCAAGAAATTTATGAGTTACTGAATTACCTGGAGTTCCTGGTAAGTTTCTTTTCTTCTTAGAAGGCGGTTTCCTAGAGCTCGAGCCATTCGCAGAGTCAGCACCATGGGACAGGTTTTCCAGTTGTTGGACTTCTCCAGATGAGAAACTCCCATCATCTCCTATAATATTCGACATCGAATATATATATAAAGACAATAATTATTTTTGTGTATCTTTTTTTATGGCTTTCAAAGTTGAATTGTTTCTTTAGGTGGAGAGGGACAAAATTCAGGTAATTGATTCTGGGTTAGGAGCAAAATATGGCTGACATTAAACATATGAATTTGGACTTCTTTGGCCTATATGATATATATAGAAGTGAGAAAAGACAGTTGATAAAGACATGCCACTAACTTTGTTAACATTAACTAATTTGTCTACCGCCACCCACACACAAGAATGTAAACAGGCCATAAAACATTGTACCATCATTGGTGCAATTTAAAGCTTTTAATTAGCGAAAAGACCCCTTCTTTTTTTTTGAAAAAAATATGTTTTAGAATAGTGATTTTTCGGAGAAAGTGTAACTAAAAAATATGGAACTATTTTGAGTTTACGTGTAAAATTTTTTTATGGAAGAATGTGATCGAAAATGAGTTTTAGAAAAAATTGGCCTCAAACAGGGGCTGAGTATGTGAAAAGCTAATTAGGTGAAAGAATTGGCAATAGAAGCTGGGATTATAAGAGTACTTTATTAGATCTCCTCAATAGCTCCATTAATAAATAGAAGGTACGAGTATCATACGTGATTAGAGCTACATTTGAGGATTGAATTGGATTGAACCAAGATGACTACAATTAGGAGACACGGCTCCGAGTGAATCAAAGAGAGAGGCTAATATATTTTTTATACAACATTTTTCCTTTAGTGCTGCTAATAACTCAACGAGTAAGTCCAGATTAGTGAGATAATAGAATTTGTCGACTAATATTTATTTCCCTAGTTTTGTGTGCATTTCGGCTTCAAAACTAGTAATGAAAAAATTCGCGTGTTCCAATAAAATTCATGGAAACCGTATGAGCTTTAGGGTGCGTTTGATTGCAATTGTGGAAAATGGGTGGAAAGAAAATGTTTTACAGAGAAAATATTTGCCTAGAAAATATTTTGCAGATAAAATGATTTCAAGTGTATTTGATTGGTATAATTTTTCACTCGAAAAATTTTTAAATGTTCTATTCATTTGGCTTTGTTTTACATAGAAATTGTCCATTAAAGTGATATTTTTTTTCCACAGTTGGTTATAAAATTTGTTTCCATTGCCAAAAAGTAAAAAAAACAAGGGAAAAAATTTGTTTCCTAAAAAATCATTTTTTTATCAAATTTTAGTGTTCGTTTGACTTTGTTTTACATATAAATTGTCTATTAAAGTGAAAAATTTTTCACCATTGGTTATGACATTTGTTTCCATTGCAAAAAAAAAAAAAAAAAAAATTTTTCTAGCCAGCTAGGTGGGAAAAAATTTTCATCAAAAAGTTGAAAAATGCACACGTGTGGGCTAAATGTGGAAAGTATTTTCCGTGGAAAATTTCGCCTATCAAACAGCCAAAAAAGTGGAAAGTGGAAAATATTTTTCTAATTCCTTGAAAAATAATGCCAATCAAATAGGCCTTATATCTTCTCTAGGACAAGCTTAATTTCAAAGATATGTGATGCATGGACACATTTGTAAAGGAGGAATCAATACATTCACACATTTAAACTTATAAATGTTGACAGCAAAAATAATTTAATTATTTTCAATTTTGACCAATATTTTATTTAGATTCACTTATTTTCTTATAAGCTAACTTTTAAAGGTTTAATCAAACATGTTCTAAGCCGTGAAGAATTTATATGAACAATATTAATCTCTCTCTCTCTCTCTCTCTCTCTCTCTCTCTCCAAATGATTATTAACAAACAAACACTACAAAACAGTGAAGAAGTCTTGGAGCTTCGAAACCTATAATTACAGTCAAATTTTGAATTCCAAGTTTGCCAGAGAAAAGGTCAAAAAAATGAATTATGCCAAATTTTGACATTTTTCACTGGCAATATTTGTTTCTATTTACTAGCTATGATTATTCCAAATAAGGGTTCATGTTTTATTAAAAATGAATAAACATAGCCCTTTTTTGATGGGATTAAAATCAAAATTTTAGATTTTAATAAAAGTATGAAATGTGCCGTTTAAAAATTGTGAGTACCATTATGTATTTAAAACTAATTGTTGACTTTGATTTAGATAATGGAATTGAATCTGAACTCCCAACTAAAGGTGCCGAAGATAATAGCTTACCTCATCCATAGACGAGGAAGAAAATTGTAAAATGTTAAAAAAATTACATTTCAGATATATGACATAATCATACTCATCGTGATTATACACTTAAGTAAAGTATTTTTCGGCTCGTCCATACTTTTCGAAGCGCTAGTTGAGGGGATTGAGAAATTACAATGGTGAATATGTGTCACCATGGAGATGAAAATATCTAAGTTTTGAGATGGAAAAAATCGTAGTTGATAACTTTTAGCGTCAATTTTTTTGCGATGGTCGTCTTTCAGTACTATGAGTTTGGCTTTGAGATAGAAAATTCAATTTCATGGGAATGAAAGTGCTTTGATTTGCAAAGCGTAAAAATAATTTACTTAGGAGTAAACAAGTCAGATTGAAATAAATTAATCAAAGCTAAAAATAAGTAAATTGCTTATGCCCTTGTTTGACACCCATTTTTTTAGAAGAATTTGATTTGAAATAGTGATTGAAGGAAGAATATGTGGTTAAAAAGTATGAAGAATTTTTCGATTTATGTGTAATATTATTTTATTGATAAAATGTATGGTTGAAATGAAGAAAGAGAAAAAAAATAGAATTAAAATGAAAAAAAAAATGAATGTCAAACAAGGGAAATATTATGACCAGAGCCGGACACCGGGGTGGGCATAGGTCACGTGAACCCCAACTTTGGGGCCAATTTTTTTCCTTTTTTCTAATTTCAATTTCGAAAACATTATGGAATGTCAAATGAAATCGAAATATTACATTCTTAATGTCATTTCAAAATGTTTGTGGCCTAGTTTCTACGTCGTTAATGGCAAGCGAAATGACCAACTGTAGCAAATGTTACGGCTTGTCAAAGTTGGCCGTTCCAAACTATTATTTCAAGAATTTCAATAACATATTAATTTTTAAAAAATTCCGACGATCATACGCTAACCGAATTCACAAATCATATATGTCATTTTGAAACTCGTTTCGAGAACTACATCATATATATATCAAATGATCCAAATAGATATCGAAAATAGTTAAAGATGTGTCAAACATGCTTCTTAAAAAGAGAGATTTAACTCGTCTTTTCCTTAAAAAAATTCAATTATTATTATTTTTGCGATATAAATTTCTCAATATACTTTCCTTCATTTTATTAGAAAATTTTACATGGGATATGACATTAAAATTTTCGAAATTTTACAATTGAACAAGTACTCCATGTAATTTTTGGATGTAAAGTGTGATTTTTTTTTTTTTTAATGTAAATTTTCGAATGTAAAATTCTCACAACTTTTTTATAAGTTTGATTGTATCCTCTCTTAACTCAAAATATCTTCGTCCTCCCCTTATCGTAACCTTCACAATCTTACAAGATAAGAAACAAGTATTGTGGCAAAATACTTAGAAACCACAAGACAGAAATTAGAATCTGAAACAGGCAGTTGCTCCAACATTCTAGTCAAGATTACAAGCTACAAAAATACAAAACCTATTACATTTCACACTATCATTAATTATTAATAAAGCAAACCACTACATAGGATTTATCGATGAATTTCGATACATTTGATGTAATGACAGGAAGTCCCCACACGATTCTCCAATATAAATACAAAATTAATTGCAAAGCAAAATTGACATAATCAATTATTCTCCTTTTTCTTCCCTTGCCTTCGAACTCGTCATTCTATGGATAAAAGCAATAAGAAAAGTCAAGCTAAGGAATATATTAGAGTTCTTTTATGTGGCTTAATTTCCATGCACATATATTATGATTTTATGCATGAAAATGACGTGCAATTTATTTAGAAAAAGAATTGATTACTTTAATTATTTTGATATAGACATTTCCATAATGAAAATCATTAACATTTTTTTTTAAAGCCCACCCTTTTGTCCGAATGTGTTGTCCCTATTTCGTGTCCCCTTAGTTGGCCCTTCTAAAACTAATATATATATATATATATATATATACACATACACACACACACTAGGTGCTAGCAATGTGCAATGCACGTTTGCCTAATTTATATTTAATAGTTTTGTTTAATAATTAATTTGTTATTAATAAAGATGTAATTTTTTTGGTTAATTAAATAATTAATGATGTAATGTTTATATAATTGTTAAATAATTAGATGTGTGATTTTGATGTTGTGATGTAAGTTGGTAAGATCAAAGAAAATAAGCAAAAGTTGACAAATTTGGAGAAATGGCTAAATTGTAAGGGATCCAAAGTTCAGGGACTAAAATGTAAATACTTAAAAGTTATGCCGAACCTCACGATGAAGATTTGAGAGTGCTCGGAGTCAATTGGATAAAGGAAGACGTCAATTGAATCAAATTTAGTCAAAAGATGATCACAAATCAATTTCCAACCGAAAAGTTATGCTATGATGTTTCAGTCTCATATTGAGACCTATTTTTGACATAGAAAATGATCTAATTGGAGAATGATGTCTGAATCAAAGTTGTAGCCAGATGAGTTAACTTTCCAACGCATTTTGTATTTCCTCAATAGGATATTGGAATACAAAGTTATGATAAAAATACTGAAAGAAGGTGCAGCTGCTTGTTTAAAACAAGAAATTCCGTTACATAGTCCGTTATATTGAGACCTATTTTTGGCATATAAATTAGTTGAATTGGAGAATGATGTCTGAACCAAAGTTGTAACCAATGAGTTAGATTTCCAACGCATTTTGAATTATCTCAATCGGATATCGGAATACAAAGTTATGATAAAAACACTGAAGGAAGGTGCAACTGCCTATTTAAAACAAGAAATTCTATTACATAATCCGTTATATTGAGACATATTTTTTGCATAGAAAGTGATCAAATTGGAGAATGATGTCTGAATCATAATTGTAGCCAGATGAGTTAGCTTTCTAACTCATTTTGAATCGCCCCAATCGGACATTAAAATACAAAGTTATAATAAAAATATTGAAAGAAGCTGCAGCTGCATGTTTAAAACAAGAAATTTTGTTACATAATCCGTTATATTGAGACCTATTTTTGGCATAGAAAGTGATCCAATTGGAGAATGATATCTATATGAAAGTTATAGCTAGATGAGTTACATTTCGAATGCATTTTGAATCGCCTCAATCGGATATCGAAAGACAAAGTTATGATAAAAATACTGAAAGAAGGTGCAGCTGCTTGTTTAAAACAAGAAATTCCGTTACATAGTCCGTTATATTGAGACCTATTTTTGGCATATAAATTAGTTGAATTGGAGAATAATGTCTGAACCAAAGTTGTAACCAATGAGTTAGATTTCCAACGCATTTTGAATTACCTCAATCGGATATCGGAATACAAAGTTATGATAAAAACACTGAAGGAAGGTGCAGCTGCCTGTTTAAAACAGGAAATTCTGTTACATAGTCTATTATATTGAGAGATATATTTGGCATAGAAAGTGATCGAATTGGAGAATCATGTTTGAATCAAAGTTGTATCCAGATGAGTTAGATTTCCAACTCATTTTGAATTGTCTCAATCGGATATCAAAATAAAAAGTTATAATAAAAATACTGAAAGAAGGTGCAGCTGCCTGTTTAAAACAAAAAATTTCGTTACATAGTCCGTTATATTGAAACCTATTTTTGGCATAGAAAGTGATCGAATTGGAGAATGATGTCTGAATCAAAGTTATAGCCAGATGAGTTATCTTTCTAACGCATTTTGAATCGCCTCAATCGGATATCGAAATACAAAGTTATGATAAAAATACTGAAAGAAGGTGCAGCTACTTGTTTAAAATAAAAAATTCCGTTAGTTTTTCCGTTAAACCAACAAAATTCCGTTAGATAGCCACTTTATATATAGAAGAGATATATATATATATATATATATATATATATATATATATATATATATATATATATATATAGACACATACACACGTTACAAATAATGCTATTTAACTCTATTGAGGTTAAAAAACCAGTTTCGACGGCGTTGGGTTATAGACTAAATAAAACGTGAAATTAAATGACTTATTTAAGTGTACTTATCATTTAATATTATATTAACGTAACATGGACTGTTGACCTGAATTGGGTTGAATAATATTACTCTTTGGATGCCATTTTTTGCTCATTATTAAAAGTAACATAGCTATTACAAAATGAAAATTGTGAGATAAAAATAGAGGTGTCAAGACGGACGGGCCGACCATGACCTGTGAAAATCGACCCATGAAAATTGGGACCGTGGGCCGACCCGTGACCTGTGCCGGCGGTTCACGGGGCCAAAGTGTTGTGACCCGCGTGTTTCGCGGATTTAGGCTTCACGGGCCGCGATTAACCCGCGGCCAGCGAAAGAAAAAAAAATCCAAAAATTTTGAAAAAAAGGGGGGAGAGAACCGTTGACGGCTCTCTCCCAGCAGCCTTCCTGGCTACGCCTGTATGCAATTTTTATTGTTTTTTATTATTATAATTATTTATTATTTTTTTTTTTTTTGTAAATCACAAAGTTGTAACGGTAATAATATATTCAACATCTATAAATTCAATTAATTGCTAGTATTAGTTCCCTTCACTTTCGTCTTTCAACTACAAATATTATCATCATCTCAATTATATTTCTTTCTTCTTACTACTAAACTGTTTAATACTACTATATTATGGATTCTCACGATTTTTCGTCTCAAAATCCTATTTTCAATGATAGTTGCTCCCCAATAAATTTAGAAGATGATAATGTTGCAGAAGTTGGATCATCTCAATCATCAAGGAAAAAAAACAAACATCAGAGGTGTGGCAAATTTTTACAGTAAATGAAAAGGATGGAAAAGCAGTATGCAATATCTGCAAAAAAGATTATGTTTGAAGATATGGTCAATGCACCGGCACGCTACGAAGACACAAAGAGAAATATCTAAATGAAACAGGACATTTGGATCCTAGACAAACTTAAATTACTGGTTTTACTAATGCTAGTGGATCAGTCACTTTTACTAATTTTGTTTATTCGCAGGAACGAATGCGAGTTGGGATGTCGGAATTTTTAGCAGCTCGTGAGATGCCCTTCACATTTGCAGAAGATCAGTATTTTGAAGAATTCCTGTAAAAGTACATTCAACCTTCTTACAGGAGTGTAAGTAGAAATACTGCTCGTTCTGATTCTATGAAATTATTTCATACAATGGCTGAGAATTTAAAAAATGAACTTAAAAAAATTGATGAAATTATGTGTTTCACGTCTGATTGTTGGTCTGAACGAAATCATAATGGTTATGCTTGTGTTACAGCACATTTCATTGATAATAATTGGTTATTGTATAAGAGAATTATTGTTTTTCGTTTACCTATCCGCATAATGGTGTAAATTTGTGTGAAAATTTATTACAAGTTTTTAATGAATTTGGTGTGTTAAATTAACTATTTAGTGTTACCTTTGACAATGCAAGTGTTAATAATGCATGTATTGAGCTTTTAATTAGGGCGATTAGACCCCTATATGATTCTGAATTATTTCGCATGCGTTGTGTTTGTCATATATATAATTTAGTTGTGCAAGATGGTTTGAAATTAATAACACCACAAATAAGTATAATCAGAAAAATTATTAATTATATTTCTTGTTCAGATTCTAGACAACAAGAATTTGGAAAAATTTGTAAAAATCTTGGATTGAGAAGAAGAAAATTTGTTGATGATATTCCTAATAGATGAAATTCAACATTTTTAATGTTAAAATCGTGTGTTGGCTATACTAATACTATTAATGCATTTGTTAATTCAAAGCAAAGTCAATTTTATATAACTGATTCGGACTGGGAAAAAGTATTTTAAGTTATGAAATTTTTGAAACCTTTTTATAAGGCAACAAAAGTTAGTTTTGGAGTTTATTATCCAACTAGTAATCTTGTACTTTTACAATCAGTAGAAATTGCTGAACAATTTTCATCATTTAGAGACGATCCATTTTTCTTTCAAATTATTTACTCAATGTAGAAAAAATTTTAAAAATATTATGAAAACATGCCACTAATTTTTCCAGTGACAGTTGTAATGGATCATCGCATTAAGTTGTTTGGTGTTCATTGTGCTTTAGAATCACTTTCTGATACACTAGCTTCTAACATAAATATTACAAATCGACAATTGGATACTTTTGTTAATGAAATGTATAACGACTATTTTATTAAATATGGTAACAATGAAAATATTTCTTTTTCTACAAACTCTAGTACAACTTCGAAAAGCAAATCTTCTTTTTTCTCCATAATAGCTAAGAAACGTAATATTCTTGGTTCTTCTTCTACAACTTCAACTGCAAATCCAAATACCACACCTGCTGAATTAGAAAGATATTATCAATTTGATCATTATAGTGTAATACCTGAAGATGAAGTGGATAAATTAGATATTTTAGGATGGTGAAAATTAAATGAGCGATCGTATCCTGTATTATCTAAAATGGCACGAGATCTACTAACAGTTACAATCTCAACAGTTGCATCCGAGTCTACTTTTAGTTCAGGTAACAGGGTATTGGACGAAAGAAAATCTAGACTTAAAGAATATATTTTGTAAGCTCTCATATGCGTGAAAGATTGGATATTCGCGGATCGAAGAATACAAGATAAAATTATTGATGATATTGCTGAAGACTTCAAAAATCTTGCAATTCCTGAAAATTGATTGGAAAACAAAAATTATAGTTAAATAGGTGCCAACCTAGTTGGGATGTATTTAAACTATAAATTATAGTAAAAGTAGGTGCCAACTTAGTTGTGATGTACTTATACTATAAATATTTGATAATAATAATTAGACATGCATTTTGATGTAGTTGTTATTTGTTTAAATTAAATTTAAGTTTGCAAAGTTATAAATAATTCATGTAATATTAAATTTGAATTCTATGTAAAAATTTCTTGATATAATTATGAATTTATCATTTTATTCAATTTTTAATTTACATTTAACAAAAAAATATATTTTTTTTTTGCTATAAATATGAAAATTTCTATATTTTTATAATTTTATTTATACAATCATACGGGCCAAACCGGAACGAACCGCGACCCGCGCGACCCGTGACCCGTATGGGCTCGACCCCGGATGGGTCAGCAGACGGGTCTGGGTTGTAGTCCAAAATTATGGGCCGACCCGTAACCGACCTGGAACCCGCAGTGGGCGGGCTTTTTTTCACGCGGGCCATTCCCGGGCTCACATGTTGGCGGGCCGACCCGGCCCGAACCACCCGGATTGACACCTCTAGATAAAAGTCAAAAAGAAGGCTAAGTGAGCCCATAAACGATAACGTTTCTTCTAAAAATGAGATGGAAATGTCAAACAAACACGCACTTAATTTACACATTGCCAAATGAAAATAAAAATAAAAATGAGTAGTTAAAATGCAGTTAATAAACCGAAAATTGGGCGTTAAAAGCTATATATTAAAAACACAACAGTGCTTTATCTCTCACAAAGAAAGTATAAGAATCAAAAACATTGAAAAGAAAAAAGAAATGCAGAGGAATATGATAGGGTGGTACAAGAGGAAAAGTTTCAATGGCGATTTGATCTGGCGTGATTCGTGAAATGAGAGTTCGTTAACCATGCCATTCTAGTCGAAATAATACTCTCAAGACACCGTTATAAAGTACTCATTGACCTTATTATTTCCGCTTCCTCGAATTATGAAACAAACTGAAAACGCCATCCGAAAATAACTTCTCAAATCGCTTTCTCTCTATATAAAAGTATATGTAATATATTTCAAAAAATTATGGTTACTATATATAAAATATGTAGAAAATTTATATGTTTTTTGGATTAATCCATTTGTACATAATGAATTACCCACTCTCACATAATGTGCGGGGCCCGCGTCTATTTAAAAATCTTGACAATGTGGTTTACATCCCCATTGTGAGTAGTAGGTAAAATATTCGATAAAAAATTTGATACATGTAGCACGATCCATGTTTTTTATCAGTTAAAGTTTCATATAAGATGATTCAAGACAAGAATAGTTTTGAAATCAAGTTTTTTCTATCCGTTTAGACTTTTAATAAATGAAAAAAAGTATCCGGATGAAAAATACGTTACAACTTACGAGTACAAGTTAAACAAATAAGGGAAGTCTACATAAATCAGGTTTTTATTTATTACTATTTCAAAATTAAGGTTAGATGTTTTAAATTTCAAAAATCAGGTTTTTATTTAAATTTATTTATGAATGAATGAATGAATTATATATTTTATTAATAAATATATAACGGTCACAGATCTATACAATTTGATCACAATTCAAAAATTTTGAGGACATAATTCAAAAATTTTATAGGTCACAATTCATTCATCGGTCGCAACGTAAAAATTTAAAAGTCACAATTATTTCATCGGTCACAAATCATAAAATTTTAAAATCACAATACTTATGTAGGTCACAATTAATACTTTTTAGGTCACAAATTAATAATTTTTAGATCACAATTAATAATTTTTTGAGTCACAGAGTATTTCTTAGTCACAATTTATTATTATTGGTCACACACCAACAAATTTATTGGTCACAATTTGTGACCACCACCAACACAACACCACATTCGTCAACGCCAACACCACCAAATCCCAGTAACAAAATCCTCATTCCAATGCCGACATTTTCACCACCACCACCACCGCCACGACACAACATCATCGTCAAAAAAACCACTGCACATCCACCTCCACCGCACCATACCATCACCGCAGACAACTCATGCCACCACCTCCACCGCACACAGCAGCACACCAGTCACCGCATCACCACCGCATCTGCAGCACATCACCGCCGCACAACTCACACCTCCACCGCACACAGCAGCACACCAGTCACCGCACCACCACAGCATCTGCAGCACCACAAAGCACATCACCGCCGCACCACACACCTCCACCACCGAATCGTTATCACCACACCACTCAAAAAATAAAAAAAAATAAAAAGGGGAAAGAAAAATGCACTGCGAGCGGAGCAGATCGCGAGAGGCTCCGCAAAGTTCAAATCGCAGCACCCTAAAAATAAAAAACGAAAAAATCAGATCTGCAACGGCAAGAAGGCCGAAAATGGTGGAAGACGACGATATGCCGGCGATGTGAGCTTCTGTAAGTTCGAACTCTCCTGTTCACGACGCATGCTGTTGTGCCGTCTGCCGACTGTCGTGTCCCTGTGAACGGCAATGTGGCGGGGAGGATAGATGAACCGACGGTAGCAAGGAGGGGCGCGGCGGCGACGGTGTCAGAGTGGAGAGGATGGGCTAATCCTTTTTTAGGGTTTGGGGATAGATAGGACATGGGGGAGGAGTATATATAAATTAATTTATTTTAAATAGATATAAAAATAAAAATAATGTTTTTAAACTATTAATTAAAACCTGAATTTTGCAAAATGAAACTTGATCCAAGATTTATGAAATTGGTAATCTAAAAGCATGTGTAGGTGTAATTTCCTCAACAAATAATTTGTTAGAAATTGGCCTATGAAGGACAGAGATTAGATAGCGGGCTGTATATGGGCTAGAGGCCACAACTAGAGGTCCAATAAGACAACATGCTAGAGCATCTTGGGCCACTAGACTGCTAAAGAGCCAAATGGCCCAAGAATCTTAGGTTCCACAGGGCCCTAATTCACTTTATTCTTTCGTCTATCCAAATTCCAATTTGTTGAGGCTACCTACTCACTCTCAAACCATGCTCTAAATACGAAAGTGTACAATTCCAAGAGTGTGCCTAAGGATAATGTTCTAGCATATTTTGTCGTCACTTAGAAGATCATCGGAATAAGGCAAGAATCAACTTAACCAAAGAAACCATTGAGTTTAACCTAAAAATCAAGGGAAATCATTTATAGACAGCAATTAAGGGCCAACCTTGGATGTTGCTAGGATTTAGTAGGGATAATACTATGTAGTAAAAATCATATTTAGCGTCGATCTATGTAGCATTACAGTAATAGATTTGATTAAAATGAATTTTATATCCTTACGTTTAAGTCACACCTGTCATTTAATGATATATAATGCTATGTAAACCGATGCTAAACACCACTTGTGCTACATAGCTTGCAACTCACATGCCTTGCTAAATATAATTACAGTAAAAATCTATGTGTTTGATGGATATTATTAAGGAAAGAATATATTTTAAATAGGAACAATGCTGCAGGTACAGGGAATTTCAACAGAATTTTGACAGGAAAAATACTTAGCTGATTTGCATTGGAAGGGAAAAAAAAAAAAGAAAAAAAAAGAAGCCAACAGGGTGCTGCCACGTTTTTATTCTGTTGAAATTCTCCGTACTTACAGCTTTATTCTTTAAATAGTGATATAATTAGAAATATATGGTTAAAAAGTAAGGAAAAATTATTGATGTGATGAAAAATATTATTTTATTGAAAATGTGTGGTTGAAAATGAGTTATGAAATAATGTATTTTAAAAGAATGTGTGTCAAATTGGGGCGAAGAGTTGACATGTAGTATTCGTTTACGAAAGTAAACAAACAAGCACACTCTATATTTACTTCCCCTTCTTCAATCCCTTTAATGGGCACCATCAGCATGTAAATTCACGAATGCATAAAAAAAAATTCCATCGAGTATTCTAAAAGTCATTGCACATCACGAAAGAATTTCTACACGAACATTTAATTTGTAGTAAAATAATTCCATAATAATAAATCGTACATATAGTAAATTGGGAGATTATAATTAAATCTAAAGGACCAAAGCCTAGGATTTTAAAGTTTACATGACATAGATGCCTTCTAAAGTGGAGAATGTAGGTGATAGAATCTCGAATATAGTTTGCCTTAACAAGGGAACAAATAATAGAATTTCAATTTTTTTTTAATGTTCTCAAAAATCCTTTTCAACTCGAAGTTTTTCCCAAATCTCTTGAGGAATTAAATTAATTAATCCAATATTATGCTCCGTTTGGTGTAGATTAAAAGCAGACTAAGGATTAAGAATGACAATAGAACGGGGCGAGGCCCTGTAATATCATCTTCCTGCTTTATTTCTTCTTTTACTCCATTTTTTTTAATACAATATTTTTATTTTTCAAAATACGATTAATTTGAAAAAATAAAGATAAAAAATGAGAATCGGAGTGGAAACATGTTCTTTGTCCCGTTCCAATTCCATGACGAGGCGAGAAATCCCGCCCCATTCGTGAGGACATGAAGGAGGCATTTTTTCATCCATACTAGGATTGGAAATGGACATCTCGATTGTACTAAGACAAGGACTTGAAAATTGATTGAACAAACAAAATCGAAGACCTAGAATTTATAAATTTTATCAATGGACGCCCACTAAAGCAAAGAGTGTCGTGTGATGGAATCCTCAAAAAAAGTTGGAAGGTGGGATTTAAAGAGGGAAGTTTTTTCTTAATGTCCTCAAAAGCCTTTTGAACTTCGTGTGAATGGATAACGTTGATGTTACAATAAATTAGATTATAATATTTTTTTTTCTAATATTATTCAATATTGAGATGTTCCAAAAATATCATGAGAGTTTAACAACTTCATCTCAATAATTATATCTTCTGAGATTACACTTTTAGAGTGCATTTAATTGTGAGCATAAAATTTGCATGAAAGAAAAAGAAATTCTCAGTTGTTTATAACTTATTTGTATGAAAATTATTAATTAAATATTTTTGATTGATTCAGTTTTCAACTTAGAAAATATTATATGTCAATTTTTTGTTCGTGGATGGATGAGAGAGAGAGAGAGAGAGTTACCTCGAAAATAAAAATCACTCCTCCTTGAAAAAATATTTTTCTTGTTTTTGAAGAAAATATAATCACATAACCAAAAGTTGGAAAATGATTTTTATGGAAAAAGTTGTGAATCAAATACTCCAAAAATAGAAATTTGGATTAAAAAATGACATTTTTCATTAAAATAATGTCAATCAAATACATTCTTAATAAAAGAACCATGCTAGTCGAGATTGATCCTTAGCTGAAGCTAGGGGTACAAAAGTGAACCGCGTCTCGTAGATCATTGCTTGGACCTCTATCAAGGTAGGTCATTCCTTCTCGTCTCGTTTTATACTTCTAATTATGCTCAAAAGCTGTGCAGGAACTTAATCTATAATCGATTTAGTCATTAAATCAAGATTAAAGTCCCCAAAATGTTGTGTTGCCTCTCCTTTTGTTAGATAAGACTTCTTTAACAATAAAATTATAACCCTCCAAGAAAATCAACTCTTATTTAACTACTTAAATTTTAAAATATTTATCATACAAATAAAAATAGTAAAAATGTGTTTGGTGGGGACTAAAATTAGATTTTTAGTACATTTTGATAGAAGTTTTTGAAATGTGTGGTTGAAAAGTTGTGGGATCCTGAAAGATGTGGTCAATATTGATTGTTTGACTTTGACTTGAATTAAAATTAAATCAGATTCTAATCCGGACCAAACATGGGCTACATATATTTAATGAAAAATAAATACGCGAGGACGTGTTAAACATAAAACTATAAGCAAGTCATCTCTCTTAAGGAATTTTTTTTTTTTTTTTCCAAATCGAAGTACTTATGGATCATAAGTATTTTTAAATTAATTAATTATAATTTGAATCCTAGCTACTTTGTGGTCCTAATTAGTGTCCCTTCGACTTGATAAGAGCAAAAGTAGAATTAATATTTTTACTAGTTTGGACCACAACCACCAAACATATATGTTCCTTTGCACAGTGATATCAGTACAGTCATAAGAAGATTATTGGTAAAATTATAATATTTTAGAAAACATGGATTCTGATTGTTGGAATATTTAATTAAAAGCAACAAAAGGATATATTCTTCAAAAATATAACCAAAAAAATGAAGAGATCTAGATTACTTTATTTACCTCTAAATTTACTTTTGCACAGGCTATTCTTGTATGGTGGTGAGTTTTTTTTTTTTTTTTTAATTGTTTGACAATTTATTTTTTTATTTTCATCTGGTAGATGATGACTTGTGGTTGGATTCGAATCGTGTAAAAATTTTATAGTTCGCCTTTAAGAAATTCCAATGGTTGTAATTCTTCCCACCAAATTTAGGAAGTCGTAGCTAATACTAGTTTGTTTGACATATTTCTAAATATTTCTTTGAACAAAGATCTGATACCGCTTTGTTGGAAACAAAGGTGAACTCGTAAATTAAGGGTGTGTTTGAGCCACATTATTTTGGAAGAATGTATTTTGAAATAGTAGATTGATAGAGAATGTGTGGCTGAAAAAGAAGGAAAGGTACGATGGAAAATATTATTTTATTGAAAAATGTGTGGTTGAAAATGAGTAAAAGAATGAGAATGAAAATTTTAATATATACCAAACAGGGGCTAAATAAATTAGGTACCGTCACTTACACTGAGAAAAACATTTCAAGAGAAAAATGTGACTCGCTTGTGTTTGTTCTCTAAGAAATATGTTTCTCTAAGTCACTTCTCACAATTGTTTTTCGCTTCACATCTTTCATCATACTTCTACATACAAGCCTAAAACCTAGGGTATGAATTCTACATTTGGCATGTATTCATAAAACATATTAAGCCCATGTTTGGTTTAGATAAAAATCAAAATTTTAACGGACTTTGATAAAAGATGATAAATTTGCGGTTGAAAAGTTGTGGATTTCATAAAATACGTGGTTAAAATTAATTGTTGATTTTAACTTTAACTTTAATTAAATTTTTTAGTCGGACCAAACATGGATAAAATATATTCACATTTCTTTCTTCGAGACTCAACATAGGCAATAATGGAAGATTTTCTATATTCATGAATTTTAGTCAAAATTCTTGTTCACAAGATTAGATTGATAACTTCCAACACTATCAAGCTAGTTTTCTTATTTCATAGGCCCTAGAGAGGCTCCAAGTGTCCCTCGTATTAGAAGTTGACACGTATCAACAAAAGCATTCTTCACGTATACTCAGTTCCAACTTATAAAGTCACCATTAAAGATAATATTTAGATGATATGCATGCAGATCAACGTGTTTTACTTAGCACATCTTGATTAACCGTGGGATGTTGTTTTCAAGCCAACTCGTGATCTTCTCTCGATCAAGACTTAGTAAATGTAACACGTTAGGTCGACACTTCTCTGTGCTATGTCACAGGGACAACAACATCACTTCAAGTGTAACAAAGTTAACTCATAATCAATGTTTCATGACATCAATTTCATCCTGATGAAAATATCTCATCTTTGGCACAGATGAGCACCTGAGGTTCACTAACGAAAGCAGACAAACTTATAAGTAGATCAATCTTATGCTTTTTTAATGCTTTAACAGTTCATCTAAGACGAATCTTAAGTCATTTTCACAATGCAGAGTGCTGATATGGTTTATCAGTAGCATTAAGATAATGACATATATTTCTTAATCTAGCTTCACCAATAATTGGCATGCCTGATTTAGAAAATCTTTGTCCAACTTTTAAGTCATATGAATGACAGGTTTTCAGTCTACTTTGGACCTAAAATATCGTTAAATATGTTAGTTTTTTAGGGGCTGCTCTTCTCTACTTTCCTTCCACCTTTCATGTTTCCACTCTATTTGTATAGCTAACAATTGTAAATTGAATATAGTCAAGAAAGAAATAACGAAAGAAATGTAAAGCTTTCGTTTTCAAAAATTGTTAGAAGATATTCAAAAATAAATTGAATGAAATTATAACAATTCATAGGTTTTAAGTCTCTTCAATTCAATAGTTAATTAGTTTATATTTAAATTGGTGGTTACAAATACATTCATGACTATTGTAAAATACAAAATTAACTGGGAAAATTAAAACCTCCTCTATCCTAGTACTATATAAGGAGGTATTCTCCTCCTTATTCCCTATACCAAAATTTGAGAGTTATCTCCTCTCTCTAAATTGCTCTATTCTTTCTTCGTTGTCAAGAATCTTATTCCTAGTAATCTAAATAATTTCTTTGTTCTAGCTCGATGATAAAATTGTGAGCATTTTTAGTTCGCCTAAAGTAGTGATGAGCTGCTAGCTAGTGAGCTACTTTCAACCGTTGTATACTAAAAATAGACATCATCAGTCATCTTGCAGTACGGTAGGGGACGAATCTGCTTTAAGCAAATTATGTGCAACGCATGAATTGGTTTCTTCTAATGTCATTACTACACCAACAATTATTTTCCTCTATTTTTATTATTACTCTGTTTATCGTAATGTTTCTTTCCATTTTGTTATTTATATAATTCCATTAATAGCTAATTTCCTTTTTGTATTTTTCCTAAAAAAAAATTACAAAAAAAAAGGTCCGATTTCAAAGTTACAATTTAAATTACTCAAATCAAACTATTAAGGAAATATAACATCAGCGAATTGTGAGAATATCACAATATTATAGAGAAAAGAAAATATTTTCATATCTTTGCCTGCCCATCAAACTCAAGAGTGTTCTCAAAACCAACTTGAGATTAGAAACTTACTAATAGGAAAGACAGAGACATAGTTGTCAATGTTATCTTTCATAGTTCAAATCTTGAAAGTAAAGAGGATATATTTAGTAAGGAAATCTATATTTCTTTAACATAAATAACAAAAAGACAAGTTAACATGTCACTAACACGACCGGCCAGTCACTATATTTCCTTTTATGTGTAAAGTTTCCTCGAATAGATCAACTTCCACAATTTTATATAAAAACTACATCAGATTTGTTATATATTAGGTATACCAGAGTGGTGACAACATACGATAATACGGTATATAAGATCCATCTCTATAGTCTATAGATATGATTATCTACCTCGAGAAAGGACTATGCTTTGGAAGAAATTTTTAGACTTTGTAAAGGGGTTTTGATCAAAACAAGGAATCTACTTCAAGCAATATGCTTTAGCCACGACCATAAATATCATAAATCCTATAATAAATATATATATAAATATATAGTACCTATCTCTTAAGCACCGGTGTTTAGCTTATGCGAAGCACTTGGGTGACATGATACAAAACAATAGGTGGTGGGAGATAATGATTGATTACAAAACTGATTATACCACCTATTGTAGTGTGTCACGTCACCGGTGCTTAGCATAAGCTAAACATTGGTGCTTAGAAAATCAATTCCATATAATTGCATATATACAAGCGTATATACGTGTGTATTTTGATTTTAATTCTCAAGTGGTGGTTCTTTCTAGGTTTTGTTTGGTAGCATGCACAGTGCCACAGACCAAGAACAATATTTTTAAGCATAACCAGTGAAATTCATGACCCAGAGCATTAAAGATTAATGGCCAACTCAAGGGGGAAGGGGGGGGGGGGGGGGGGACCATATGAGATAATTAAATTTCTGTATTTTTTTTTTTTTTTTTTTTAAGATTTAGGGTTTTGGAATGCTCCCATAAATCGTCCTACAAATATTTCAATACTAGAGAAAAGTGACCTAACTCCTACTGTAGATGGATTTTTGTCTGCCACTGCAACCACCCCCATCCCTCCCCAAGGATGTTGACTAAGTTATTGGCATCTTAGAACTGCCACGTTATGCTCTACTTTAACATTTTAATAATATATCCACGTCTCTAAAAATTTAAAAGTTTTAGATCATATGATTCAACACGATATTAAATTATTTATTTGTGAAAATTATGCATGTGTTAGGTCATTAATAAAAAAATGAATGAGAAAGCAATACTAAATTTAAATAAATATGTTCCCCTTTAACGATCTAAAATTTTAGATAGGGCGATTCGAAAAATACTATTTCTTATATCGATAACTTTTCTATATACAACTTAAAGTTTTAACCGAGGTGCTTCGGCAAAAGTAATTCTATATATCAATAACTCCTCTATATAGAGGCAAGTGAAGCAAAAATAAATATATATACAAATCAATAACTCCTCCATATAGAGGCAAGTGATAGACATAAGCAACGTGTCTGTGATTTACGGGATCTAGGTTTTCTCTATATAGAAATATGGTTGATAATATAGGGTCCAGTTCAGAAGGGTTCAAGTACAATATTTATGCTGCTGATGCTAGTATTCATGACTCGGTAGAGGATCACGGCACCATTAAGGAGCAAGATCGGCTGCTACCGATAGCGAATGTCGGCCGGATAATGAAGCATATCCTTCCTCCGAACGCGAAAATCTCGAAAGAAGGTAAAGAAACCATGCAAGAATGTGTATCAGAGTTCATTAGCTTTGTTACAGGAGAAGCATCTGATAAATGCCACAAGGAGAAGAGAAAAACAGTTAATGGAGATGATATTTGTTGGGCTTTGGGAAGTTTAGGTTTTGATGATTATTCTGAATCACTCAAGAGGTATTTGCTTAAGTACAGAGAAGCAGAAGGAGAGAGGGCTAATCAGAATAAGTCTTCAAACAATGAAGAAAGGGGTTAACAGTTCAAACCTTGAGGTAAAACCACAGTAGAAGAAACCTGCAGTCCACCTCCCACCCAATGTTAGTTCAAGAATATTAGTAGAAATATGCACAAGCTAATAGAATAGGTTATGGTATGTGTGCTTACCCCTCGGTTGAACTTTGCTGCAAAAGTTACACTGAGATTTTTACTGTTCTTTACTTTTTTTTTTCTTGATGTTTGGGCAAGAAATCTTGAAGGGATTTTCAGATCTATGCCTATGAAAGTTGCCTTTTTTTTTTTCACAAATTTAACTTCTGATTTCCTGTAAACTAATAAAAACCTGTGTTTTCTGCAATTATCGGGCTTTTGATTTATGGGTTTGGTGTAATAAGCCTAGAGATAATTGTGGGATCTATATCTTTATGTTTCTCTACAATAATTCAAATTAGGGTTTATGTATGTACACTTCTGGTTGAATTTTATCTGTCTAATGTACTCAATTTGAGGTTTTTGATTCAATTAAATGCAACAGGAATTATGATGAAGGTGATATATTTGGCTCATAATCATCAGGAGATATTGTAATAAGTGTAAGACTTGTCTTCTTCCATCATTCCAATAATCTATATAAATCTTGATGTTTTCTTATAATATATATGTAATTAATATAAATTAATCTTGATATTTTCTTATAATATATATGTGTGTGTGTGGATTAATTGTAATACATTTATATGTATATTGTTATTATGATTGATTATCAGAGCTTGCATTTAATAAATGTTTAGGCCTTTTCTTTTCTCATTTTGTAAGTTGGTTAAATTATTTTATGGTGTTCTTTCATACTGAATTGAACTGAATATATAGAAAATCATTTTGATAAGTTGATTAAAAATATCGACGTATAATCCTGATATTCTTGAATAGAGCATCCTATTGAAATATCGTTGACATATAAGAGACACCTAGCGAAATGCCGACCAGCCACTCTCTTAGGTTTTTTTCAATGGTGCCACTAGCTAGTTTAGATCAAGTGTGCACATGGTGCGTGATTCAAACACGTGTACACTATCATTCATATTATGAGCTTTGAATATAGGAAGATCTACATATTGAATTGATGTTGGTAATCAATTTGATAGGTTGATTAAAAATGTCGACATAATAATCCATTGATTCTTAAATATATGTAGGGCATCCTATTGAACTAGTGTTGAATCTAGACAGAAAAGAGACACATAGAGAATTGCCCACCGGCCGCTCTCTTAGGTTTTTTTTAATAATGCCACTAGTTTAGATCCGAAACTTAATTGGTTGTGAGAAAGGTTGTTTAAGCAAGGTAAAATATATTTGAGATCAAGGGTGTACGTGACTGAATCGCACGTACACTTTGAAACATACAGAAGTCTCCAAAAATAAGTCAATGAGAGATTCGATTCACTCAATAAAGGTTGGTACCGTTTGACTTAGCTAGAAAAGTTACAATTTCATCGAGCTAGGATATAAAATAAAATTAGGGCAGTACAAAAATTCCTCAAATGGCACAAAATATTTTCAGATACCAGGAACACAATTTTGTTGGTCTATGCTTGGTCTATTGTGAGATTTTTTATTTTTTATTTGAAATTTCCCTATCAACTTTTGTATAGTATATATATATACACACACTGAAAGTCGACTGTGCAATTAACCATATCCTTCCCACAAGTGTGGATATTGACTCAATTGTTTTGGAAAATGATAGATTTGTTTGAGGATATTTTCATCAAATAATTGACAAAGAAAGGAATAATATACATCACGAATGAATTCTTTTTTATATCTTTAAAAAGTCTACGTCGTTTTCTTGTTTTAATAATTGGTTTGCGGGATAATGTCTTTTTTTCCTTGAGTTCATCAGAAGATATATATATATATATATATATATATATATATATATATATATATATATATATATATATATATGTATGTATGTATACATATACGATGCGGTTGCTTAGAGATCGAGATTATATTTTCAAGTTAATACGTGTATTAAATTAACGTGCTCTAAACCTACTTGTAGTCAGTGTTCTAAAAGACGTGAAAAGATGCCGCTTAGGCAAGTCTAGATATGAGGGTTTTCAAATTGTTCCGCATATGAGCAAGTAGTGGAAAAGACAGTCAACTCTTCTTTTAACCGCCTAATATAGAGAGTTTAGGGATCGAAAGGCCCACACCTTCTTTATTTTTTTTAATTACAATTTATTATTTTGAAGTCATTTCTTGGACCTAAGTGCTTGTGTGGGTCTAAGCACTAAATTAGTGTGGACAATTTCTTTGGTCCCAGGAAGGAGTTTTGTGCTTTCAATTTTTAATTTTCTAATTTTTGGAACTTAAAAATTGTCCAATTGTAAAAATTATCAAGTAATTATAGTGTTGTGATTCTAGTTGTTTGGTATACATTATTGTATATGTTTAATGGTCATAGAATTATTGAAATAATTAAAAATAAGAAATGTCTTTTTTACGTGTACGTTTCGTCTAGGCACGCCTAGACTTGTAAGGCTTGAGATTAACCTAGCCGCATTGCCAAGCTTTACACCCTCTAAAACATTACTTCTATAATGGGAATGACGGTAGTGTGGAGGCGGTCGTTACCATCCCCACCACCAGTCGAGAATTTGGGAAGGGGGCAAGGCCGGGTCATGACGGGGATTAAAAAATATCCATTTATCGTTCTATTTAATTATTTTTATTTTTTAAATGTGATTATTTAAATTGAAAAAATATAAAGTTTATGGGCGGGTTATCAAGATTCGAAACAAGGACCATATTCTCCATTCCCATCCTATTTACAATTCATGGAGGGGATCTCTCACCTCAATCAGGGCATCGAGCAAGTGCAATAGATTTTTATGTCCTTATTCTAGGAATCAAAAAAATAATTATGCCTAAGGAAGGTTGGATTCTGAATAGCCGAATTATATCTAGGGCCATGTTGAATAAAATATGAATTCTCGTTGTGATAATAGTTTAGAATTTGGGAAAAATCGATTATTTCTTGTATGACGGATTTCTTTATAGAATTTCGGAAAATATTGACACAATCGCCAATACTTTATTCTAATTATATTTCTAAAAATATCATTGCTTCTACTAGTAGAAATTATTCTAATAAAATAGAAAAACTTATTGAATTAACAAACTCCACAGCTATAGGGTAAGAAAAAACTTTAGAAATAATAACTATTTCTAACGATATTACTGCTTCTACTAGTAGAAATTATTCCAATAAAATAGAAAAAATTATTGAACTAACTCCGCAATTGCATGGCAAGGAAAAACTTTATACGAATTAGAACAAAGTACCGGTGATTGTACCAATATTGTTAGAAATTCTATAAAGAAATTCGTTATACAAGAAATAATCGATTTCTCCCAAATTCTAAGCTATTATCACAATGAGAATAGATATTTTCTTCAGCATGGCCTAAATATAAATCAGCTATTCAAAATTCAACCTTCTTTAAGACATAATTATCCAAAAATTTCATTTGATTATACAATTTTTGAAGAGGAAGACATTTTTTTACTTTGCCTTACGATATGGTATGATTGATACTCTTTATGTTTTGAACATATCTATTAGATTTTTTCACCCAAACTTAAACAGACTCTTAATTGGTTAAAACACTATCCCTTAATGATCCAATTTATTTCTTGAACTCCTCTGATAAATAAAGGTATTGTTACCAACCTATCATTATATCCAAATTTATGAGGGAGCCAAAAATTTCAAACCCTCTTCAAAGACAATTATAAATATAAAAATTAAATAGATCGATTATAAAAGGAGAATCTAAGAAATAGGAGCCATGATGAAAATCCAAAATACTGACTACAGGCTCGTGCCATAGTGAATTAATGAAGCAATTTTCTGTTAAGAAATTCTTGCCACAAAAATAAAAAAAAAAAAAAAAATTCAGTACTGATCGCTCAACAAAAAAACAATTATATCTAATGATTTTTCAAGACACGGACCATCAAAAAACCAGTCAGATATAGAAGAAGAATACATATCAAACATAAATAATAATTGTTGTAGAACAAATCATCGGGTTGAGATACTGAAATTTTATAGCAAATAATAATTAAGTATTTTATCAAGCAAAAGAATAAAGAAGACAAGAATATGGTAGAAGAATTAAGAAATTTTATTGACTCAAGAATAATGGAAAAGAGAGAAAATTACAATGGATCCTATAATTCTAATAATATATTTTCTCACATTATAAAATTGTATAGAAGAGTCTCATATTTATAAGGAATAAGTAAGGGATGTCTAAACCCATCTAGTAGAATTGTTGATGAAATAGGATACCATAAAATTGAGTCCAAAACAAATTACAAATCTCAATGGTTTTCAAAATAGAATTTCAACATGACATAGGACTCCAATAATATTCCAAATTTAAATTCTTCATAAAGTGCACTTCAATTAGAATTCTTCAATTACTTCAACAAGAAATTCGGGTCACACCCAAATTCTAACAATCTCCACCTTGACACGAATTTCACCAAGGAATGAACTGGCTTCTTCAACAATAACCAAAAAATTAATTTCTCCAACCAAACACAAAACACTTCATCTCTTCCAATGAATTCAAGCACTACTCTGCAGAATTACCTCAGATTCCAAAAAATCATAATGATTTTATAATTTACCAAAATGGGTTATAACACACCCCAAAACAGAATCAATAACAAATGCTTTTACAGAAAGGTCATTGCTAGATTGTACATTTTCTACTCCACTTAAAACATGCTCAACAAAATCAGTTGCCACGTACCCTTTTCCATTTGGTCAGTCCCTAACATTGAATACAATAGTACCGCAAGTGATGGTGGCAAAGCGGCATTATCCATATCTCCTAAACTCCACTGAATTGTATTCTTCAAGTCCTACCCTTTATGAGCTCCTAAAGGTATTGTACCAAACTGAATGTCCACCACGATTCTAAACTTGTGCCGATTGACTCTTCTAAATTCTATATGACTCTACAAGATGTATAATTGAGACATTTTTTGTCCCTCCAATATAACTTGGGTACCCTTACAAACTTTCAAAACTCCATCTCCACCAAAGAACTCATAACTTTTTGAATCAAGAATAGACAACGAGATGAGATTTTTCTTCAAATCTAGAACATGTCGAATCTGGCCAAGTGTTCTAATTGTCCCATCCAAAAGTTTCAATCCAACTGTACCAATTCCGACAATCCGAGAAGATGCGTTGTTTCCCATAATCACAACACATTTGGAAACAGTTTCATATGTAGCAAACAAGTCATTATTATGACACATATGAAACACAAGAATCCAATCATCTTCTGGTTTAAACTCAATGTCAGAAATAGCTAAGAGTTCCCCATCACTTACAACGTTCTCCATGAGATCTGCTTCGCCCTAAGTATCTGAATATCTACTTGTAGTCATCCTTTATTTATTCTGCAATTTGTAGCAATCCTTCTTTAGGTGTCCCTTCTTCTTGCAATAGTTACAAATTTGATTACTGAACTTAGATTTCGATCTGCCCCTTCCAAAACTATTATGAGCAACCCGGCATTCTCCATCTCTGGCTTCAGAAATCAGATGCCTCATCTTCTCTTTTGAAAATAAAGCATCATAAACCTCCTCAATGGTGAGAGTATCACGACTATATAAGATCGTGTCTATAAATGAAGAAATAGAAACGGGTAACGAACACAATAAAATCAATGTCAAATCTTCATCATCATACTTAACTTCCAATGTTTCTAAATCAGCGACGATCTCCTTAAATACAGTCAGATGATCTTCCAATGATCCTCCATGCGATAAGACTATAACCACTGTTTGAGATACAATTTGCTTGTAAGACTTTTGGTCATGCATAATTGCTCCAACTTCAACCACAAAGCAGCTACGACCTCTCATTCAAAATGTCATGAAGAATGGAATTTGATATATGGAGATGAATGTAAGAAATTGTCTTTTTATCCTTTCGTAATTTTTCTTCCTCGGTCAAAGTTGCTGGCATCCTATCAATACCCAGCAACGCATCATCCAAATTCACATGTGCGAGTATTGTACGCATCTTAATCTGTCATAACGAAAATCTAGTGTTTCGATCCAAAAGCGGAATGTCATATTTCATGGAACCCATCACGAATAAAAACTTCAAACAAATTAAAAAAACTCTAGCTCTGCGGAATTGCTGAACCTGGACTCTGATACCAATTGTTGTAAAACAAACAAGATACCTGGATATCTCTGATACCAATTATTGTGGAACAAACCACCGATTGAGATGTTGAAGTTATACGGCAAATAATAATGAAGTATTTGATCAAATAAAAGAATAAAAAAAGATAAGAATATGGCAGATGAATTAAGAGATTTTATTGACTATAATGGAAAAGAGAGAAAATTACAATAAATTTTATAATTCTAGTAATCTATTTCTCACATTAAAAAACTGTATAGAAAAGCCTAGTATTTATAGGGGATGTTCAAGCCCACCTAGTAGAGTTGTTGATGAAATAGGATACCATAAAATTGAGTTCAAAACAAATTTCAACTTCCAATGTGCTTCCAAAATATAATTTCAATATGATATAAAACTCCAATAATATTTCAAATTTGAATTCTTCATGAAATACATTTCAATTAGAATTTTTCAATTATTTCAACAAAGAATTCGGATCACACACAAATTCTAACAATGACAATAATGAAATGGATAATGTTCTTACGAAGCATATATATCGAGACGATGAAAAGATAAAAACAATACACTAACAATCATCAATAATGCAGAGATTCGAAGACAATGTACAGTAATTCAATAATAGAGTACAGTAACCTAAAGACAAAGTATAGCATTCCAAGGACTATGGCAAAGGATAATTATTAAAGACAATCAATGAAGTGAAACGGAAAAGAAAACGTACAATTTTCTTTTTAAAGTTTGGTGTAGTATTTAATTTTAAACTATACATCTGTAAAGTAATATAGTTTTTTTTTTTTTTTTACTTTTTTCCAAAGAACGTTTGTAAGAAATAGATGTGATGTACTAAACCCTAAAGCCCCGTTTGATGGCATGAATTTTCCTTCCATTTTCCATCTTTGAAGGTGTTTGATGTCCAACAAATTCCATGGAAATTGTGAAAAAGGAATTCCCTCTACGCGCCTCTTTCCTTTCTTCTGACTTTTTTTTTTTTTACAATGAAAACAAATTTCATAATCAAGTGTAAAAAAAAAAAAATTCACTTTCATGGACAATTTTGATGCAAACGAAGGCCAACCGAACGCTAAATTTTGATAAAAAAATGATTTTTTAGGAATTTTTTTTTTTTTTTAACTTTTTGACAAAAGAAACAAATTTCATAACCAAGTGTGAAATTTTTTTTACTTGAATGGACAATTTTGATGCAAATGAAGGCCAAACAAACAAAAAATTTAAAAATTTTCCATGTGAAAAATTATACTAATCAAACACACTTTCTCGGAAGAACAAGTTCCGGACAATTACTTTCCACTCATTTTCCACCCTTGCAATCAAACGAACTTTAACATCTATTTTCTTATAAATACCAATACACGTATATAATAGAAAACACACTACCCAAAAAAAAAAAAAAAAAACCAATATAGCAATTGTACTAAAAAAAACTCTCAATTCTCGTAAACTCGTTCAGCAAAAAAATCTTCAAATGAAAGTAAGTTCTTCATCCTTTTACTTTATAATTCTTTATAATTTTACTTTATTTTCGAGTAAGGACACTTATTAAACAATTAATTTCTTCAAAAGATATATAAAATTTTATTTCAAAAGTTCAAAATCTTTAATATATATTTTTAGCGCTCTTAACCTCTTTATTTTGTATTCCATGACTAAAGAATGAAAATAGTAATTATCTGAGTTAAGTAATCGTTTTAAACATGATGAATTTTTTATTTTTTTTTTACTACAGTCTTAAACATTTTTAGAGGTCAAGCAAAAAGTTAAGACAAAGATAAAAATATTGAGAATTGAAAAAAAAAAATTTCAAAGAAATTAATTTGTCGAACGGAAAAGTAGTTCGAAAATTTCATTAAGAGCTTGTTTGGTAGGGATTTTTGGGGGAAGAATTGATTTTTGAATAGTGATATGATGCGAAATGTGTGGTTGAAAAAGAAGAAAAAATTATTGATGTGATGAAAAATATTATTTTATTGAAGAATGTGTGATTGAAAATGAGAATTGATTTGAGAATCAATTCTCAAATCACTACCAAACACCCCCTAAGATTATATTGTTTTCAGTTCTTCCATCTATTTATATCATCTACTCTCCTTTATTGTTTGATAGAAAGTTTTTATGAATTTATTAATCTTGTGTGAAAAATTGAAAGATTTGTAGATTAATTGTTTTAGCTAGTCATATATTTCCGCAATAGATAGAAATAGAGATGGCTCATCTTTATAGATCAAATTGTGAATCGCTGAGCATTCTAAAAAAAAATTCAAATCTAGCTAATATGTTAAAAACCAAAAAAATTACATAATAAAAAATTTCGCATCTGTTTGATGCCCATTATTTCTTCAAAATGAGTATTCTAATAGTAATTTTTTAAGAATGTATAATTAAAAAATAAGAAAAAATTTGGTTTACGTGCAAAATATTTTATTATGAAAATGTGTGATTGAAAATTAATTTGAAAAAAAAAAATGAGTTTTGAAATAACGAAAATCAAGTAGGAGCTAAATTATAAAGCTCAGACAACTCCCTACATCTACCATTGCTTCCACCCCATCCCGACAAGACCACCACTGCTACCACCAACTCTAACCATCATCACCACCATGACCACTCTTTAGACTTTTTATTCTCTTGCACTTCCCTAGAACGCCACTCAACCCTATTTCTTATCTTAGGATTTTCGTTTCTCAACTCTTGACTCAGCTTAATATATTTTGATGTCGATGGTCTCTTTTGACAAGTCGTCTAAAAACTTTGATAAATTGATATGACTCATTGCGTAAATCCACTAAAATATTTAATTAATTTCCAATGCAAATTGATCATGTGCTTGTCTCCTAATCCTCTGAAGATTCAAGTATTCAGTACTTTTCAAGGCTTCCACACCTACAAATTTACGAATATATTGTCATTAACACTATCCATAGCATGTATGAGTTAATCCTAATATTTTCATGTAACGAGGAGTGTGCGAGTTTTACGATAAATAAAGTTTTATGATTAAAACTAAGAATAAGTTATTTATTTTGCCATAGGTAAGGATTACATTAATAAGTAACTTTTCTTGATTCCGAAAGGAAGAGATTGGGGGGGGAGGTGGGCACCTAAACACGTTTATAGAAAAAAAAAAAAATTTTAAACTAGCAAATAAGCCTAGGGACCCGCCTATCACTCCCTTGTAACTGTGAACTAAAATCGGGTTTGTGCAGCAGCGATTTTGATTGGCAGCCAATTGTACCACGACTTTAGTCATAAATCCAGCACCCATGTTCTCTTCCCGCGCTCCTCACTTCCCAGTCGAAGGAAGGGTAATATAGAATCATAGATCGCAAAGTTTTCATTCTCTCAAATTTTCTTCTTCAATCAGACTGCAGTAATGTGGAGGAAGAACAGGCTCTCGGTTAGTAATTTTCGTTTCTCCTCTCAAATTTTTGATTCCGTATTGCAATTTTTTTTTATCCCATTATTTCTAGCCAATCAAAATTGTTATCGAATTTCTAATTTGAAGCTACAATTTGGAACAAACTTGCAGGATAACATTGATTCCGATCAGAGTATCTCTGGTGAGTTACCTCTTCCAGTGTAAATTTGGATAGATAAATTAGACTTCTGCTAGGGTTTTTTATTCAAATTTTTTTCTTGATTTAATTTGGAACTAACAGAAGAGGAGGAAACTTTGGAGGGTGATTGGTCAGAAAATTGTATTTCGTTGGGTGGACCTATGGATAACAAGGTGGATACTCTTAACCATTGTAAAAGAAATGTTTACTTGACGTTTTAATGATTTTTTATAGGTAATAGCAACTTGATTTTAACAGTCCAATCCTGCAATTTGAATGTAAAGTTTTTTGTATTTTTTCTTGTACTATAGCGCGTAATACAATGTGCATTGGCAGGGGGAAATTCAAGTTCTCTCACAGTTTGAGAAACTAAGAGGTATTCATGTGATTAATTTCTTCTATACACATTTCAAATGTAAAACTACGTCTTTAATGAGCATGTGTCACGCTTTAGTTGGAAAAATTAGTCCCCGTGTGTCTCTGCAGATTCTTACCAACTTGATCCAACAGAAAAGATGTCCACTTCATATTGTGAGGTATTAACCTGAAACTATGATAGCAACTTTTTTCTGACTCGGTAGCATTTAGCTGGACCTCCTGCAGAGATCAAATCAATTCATTAAAATTGGAAATCAGATTTAGTGGAATAGAAGGTTAAAGAAATCCTTCTTTTCACTACCTTGAGAATAAATCAACTCTTTTGCCGCCGTCCAAATATCTGGAGGTTTTCAAATTTACTTCTGTCTTGAATCTTTTTGTTAGCAGCGGCAAGTAGGTTTCTGCATTGATGATGAAGTTGAAGACCCTGTCTTTAATGATGAGAATGATTCCGTTCGTCATCCAAGAATCTCTGCTTGCTTCTCGAATGAAGGAACGTCATACTTACCTACGGTGGCATCGATCTCTAACTCCGACGAAGAAATTACCTTTGATGATGAGGTGTGTGCTAATAAGATACTTTATTCACTTCATAGCTGCTGTTTGTTGTGTCACTTTTTTGTCAGAAATGTAATCCATTTTTATTATATTCTTTGATAAACCATGTCCTTAACTTTGCTGTTTAAAATTTTAAGAAAGTTAGTCTTCATACCCTGGGAAGATTGAAAAGGGATGATGGTGGTACATGGTCCAAAGCAAGTCAAGAAGTTGAGGCATTAGTTCGCATATATGAAAACTCTGGCTGTTCCTCCTCTGGAGGTGCCTTCGTGAAAGAAAACAAATCCTTTAAAGGTATCACATCTTTTCTCTTTCCTACAATATTGTGTTGATAAGTTGACATTATGTTTCTTGCATCTATGGTCTGTGACCAAGGCAATCATGCCGCTGTCAATTATTTGTTTCTTACATCTTGTTTCAATTTTCGCCCTTACCAATTAAATCCTCTCACACTTCCTCAAAGATGCTCCTTATTTGACGTGCACAGAAAGAGAGAGAAATAAATCATCTCAACTTTCAATATGTGAAGAATATCGAGTATAAAGTTATTGTCTTGTGGGAATCAGCCTATGGTTAAATCGAAAACATATTTGAATTCCTCTCACTTGTAGATCACTTCAACTCTGAGACTGTTATTCTGTTGGTCTAGAGTTATGATCAAATTTATTCAAATAGTTTCTTCGCTGATACAGGTGGTGGCAAAGGACAAAACCAAGCCCAAATTTTCTTTTGGTTTCCAGTCAAGCAAGGAAGATCTGCCTTTAGTTGTCAGGCATAAGAATGAGAATGGGACATCTTTGGACAATATTTCATTACCAGATCAACTCGATGCTGCATCTGACAGAGACGTGAACCAATCAATTGATGGTATGAGGTGGGTTTTTCACGGTGAGCAGACTGAGATTCACACAGTACAATCAGAACTGGCCCTTAACTGTGTTTTTAAAGAGCATTCAATGGCTGAATTTCTAGACTGCTTTAAGGAGAGGAGTGGTCTGCTGCAAGGAAGTTCTAAAATGGTTAGTATCTTCTTTAACATTCTTTTCTTCCATAGTTCTGTATTGAAGATTCAATCTTATATTTTATCTAGGATATTGGGAAAAGAGGAAGGAACCCACAGATTATTCCAAATAGAAATTCTTCTCCATCAGGTGATAGAAGCATGGATGGTGATGACCTAATTGAAGCTTTGGGTAATAGAATGTCCAGTGATGATGAGGTATTTCCTTCGTAAACGGTCCTTTAGCAGTTCCGATGACTGTGATTTGACATCTGTGAAATTTACTTGTTGACTGTTGTACTCTCTGTTTCAGGAGAACCCTCAAAGTGTCAAGTCAAATATTCCTTCCAGGACCATGGTAGATCAATTTCAGGAAGCTTTTGGAACTGTTCCTGTGAGTGATGAGAGGCCACACTTAGTGCTGCCTAGACCATTGGGGTGGGTACTGGGGCTAAATCTTGCAAGTTAGCTGCAGAATGTAGATAATATACCTCTACTTTGAGTCAGAATCTCACTCTCAATTGGCAAATTGCAGCTGTGGATTGTTTGGAAGGTTGCAGCAAGTAATTCAGAGTGAGAAGGAAAGGGATTCCGAATACTTGAAGAATTTATGTGCAGAAGACAGTTCAAAGGGTAAAATTAAACCTAACATTATCCAACACTTGCACAATCTCTTATAAATATGTGGCTGCACATGGCTGCTTCTCTTTTGAAACCTTTTCTTTTCAGATCAAAGAGATTGCATTGCTGTAAGAATTTTGTCAAGGTCTCTGGAGGCAAAGCTGACTGTTTGTTCTTGCACTTTTATTGGAGATGGAGAGGTACACATACTAAGAAAGCAATATACGAAATAAATGATGAACAAACTCTTGCTCTTGCGGCCACTTGCATTTTCAAGATATTTGGAAATACCATACAGTTCGTTTCCTTTAAAAATTTTGCAACCTTTTGAGATAGAAGGCTGTGGAACTCTGGTAAGGTGTTCTGTAGTCTCTTTCACTGTCTTAGACTGTGGATGTACTACATAATTGAATGAAGTTTGAAGTTGTCTTGTGAAATTTTCTTAGCTTCTATTTGTATTGTGAGGAATCCTTTGGAATTGAGTGTGTAGGTGCCGAACTTATGATGATTAGAATCTTGTTGTTGGTTGTTCACGAGGCTAATGCTCAATCTAATAAATAAACGAGATTTTATTGTCAGACAACGATTTAACTGACAGTTTCTCGGGTTCGTCATCCCCTAAAATATTGTGTGGAGTATGGAAAATGAAATGGATGACTGAAACGTAATTTGTTATTTGCATGAACAAATATGATATTTTTATTCATGCACACTCCTTTTATGGTGGCAAAAAATTATGCCATGTTACGTTTTGCTTCTGCAGAGCTCGTATTGGGGGGAGAACCTGCAAACCGAAATGAAAAGCGGGGGAAGGACTTTGACTATCGTTTTCAACTCAAGAATATGCAGTGATGTTGACCTTGAAGTTGGCAACCTCATTCGCATACATTACCCTTGGTATGAGCTGCGTAAGATTCTTTTCTGCTTTGAGTTGTGCGGATTTGAGTCTAATTTGAAACAATGGCAGGGAGTATGTTGACTGATCATTTGTCATGAAACCCACCTATTCTGTTCATTTTGGTTATGTTTAGCACAACAAACTAGACCAATCAAGGAATCTAAGTGTAAAATTATAATTGGTATTACGAGGTAGAGGTGGATAATGGTCTCTAAATTTTTATCAAATAAAAATGTCATTGACTATATCTTTTCTTATCTAGCCCACCTCCATCCTCCTTATATGGTTGATAGTGCAATGACTATCTTTTTGCATTTGGAAAAATTGTGATTAGGGATTCCTTTATTAACTGCTATCTTGTTCAGAATCGATATTCAAAACCTTTTTCAAATACAAAAATTCAGTATCTTCTCACGAATCAGTGAATTAGCAGGATTTCTTTATATAGAATAACAAGAAGTGCATTGGCACTTATTTGACATCTTTTGAATTAATTAGCGAACTTGTTTGCTTTTAAACTGAGGGAGCTCTTCTTTGATAGACTTTTATATTCAAGGTTGTAACTAATAATAAGTGAGTAAAATGTTGGTATTCGTCTCTGAAATCTATGAACTGCAACACCCTGCAACTCAATCTTCTACTTATTTTCAACCACACATTCTTCAATAAAATAATATTTTTCATCACATCAATAATTTTTCCTTCTTTTTTAACCACACATTCTTCATCAATCTACTATTCCAAAATACATTCTTCCAAAATAATGTGACTCAAACACACCTTTATCATTAAATAATGCTTCCATGATATGAAAAACTTCAGCCAGATTATACATGTATGCATATTTAGATCTCTCATACTAATATCTGTTAGAAGATTTGTTCACAAAATGCCACCTATTGGGAATCAAAAATATTAACTATAGCCATGTAACGATGGCAGTTTCCAAAGACGGTTGCTTATCAGAGATTATTTTTATTTTCTTCAATATTATTAATGAGAGTGCTGGCTGCAATTATGTTTATAGTATCATATCACTTTATACTGTGCTTGTTTCTACCTTTTTTCTCTTTGGGGCAACATTAAATTTTGTGTCTTCTTTTGTCGCAGGAAGAAGATACAGGTGAACGAGATAGGTGAGGTCATTTTATGCACATATTTTTCCCGGATTCAGCTCTGATTTCAAATTCCGGTTTGGAATAAACAAGAAGCCAAGGACGGAGTGGTGCAGCTCGAGTTCTTTCCGTCTGATGCTGGTTTTTTAGGACGAGTCTGTGAAATTGCCCGAGGTGTATGGAAGAAACCTAGTGGAATCATGGACCGATCAAATCTTGGCTAGGCCTTGGGTTGCTGTTCTTAAAAATTACAATTGTATAAAGTATGTCTCGAATGTAAACTTGACTTTTAAGCAAAAGAGGCTTATTAGTACAATACCCTGATGTTACGTTTTTTATATCATAAGTGTACGATATTGTAATAAGCAGTATAGTGAACCTTTTAGTTTGGATATCGTTCCCATGAGGAGTATACTTCAGGACTTGATCAAATTTTTATAACACATTTTTTATAAAAGTAAGTAAATAATTATGATGATTGTGATTATTTTTCCTAACTACTTTTAATTAATTGAAAATATAAAAGGATTGCAAACAACGGTTAATTGAAAATTTAAATATGTAATGAATATTAGGATATAACAATTTCATTTATTGATCACATTAATTATTAATTCAAGATTTATAATTTAACTAGGTGCAAGTAACGTGCAATACACGTTTGCCTAGTTTATATTAAATAGATTTGTTTAAGAATTAATTTGTTATTAATAAAACTGTAATTTTTTTGGTTAATTAAATAATTAATGATGTAATGTTTATGTAATTGATAAATAATTAGATGTGTGATTTTGATGTTGTGATGTAAGTTGGTGAAATCGAAGAAAATAAGCAAAAGTTGACAAATTTGGAGAAATGGTTAAATTGTAAGGGATCCAAAGTTCGGGGACTAAAATGTAAATACTTAAAAGTTGTGCCGAACCTCACGATGAAGATTTGAGAGTGCTCGGAGTCAATTGGATAAAGGAAGACGTCAATGGAATCAAATTTAGTCAAAAGATGATCACAAATCAATTTCCAACCGAAAAGTTATGCTCCGATATTTTAGTCTCATATTGAGACCTATTTTTGGCATAGAAAGTGATCGAATTGGAGAATGATGTCTGAATCAAAGTTGTAGCCAGGTGAGTTAGCTTTCCAACGCATTTTGAATCGCCTCAATCGGATATCGGAATACAAAGTTATGATAAAAACATTGAAAGAAGGTGCAGCTGCCTATTTAAAACAAGAAATTCCGTTACATAATCCGTTAAAACAACAAATTCCGTTAGTTTTTCCGTTAAAAACAAGAAATTCCGTTACATAGCCACTTTTAATATATAGAAGATATAGTGTTCGATCGAATTCTTCTATTGTATTCAATTTACACATCTCGAGTTCTCATTGAGCTTATTTAACTAATGAAATTATATATCTCTATGTAAATCAATTTTAATTAAACGAAACACTAGTTTTAAAAATTCTATTATGAACACAATAATTAGTTTAGATATCTCTACACGTTATACTAATTTACTGAATTTTTTACTATATGGTCTAAATTTCAAACTCACATTTCAATTCATAAGAGACTCACATAATCATCAAATTAGTAGTCAAGTAATTCGATGCATTAAATTTATAGTAAAACCAACACATATAAGAAAAAATCACAGAAATCCTGAATAGAAAAATAAATGATCACAAGCTGACTACGTTGTTTTCCCTAATATGAAAATTAGTTACTCATAATATAAAAATAAAAATACGCAAAAGTTGAACGATATCACCAAAAATTGACGAAACGTGAAACTGCTCGTGTCGTCGTCTCCTTTCTTCCTGTGCGTATGCCGGCCAATTCTACCTTCTTTTCTCTCTCCGTGTATGTGTATTTTTTTCTCCCATTGGCCACCTTTTTTTACTTTTCCCAACTCTAATCTCTCCGTAAAAAATGTTTTTCTTTTTCTCCTCTATTTCGGTCCTTTTTTCTCTTTTTGTCGGTAGCTGTCTTTTTTCCCTCTTCTCTCTTTTTTTTCTTTTCTTTCTCTCTTTTACCGAATTTTACTATATGGTCTAAATCTCAAACTCACCCCTCGATTCATAAGAGATTCACATAATCATCAAATTAGTGATCAAGTAATTCGATGCATTAAATTCATAGTAAAACCAACACATAAAAAAATTACAGAAATCTTAAATAGAGAAATAAAATATCACAAGCCGACTACGTTATTTTCCCTAATATGAAAATTAGTTACTCATAATATAAAAATAAAAACACGTAAAAGGGAACGATATCACCAGTAATTGACGAAACGTGAAACTGCTCATGTCTGTCGTCTCTTTTCTTCATGCGCGTATACCAGCCAATTTTGCCTTCTTTTTCTCTCTCTCCATGTATGTGTATTTTTTTCTCCCCTTGGCTACCTTTTTTTACTTTTCCCAACTCTAATCTCTCTGCAAATACTTGTTTTTCTTTTTCTCCTCTATTTCTGTCCTTTTTTTCTCTTTTTGTCGGCAGCTGTCTTTCTTCCCTTTTCTCTCTCTTTTTTTTCTTTTCTTTTCTTTTTTTCTTTCTTTCTGGCTCTTTTTCTGTCTCTTCTCTCCACAGTTTTTTTTTCTTTTTCAGCTGTCGTCTTTTCTTCTCATTTCCTGTGCGTTTTTCCTCCTTATTTCTGCCGACAACTTCTCCTTTTTCTTTTTTCCTTCCCCCTTTTTGTTTTCGTGTATATATATATATACACTAGGTGCAAGCAACGTGCAATGCACGTTTGCTTAGTTTATATTAATATTTTTGTTTAATAATTAATTTGTTATTAATAAAGATGTAATTTTTTTTTGGTTAATTAAGGGCGTGTCTTGGCGCGCTGCAAGGAGGAAGGAAAATTGATTATGTTATCGTTTTTTTCAAACCTACAGCCCTACAGTGAGAGAATTGGTCCAAAATTGCGGCTCCCAACGGCATGAATTGTGTTGCCAACGGCTTGATTTCTGTTGAAAAGCAGAAACAGACACCCTATAAATAATTAATGATGTAATGTTTATGTAATTGATAAATAATTAGATGTATGATTTTGATATTGTGATGTAGGTTGGTGAGATTGAAGAAAATAAGCAAAAGTAGACAAATTTGGAGAAATGACTAAATTGTAAGGGATCCAAAGTTCGGGGGCTAAAATGTAAATATTTAAAAGTTGTGTCGAATCTAACGATGAAGATTTGAGAGTGTTCGGAGTCAATTGGATAAAGGAAGATGTCAATGGGATCAAATTTAGTTAAAAGATGATCACAAATCAATTTCCAACCGAAAAATTATGCTACGGTGTTTTAGTCTCATATTGAGACCTATTTTTAGCATAGGAAGTGATCGAATTGGAGAATGATGTCTGAATTAAAGTTCTAGCCAGATGAGTTAGCTTTCCAACGCATTTTGTATCGCCTCAATAGGATATCGGAATACAAAGTTATGATAACAATATTGAAGGAAGGTGCAGCTGCCTGTTTAAAATAAGAAATTCCGTTACATAGTCCGTTATATTGAGACCTAATTTTGGCATATAAAGTGGTCGAATTGGAGAATGATGTCTGAACCAAAGTTGTAACCAAATGAGTTAGATTTTCAACGCATTTTGAATTGTCTCAATTGGATATCGGAATACAAAGTTATGATAAAAACATTGAAGGAAGGTGCAGCTGCCTGTTTAAAACAAGAAATTCTGTTACATAGTCCGTTATATTGAGACATATTTTTGGCATAGAAAGTGATCGAATTGGAGAATGATGTCTGAATCAAAGTTGTATCCAGATGAGTTAGCTTTCCAACGCATTTTGAATCGCCTCAATCGAATATCGAAATACAAAGTTATGATAAAAACACTGAAAGAAGGTGCAGCTGCCTGTTTAAAACAAAAAATTCCGTTACATAGTCCGTTATATTGAGACATATTTTTGGCATAGAAAGTGATCGAATTGGAGAATGATGTCTGAATCAAAGTTGTAGCCAAATGGGTTAGCTTTCCAACGCATTTTGAATCGTCTCAATCGAATATCGGAATACAAAGTTATGATAAAAACACTGAAGGAATGTGCAGTTGCCTGTTTAAAACAAGAAATTTAGTTTCATAATCCGTTAAAACAACAAATTCCGTTAGTTTTTCCATTAAACCAACAAATTCCGTTAAATAGGCACTTTTTATATATAAAAAGATATATATATATTAGCGCCACATTGAAGTCCAATTAATATATTATTTCTCTCCAATGTTGTCATTTTTAGATAGGCACTTTAGATTTTGTCATTTTTAAACATAAAGTTTTACCTACAAAATACAATATTACATAAATTAAGTAGAATTTTATCCAAAAGATAATAAAATATTATGATTTAGGGTCTCAAATAAATGTAGAAACTACACTTGTCACTCGGCCTCTTAGAACCATTGTGCAATATCCCCATTTTTTGAAATAAGCGAAAAACATCCATATATGAAACTTGAGGTGCAGAAGACAACCTTTGAGGTGCGAAAAACTCTCCTTGTCATCTTTAAAGTGTGATCCACCCCTCTACTGTCCAATTTTTCCTAAGGTAGTTGTTAAATAGGGTAAAAATGGACAAAATTAAAAAGAAATATTTGCAAGTATGATCCCAATTTTTTTTTTTTATTTAGCAAATTACATCCAAAACTTTTAGGGTGTGTCTGAATCACATTATTTTGGAAGAATGTATTTTGGAATAATAGATTAATGAAGAATGTGTGGTTGAAAAAGAAAGAAAAATTATTGATGTGATGGAAAATATTATTTTATTGAAGAATGTGTGGTTGAAAATGAGTAGAAGAATGAAAATGAAAATTTTAATGTGGTTCAAATAGGGGCTTATTTGTACTATCCACAATTTCAAACCTTTAAAATTTTATTTGATTTCCCAATCCCACCTTCCACCGCACCCCCACCCACTTACTTCGTCTTCTTTCCATTTGGGTACTTGTACAACTAATTTCAGCTGCAAAACTTCCAATAATATATTTTATATTTTTATTTGGGAAGATTACATAACTAAGATCTTAAGTTTCCCCAATTTCAAATTTAGGAGATAAGGTTTAAAATTTAAAATTTCAAACTTTTTAAAATTTTATTTATAAATTAATTAATTAAATATATTAAGATCACAATTTCATATAATCTGGTCACAAATTATAAATTAGTTGGCCACAAATTATTTCTCGGTCACATTAAAAAAACTTATAAGTCACAAATTATTTCACAATCACAAATCGAAAATTTTATAAATCACAACTTTTTCATTGGTCACAAATTTATAAAATTAATAAGTCATATATTATTTATTGATCACAAATCACAAATTTTATATATCACAAATTATTTTAACGTCATAATTCAAAAATTTTATAGATCACAAAGTGTTCATTAGTCACAAATCAAAAATTGAAATACCATAATTTATTTATAGGTCACAAATCACAAATATTAAATGTCACGGCTTATTAGACAGTCACAAATTATTAAATTATTGATCACAAATTAACAATTTTTTAGATCACACGTTATTTTTTTGTCACAATTTATCTTTTTCATTGGTCGAATATTGTTTATGGGTCACAAATTAATCAATTTAATGGTCATAAACAACTAAATAATCCGTGACCATCACAACACTTGTGACTACCACCTCACGAATGTCACCAACAACATGGCAATTGAAACTCTGTCGCCGGAACCACCACCTTCCGACAGCAAACTATCATCTAAAAATACCGACATTACCAAGACCACCACCAACCACCCACAACCACCGCACCTCCCACCACTAAAAACACAGAATCTCCACCACCAACCCTCCTCCCATCCCACAACCTAAAAAAAAAAAAATCCAAACCCTACCGCCATTGCCGTCGTTGTCGCCAACCATTACCAACACTGCCACTATCTACACCACACAACCACAATACACCATGGCACCAACCCAAAGCAGCATCACCACTTCACTGTCTCCACTGTCACAACCTCCAATAAACTACCACATTCAACTTCAAAACCACCACCATGACTCACTACCACAACTACTAACAAATCACCACTAACTGCCGGATCCACCGCCGCCGCCACTACCAAAACCAATAAACCCCATCAAATCCACCGCTGATCCAACAAAACCATCGCGCCACCAACAAAAACCATCCCCAATCACAAAGCAGTGCACAACCCTCCATCCCACCGTCGCTACTACCGCAATCACGACTCCACGGCGTCCATCAACCACCACAAAATCACGACCCCCCCTCCCCCCGGTAAAAATTGCAAAAAACTCAGAAATAAAAAAATGCAACGGCGATTCGCACGAATAAGTGTCGCTACTTCGTGTTTGTGCACAATGTCTCCGGACAAGGCTGTACCGTCTGGTGGAGGCTGGCCTTCCAACGGAGAGGGAGGAGACTGGAGAGTGGAGAAGAGAGAAGGTAGAGAGAGTGAGAAGAGAGAGTGATAGGGAGGAAAGAAGACGGAGAGAGTGAGAAGAGACAGAGAAGAGAGAAAGATGAGGAAAATTTGAATGAAATTAATTAGGGTTTGGGATGAAAATTGTACAATTAATATTTAAAATAAAATATTTGATTTTTAAAAAGTGAAACCTTTAATTTGATTTTTGAAAAGTGAAACTTTTAATCCGATTCTTGAAATTGAATCTTTAAAATTCTGATTTTGTATAATTTTCTCATTATATTTTGAGGAAATTACACAATTCCAGGTGTTTAAAGTTTCAAATTCAAAAATCAGGGACCAAATTTAATTCTTCAAAAATCAGGTGATATATAAAAACTCAAACCCTAATTTTTCACTCCCTACCCTTCCCCTTCCCCCCCCCCTCTCTCTCTCTCTCTCTCTCTCTCTCTCTCTCTCTCTCTCTCTCTCGCCAGTCGCCTCGCCTCCCCTCTTTCTTCCGGTGGTCTCTGCCACCTTCCATCCCCCGCCTCTGCTGCGAATCGCAGCAGGTGTTCTTTCTTCGCGGCCGAGTCTTCAGGCGAGACGTCACGTCGTCTTTGCGAATCGCAGCAGCGACTCGCTGTTGCGATGACCCCAACGCTGCTATGGTAGGTGGTGGTTTGCAGTGGAGTATTGGGTGTGCTGATTCGATTGGAGTATTGGGCGGCGGAGTATTGGTTTGGGGTTGTGATTTTGCGACGGAGTAATGGGTGTGGCGGATCTGTGGGGTGGCGGATTGGGGGCAGATCTATTGATGGTGGTGGCTCTGCTGTTGCGTGTGTTCTGTGGCTGTGGGTGTGGTGTTTTGCGACCTGTGACCAAGCGGCGGTAGTCCGTGACCAAATGTTTGGTAATCTGTGACCAAGCATTTGGTCGATCTGTGACCTGTGACCAAGCGGCGGTAGTCCGTGACCAAATGTTTGGTAATCTGTGACCAAGCATTTGGTCGATCTGTGACCTGTGACCAAGCGGTGGTAGTCTGTGACCAAATGTTTGTTAATATCTGTGACCAATTACTCAAAATGTGACCTAAAAATATAATAATACGTGACTCTTTAAAAATCTGTGACCTCGAAATAATTTGTTACGTATAAATTTTTTGATATATGACCTCGAAATTATTTGGGATCAAAAAATTTGACGATATCTGACCAGTAAATAAATCTGTAACTTAAAATTATGAATATGTGACCATTAATCACAAAATATGACTTTATTATCTTTATTGAATAAATATTTTTAATTAATTAAATTTATACCTGATTTTTAAATTTTTAAACTATTTACCTTATTTTTGAATTGAGGTAAATAATACACCTTAAGGCCCCGTTCGGGAGGGATTAAAAGCCAATTAAAATTGAAAATATGATCGTTATTGGGTCCCACTCGTCTAATGAAAGTCAACAATAAAGACTATATTTTCGATTTTAATTCGATTTTAATCCCTCCAATACAAGACCTAAATATGAATTTTTCCCTTATATGTTGAGGAAATTAGGTCCTATACCCTTTTTTTAACAGTGTTTTGATTTATACCCTTAAACATAATTAAACATTTTAAAGAAGTATTAATTACGTCCAAAAAGCCCAACCTTACAAGCCCAAACCACATGACTCTATCCTTCCTTACGAGCAAAATCCCAGAACCGTAAAAAGTAGTTTCCCAAATCCGAGCAAAATCGAATTAAATTCTACAGAGGTGGATGGTTGCATTTGTAGGTTTGGTAAATAAGATGAAAGATACTGCCCCTTGTGTAATAGTCCAAACTCGCACGCAACTCTTTCTCTTTCTCTCATATTCTGCTTCTTGTGGCTTTTTTTAAAATTTTATAACGTGTATGACCTTAATTGTTAGAGATTTTTTTATGTATGTAAGGTGTTTGACAAAAGGATAATATGAATTCTGCCACCTTTTCTATGAAAAAAGTGACGGTTTGTCACTTTTCTCAAAAAAAGTCACACGCCCTCCCCAATTTTATGATCCTTTAATCTCTCATTTCCCAATTTTTGAAATATGTCACTTTTCAAAAAAGTGACAATTTTTATAAAAAAGTGACATTGTGTCACTTTTTTCATTTTACATAGTATTTTTTACTTTCTAAAAACTTTTCACATGATTTTTCAAAACACCCCTAATTTTAAGGGTATTTTTGTAAGTACCCTTACATGTTTGTGGTAAATGGGCTCAAATACTGGGCAGAGCCAAGAGAACATGATCCAAGTTAGTTAGGAAACAGGGAAAGCGCCGTCATTCACTCACGTACTCATCAACGCATTACTAAACTGCCGTCAATGATACCAATAATTACACGCCCATTAACAAATTATAAAACGGAAAATTATAATTGGAGCCTCCAACTTTGAGAAGTATAACACTTAGGTCACCATTAAATAAATTACTTTCAATTTCGGAGCACATGGATTACTACTTGATGAAATTCGTCCATTTTGTCATGTATGGTAGAATTCCACACACTAATATGGTTCAATAAAGCTGATAGTACAAGACACCCATGGTAGTATAAGTTTCATGTGGTCATGTACAACCAGCAAAATCCAAAATGGTTTTACTACAATAATCATAATTTAATGAAAAAACATATCAATTTCATTTATAAGTTCATGCAGTTGAGATCTGCTGTATAGTTTGTTGTTCACCCAAATTCAAATTGACATATTATGAATCTCGTGAAAGGTATGAATAAAAGTAAGCTTGATCAATTATATTATAAATTTAATAAGTGCCGGACAAGGGCTAAGCTTGGCCAAACATGTCGACCATGAAATAGAAAGTTTGGCAATGCATATGCCATAAGAAATTGAACAGAGACCTAAATATTGCATTTTCTTTCTAATTTTGAGGACCACAACTGTAATTTCTTGCGACAAATCTTCTCCTACGTCCACAAGATGATCATGATTGTAAATTGACCCCCAATCACATTTTTTCGTCATTTTTGCCACACTTAAACCATGATTGACATTTGACAACTTTATTTACACTGTTTGAAATAGTACAAATTCTTATCATTAATTTAAACAGTACTTATTCAAATCAATGACATCGATTTTTACACGCCAAAGAGAGTCAAACTAGTTATCCATTTTTTCATAAATACATCATAATATAAAGATGATTAACATTTATTTATTATCACGTTTATAACCTTAACTTTTTTTTTCTCATCGTATTCTTATTTTCAACATTTTATTAATCAGAAAAAATCATTCTATTTTCATCCAAAAGTTTTGTTAGCGAGTTTTAAAATGAGGGCTTAATGCTTTAGTCCATGTTTGTCATCAATTTTATCAAATATTGTTTGCTACAGTAAACAATCTCCACCACATATTCACTCAATAAAATATTCAACACACAAATAAATAAAGTTATTTTACTTTTAAATCACATATTCTCCAAAAAATACTATTCAAAACTCTATTTCTTTCCCAAAATGGGAGACAAACAAGCACTTAATCGCATTTTTATACAATTATTCGTTTTGTTTGTTTCAAAAAATAAAAATAAATGAAATAAATGAAAAAGCGAGTCTTTTTACTTTATTTTAAATAAAATTTTGGAGAGAAATTATAATCACGAACATTTATGTTAATTTGAGAATAAAAAAAAAAAAAGAGAGATACAAATGTGATAATGTATTGTATAAAAGTTACGAACCTTTTATGTAATTTAGTTATTAACTATGCTGTAAATATATTTAGTGCTTGTTTGGTATGGATTTTTGAGAGAATAATTGATTTTGAATAGTGATATGATGAGAAATGTGTGGTTGAAAAAGAAGAAAAAATTATTGATGTGATGAAAAATATTATTTTATTGAAAAATGTGTTATTGAAAATGGAAATTGATTTAAACAGCCTTAAATCCCGTTCGGGAGGGATTAAAATTCAATTAAAATTGAAAATATGGTCGTTATTGGGTCCCACTCGTCTAATAAAACTCAACAATAACGGCTATATTTTCAATTTTAATCTGATTTTAATCCCTCCCAAACAAGCTCTTAGCCATGTCATAAAACTACCCTTCATATTTCCAATATTCCATTCATATCCCTTCGTCGTCCTCCTCTCCATGGCAGCTGTACACCCGGACCCGGACCCGAATTTCCTCTCCCACGTGCTCCAGCCATACCTAGAGCAACAGCAACAATTTCCACCCGACCCGTCGGATGAAGAAACTGCAACTGAAACCGATAACGAAAGTACCGCGTCTTTTACTAATAATTCAATTGTCTCGATCCCGAATACGAATTCGGGTCTGACTGAACGGTCGAAGCCAGTGCTCCTCCATGTGTCGTTCAACCAGGACTATGGATACTTTTCTGCCGGCACCGATCGCGGGTTCCGTGTATACGATTGCGATCCTTTTAGCGAGAATTTTCGACGTAATCTTGATGGTAACGGTGGAATCGGCATTGTTGAGATGCTATTCCGTTGTAATATACTTGCCCTTGTCGGCGGTGGTGATTCCCCTCAGTATCCGCTTAATAAAGTTATGATCTGGGATGATTATCATAACCGGTGTACCGGGGAGCTTTCTTTCAGGTCGGAGGTTCGTGGGGTTCGGTTGAGGAGGGACCGGATTGTGGTTGTCCTTGAGCAGAAGATTTTTGTGTATAATTTGGAGGATTTGAAACTATTGCATCAGATTGAGACTATTGCGAACCCTAAGGGGCTATGTGCTGTGTCGCACGTGGCTGGATCATTTGTGTTGGTGTGTCCAGGGCTGCGGAAGGGACAGGTTATGGTGCAGCATTATTCTTCGAAGACGACTAAGTTTATTATGGCTCATGATTCGAGGATCGCCTGCTATACGCTGTCACAAGATGGAAATTTGCTTGCCACTGCCAGCACTAAGGGGACCCTGGTTCGAATTTTCAATACACATGATGGGACTTTAATGCAGGAGGTAACTTTTTGTTCACAAGTCTGATGCCTTTTGTTTTTCGAAATTTTGTGTAACTTTGAGTTCTTGTGATGGCATAATTTGTTTTGTTGGATGATCAACTGCTTTGAGCAGACTTTGTTGCTACAGAAAATGGACTCTTGATAACAAGGGAAAAAAATCAAGCTTCTTTTGGAGGAATCAAAGATGAAATGCTATTGTTGGCGAAATTGGTTTCTTACGGTGGTTGTGGAACATGAATTAACGTACAATCTGTCTGTGGTCTCTGTCTTCCCAAAAATATTTTTTTTTAATAACCGTGGATGTTCGGACCAGCTTGCGCGCACCTCGACGAATTTCACGAGGTCCAGAAGTTTTACAGTCGGGTGCTCACCTCAGAGACATGAGGGGACTCGAATTGGTGATGATCGGAGAGCAAACAATCTTTCCAAAATAAATAAGTACACAAAAAAGGAGCTCATGTTATTTTAGGCAATTTATCTTAAGATCTAGTTTCATGCTGGGAGGGGTTTGTAAAATATTTTGTTACTTATGAGCTGATATGGGTTGTAATTCAGATAGGAAAGATTTTGACTCCAAAACCACAATTCTACACCAACAAACATACTGAAAAAAATTTAGTAAATGCAAATATGGACAATAGAATGAGAACCACCAAGAGGCCAGAACCCTATTTTGAAGATACAAGACATTGAATCAAAATATGCAAGCTCCACATCTGCACAATTGATCACAACAAATGGTAAAACCACATTCACTCCTACTGAAAATTTACCATGGAGTCAAATGTTGCTTCATGATGCCTTGCAATTTAGTAAGTTTCAAGCTAACTGGTGCTAAGTTCATCCATCATTTTGTAGATAGTCAAGGCTAGTGCCAGATCCTGTCTAAGAGTACATTTGCACTGTGACAAACTGATATATTGTGATGTATCAATAAATTTTTCCCACTCCATTTGATCTAGAGGTCTTATGAAATTTAGTACTTTTCAAGCTTGTAAGATTATATCATTTTTGGTTCCTTTTGTAAGTCACTATTTATAGGGATCATGTCACTCTTGCGAAATCTGTGATTGGTTGGATTCAAAGATGACTGTAGCCTTTGATTTTAGAGCTCACTTTGAAAGCTTTTTATAATATTTGGGATCCATGAAAGGAAATCTATGTTGCTTGAAGGTTTTTCACAATGTTTATTATAATGCTGTAGGGAAGGGAGAGGGAGAGAGACTTTGTGTGATACTAATGCTAATGTTGTAATCATATGAAAAAGTGTGCTTGTAGATGTAACAGCTCCCATTGGTTTCTCAGAAAAAAGATTGCTGCTGGTTTGTTCCAATTTGGAAAAGCTAGTCTGAAATAGAAGGCATGATTTTGATGATATCAATCAATCCTTCTCCTTACGGTACTATCAGGGAGGTAGAATTTTGTCCATCACTGATGTCTAGAATCCAAGAATTTGTTCTTGTTGAAGTTAATAACTCAGATTCCAAGAACCTCTCCTGCAACTTGGGGGGTTGTGTTTTTATAGGGCTTTTTCTTTACACGTCGTCTTTAAAACTTTATATCTGTGGTCGTTTTATTTTTTGATGAAATCCATGGGCAACTAGTTGGAAAGGAAAAACAGTTGTTCTCTTTTATGCTTTTTTGTTTCACAAGTATTTGGAATGCGTCTTTAGCGATGAACCTTAAACTACCTTTTTCTTTTGAAATGCACTTGTACTTAAGTTTGTGCATTCGAGATATAAATCTCTCAAAGCTCTTGGAAATATGATGAAGGTAAGGAGGGGTGCAGACAGAGCAGAAATATACAGCCTAGCGTTTTCACCTACTGCCCATTGGCTGGCAGTCTCGAGTGACAAGGGCACCGTTCATGTATTCCGCCTTAAAGTTAATGCAGAAAACCTTGGAAATGCTAGGTCAAGCAGTCCTCCAGATTCGTCTTCTGCCGTGACTTCACCAAGGTCATCACTCTCTTTCATCAAAGGTAACTCATATGTTTAAATTAAGCCTGATCTATCACTGTGTTTAGCCTCAGGTGGAATGTTATTGCTCATTAAACAGATACTTTATAAATTATTTACATAAGGCATCAATCGTCTGATAAAGTGGAATGATAAGACTGGCTGCATCCCATTATCTGATGTAGGAGTAATATCAAAAAAGCCTTGTCATGGATATAATAGAAACACTAGATGAACCATCATATACGATGGGAGACGTGTAATATTACTGCTTAGAAAAGGGGAAAGATAAAGTAAGTTCAATTAAGATATATTTATCCCTAAATCTGCTCATTGTGAACTGTGTTTGTCAAAGATCAACTGATTGCATAAAAGGATTTGTCTATCGAATCTCTTCGTACACCCTCTTTTGCTTTGGTCAATCTGATTAGCTAGTTGATGAAGCAATAGCTTTCCAAAACAATGATCAGTAGCTAGTCCGAGAGGATGATCAATCACACTGGGATTGAGACATGAAAACTTCTACTGGAGGCAGCAGTGGGGAATTTTCCGGAATGGACAATGCATCAATATCTGATATCTCATTTTTATTGACTTTGTCATTCTAGGTCATCTAGTTTCTCTCTCTGGGGATGGGGTAGGTGGGAGGTTTCATCTCTCTCTGTGGCTATACGAACACGGCATATGGAAGATATCCTGCCTTGCCTCAGGGTGACTAATTGGTGTTCTGGCAGTTTTTGTTAGCCTTTGGGCTTGAAATCAAATTTTTGTTTTGGCAGGAGTACTCCCCAAGTATTTTAGCTCTGAATGGTCAGTGGCTCAGTTTCGTTTAATTGAAGGTCCACAATATATCGTTGCATTTGGTCAGCAAAAGAATACAGTGGTCATTATTGGCTTGGATGGAAGGTCAGTTAAGGAAACACTACCATATGAGTTCTGTTGGTTGAAATTTCCTTTTTTGAAAGAAACTTTCGGGTCTTACCTACCCATCTTGCATGATGTGTAAATCAATCATTGATTTGTGACTGAAATTGTATGCAGTTTTTATCGGTGCAAGTTCGACCCAGCCTCCGGTGGAGAGATGACACAGCTTGAATATCATAATTTCCTTAATCCTGATGAAGCTTTCTAGCAGAGTTCTGGATAATGTAAATCTATCCGTGGTCATACATGCGTGGTCTTATATGTTTTCTGCAGTTGGCCCTTTTTCCCTGCTGGTTTCTTGGATCGCCATTTTGTAAATATACTGGTGCAAATGTAACCGTCTCAAAGTTGCTAATAGAGATATTATATTTGTGGGCAATGCCATTTGTACAGCAATAGTTGACCGAAATGGTTGACAATCACTTACAATGGTGGGCTTCACTGTAAATAAAAAAAAATTTACCCACCCATACGTGTGAGAGATTGTCAACAAACTCACCCCGCTCTCGCTTGTACGACTAGCACAGTCCTATATTTATTTACTCTTTAAATTAGGCTATTTACTTTCCAAATTGGAGGTTTATTTTAGACTCTGTTCGATGGTCATCATTTTCAGAAAAATGAGTTTTGAACAGTAATTCTTTGGAGAGAGTGTTGATAAAAAGTAGAAGAAAATGTTAGATTTACGTGTAAAATATTTTATTGTTTAAATGTGTGATTAAAAACGAATATGAAAATTAAAAAGTTTTGAAATAATAGTTGTCAAACAAGGCTTAGGAAACATAAATGAGGTTTGATTTAATAATTTTTTTTTTCATATTTTTCTATTTAATTTAGACTAGTTTATACATAACTCGAGGGAGTTTATATATGGTAATATTTAGACTTTGATATGGATCAATTGATATTTTCCATCTCCTATTCTCACTATTCTTTTCATATTCTTTTTCTTTTTTCAATCTTTTTTTGTACAGTTGTGTTCTACATCAATGTGAAAACATATTTAAATGAAATTGATGGACTTTCGAACTGTTACTTTTTGTTTGCGATTTTTAAAAGAGATAATTGCAGTAAAAGTCTCTAACTTTTGAAACTTTAGCAAAAAATTGTAAGTATGACCGTGTTTTTAATATTTTAAAAATGAACAAAAAAATAACTTTTCATTTATCACATTAAATAATTAAATAAAAAAATAAGAAATTAAAAAAAACACTCACATTGATGTCTTCTTCTTTCAACCCTAAACTCATTTCCACCTCAAACCCAAAATTCACACCCCCACCTTCATCTCAAACTCAAATCCCATATTTTAAATTCGTCACAGCAACCATAAAAAACAATTAACCAAAAATCAAAATCGAAAAATTCAATTAACCAAAATCAAATCGAAAAATTCTGAAAGTAAGCGGAAGCTTTTGGTAGAACAATTAGCCAATGTTTTCAGAATTTCTACCAAGATAGGAATTTCAGAATTTTCTACCAAAAGAAGACGATTCAGGAGCCAAAAGGAAGTTGGAGTCAGCTGTTGATGTAGAAGTGCGAACAATCAAATTATATCGAACTCCTGCTATTGATGCAGTAGGTTATGGAAGCTCGAATGAAAGGGAAATTAGCAATCATATTGAGTAGTCCAAAAGCTTAAAACTTGGGAAAGGTGATGTACGAGCCCTTTACAACTATTTTTCTCGAGTGCAGCTTGCAGACCCAAATTTTTTCTACATTTTGGATCAAAATGACGAAGGATATGTAAGGAATGTGTTTTGAATTGATTCTAGGTCAAGGGCTGCCTATTTTGGATCTACTATTTCAGAATTTTTCGATTTTTTCAGAACTTGGGAAAGCTTCCACTTATTTTCAGAATTTTTCGATTTGATTTTGGTTACTTGTTCTCTATGGTTGTTGGGATGACTTTGGAATATGGGATTTGGGTTTGAGTTTGCAGTGGAGGTGGAGGTGGAGGTGGAGGTGGCGGTGGTGAGGATTTTGGGTTTGAGTGGATGAGGGTTGAGAGAAGAAGACACCGGTGTGTGTTATTTTTTTATTTAAAGCTTGTTTGGGATGAATTAAAATTGAAAATATAACCGTTATTAGGTCTCATTCGTCTAATAAAAGTACAATAATAACGTTTAATTTTTCAATTTTAATCCGATTTTAATATCTATCAAACAAGCTCGTGATAAATGAAAAATTACTCTTTTGCCCCTTTTTAAAATATTAAAAATGTGATCAAAATTAATTTTTGGTAAACTGACAGAATTATGGAAGGAAACTATCTAAAAGGTCTTCGTCTACAACATTTGGAAATATTAAGGGTGACGGCTGCAACAATTAAATGTTTAGGAAAAGTCTGCTAATATTTCAAAACTTCAGGGATTTTGCTGCAGTTATCCATTTTGAAATGTACAAAAGTAGGTCAACATTCTGCCAAGAAAGGTAAGAACTTGTTTTCATTTCAAACTTGATTGGGAGAATGTGTGATTGATAAAGGGAGAGAGAAAAATGAATTAAAAGTTAATGGTGGCTAAACATGATTTTATATTCTAGAAATTAGAATGTTATATAACATGTTGAATAATTTAATCCTAAAGAAACCCAGGTGTGTATTTGAAAGCTTTGAAGGGGATTTTGGGATGGGTTATTAGCACAAAATATCATTACACATAGAGTTCATTGTGCAAAATATTTGAACATTTTTTATTTTTTTACATTTTTACCCCTATTTCAACTTTTCATTGATGAAATCATCAATTTCTCAATAAAGATTTGTGAAATAACGAGTATACCCTCTTATTTAAAAAAAGAGAGAACAAGAGGAAAATAAAGAACTAATTCAACAGCACACCCAAAAAAATAAAATATTTAAAAATTAAAAATAAAATAAAATCTCTTTTCTTTCTCTTCTTCTTCTTCCTCCTCCTCCTCCTCCTTCTCTTTCTCCTTCTCCGCCGCCGCCACCACCACCACCGCCGCCGCCACCACAACCAAATTGTAGTAATTTTTTTTTTCTCATTACATATGCTCACCCTTAATGAATCTTGCAGTCATACGATCATGGCGTGACTATTGTTCTTGAAAGCATCTTCGGCTTCGATTCTCGCTTTCCCTAAATTATCTTTTGGAGGAATTTAGGAAGATACTCGTAATCTTCCTCTTATAATCAGTGGAGGGCCTTAATCAGTATGGATTTTATTGAAATGAAGAAGAAAAGAATTGTATTCAAAAGAATGGAAAAAATATGTTTACAAGTGTATTACGTCGTCTATAAATAGGAATTAAAATTGAACTAACTAAACCAACGAATTTTACATTATCAACCTGCAGAGCTAACTAACTAAACTACTAACTAATTCTAGTTGGATGCAGTTGGTGCAAGCTGAGCTGGAGCTGATGATGAGCTAGAGATGAGAGAATCTGGAGATGATTCTGTTACTCCCCCTCAAGATGGACAACGAAGATTGATAATTGCCGTCTTGGATAGTAGGGAAAATAATGAAGTTGCAGGAAGGGGTTTAGTGAATATATCAGCTGATAAGTGCATTTTTACACACTTTTTGTACTTTCAAAATATTAAAAATTGTTGATTAATATGTTGGAATATAGGTTAATTCTATATAATTTACGTTTTACAAGATAAAGTGATGAATGTAGTGGAAATAAGGAGAAACAAATGAAAATGACCAAAATAGAGGAAAATGGAAATTCAGGGACTAAAGTGCAAGTAATCTAAACTTGTTTCTAACCTTGTGATGAAAATTCGAGAGTGTTAGAGGTCCATTGGATAAGGAAAGAAGTCAAAGTGACGAAATAATATCCAATACATTATCACATATCAACTTTCAAGTTGAAAAGTTTTACACTGGTTTTCAGCCTCATATTGAGACCATTTTTTGACATGTAAAACGATCGAATTCAAAGATGGTATCTGAAAAAAGGTTGTAGCCCATTGAGTTAGCTTTCCAACGCATCTTGAATCACCTCAATCGGACATCGAGAGAGAAAGTAATGACAAAAATATTGAAAACTATCCGGTGGAAAACTTTTAAAGCTATGCGGTCGCATATGGTTATTTCTATGCAGTCACATAGTACCTTTCAGAGATTTTCAATAGCCAATTCCAGTCTTCTATGCAATCGCAATGCCTATAACTATGCGGTCGCATAGTTATAAAGAAAGTCAGAATTTTCAAGTTTCTTTCTACGACTCAAACACTTATGGTAACTTATTGTAGCACGATTTCTTAACCCTAAAAGACCCCAGAACGCCTCATTCCTCATTATTCATCATTCTTTAATCTCTTTTTTCTCAAGAAACTCATGGGGAACTAAAAACCAAGGTGAAGCAAGAAAGGAACTCGTTGGATTCCGAGATTTCGCATCAATTTATTCATGTAATTACATTTTTCATTGTTGAACAATTGTAGTATTTAGACTTTTCTTTTCATTAATTTACATTGAAATCGGTTTAACACTTACAAGATTTTTCATAGATTCAGTCATATTTTTTCCATTGTTAAATTAAACTATTTGTTGAGTTTCAATTTCGATTACTTATTTTTGAGATTAGTTTAACTTTTATCGAATCCTTTATAGATCTAGTCATGCTCTTTCTATTGAATGATTGAAATAATTGTTGAATTTTAATCTCAAAGTTATTTTATTGGCGAATTGATTACTGTCTTATACTTGATGTATATGGTCGATTTTTTATCTTGTTCCAATGAAATTGTGTGAATATATCATAAATCTATATTCTAGGATTATATTTGTGAATTAAATTGATTTTCTCGACAAATCCTCCGATTAGAGAGTTGGGATGAAAATTTTCTAATTGAGCTATAAAATGAATAATTGATGTTATCGATTCAGTTCAATTAAGGAAATTCCGATACTTCACTACCTCAAGTTATTGATTCTAATTTCATATTTCAAATATTGAATTTTACTACACATTGAAGAAGATAATTCATCCATTTTTGAAATTCTTGATAATTTTTTCATCTCCCCGTAGATACGACACCCCAAAGTTGCACTACAACTACTGCATTATTCTTGGGTGTAATCATCAGCTAGCTGGTGTTGTTTTCTAACTGGAAAGAGTTTGACAAAACCATCATTAATCTTATCACGAATGAAGTGACAATCTTTTTCAATGTGCTTTGTTCGCTCGTGGAAAATTTGATTGCTGGCAATGTGTATGGCAGCTTGGTTGTCACCAATGTTCTAAAAAGCGTAAAGCGTGGGTAGGCGTGGCCAAGCTTCAAGCTTTACGAGCCTAGGCGAAGCTTAGGCGTAAAAAAGCGTTTTTTTATTTTAAATTTTTAATCATTGTAAAAAAATTCAACAATTCAAATAATACATACCAAACATCTAAAATTACAAAATAGTGAATTTATTTAATAATTCCTTCATAAAGTAGCTTGAAATTTAGATGTTGAGGAATCATCTTCTTCCATTGGTTTCTAAAAAAAAATGCAAATGTTTATTATTTACAAAATCCAGACTCAAAAAGCATATAAACGTGAAAACAAATGAAAATTTAGTTACATAAACAGTTAAACACTGATTGGGCCTCACGTCAAGGGCTAAAAGGTATTCTTGATTAAATTTCCAGATTTTTTCTACAGGAGTTATTCCACAATCAGTTTGGAATCATTGCCATGTATCAGATTTATGAGAGCTACAAATTACAATTGACTCTCTCGAAGTCTAAAACTGATATGTCATATGTATATACAAAATAACAATTCACAACAAATGATTTTCGATTAATTACGTGCTTCGGGACATAGCTTCGACGACTTCTTAATTGCAGAAGCCTAAATTACGTTTACCCGTTTTCACTATTGAATCATTGATAAATGCAAAACACTTCTATTCTGAGTTGTATAACTTCACTACTTGATAATAATCTTAAATGTTGTGGGTTATATTTAAAAAGGGGGGGGGGGGGGAAATGGGCCTCCAAGGCGAAAGTGTGTTAGCCGCATAGGGCCCCTAGGCATTCCTAGGTGTGCCTAGGCGTTCTTTAAGCGGTCAACGAGCGGTCAATATTGTCGTTGACCGCTTAATTACCGCTTAGCCTCAAAGCGAGGCATTTTCATCAAGCTTCGAGCCTAGGCGTCGCCTAAGCGAGCTTTTTAGAACAGAGGTTGTCACAAAAAGATGAGCACTTGAGAGTTAACTTTCACTTGAATGTCTTGCAGCAGCTGATGGATCTAAACGAGCTCATTGGTTGTAGAAGCTAAAGTATGATATTCGGTCTCTGCTGGTGATCTTGAAATGGTACTTTGTTTCTTTGCTTTCCAAGAGACCATGGACTCACCAAGAAACACACAGAAACCCATCATAGACTTTCGTGTATCCAAACAAGCAACCCAATCAACATCTGCAAATGCACGAAGCTGAAATGAAAAAGATGCTGAGAACGAAATTCCCAGTCCTATAGCAGCTTTGAGATATTGTAAGAGTTAGTAAACTGCATTTAAGTGTGGTTGTCTAGGTTGGGCAACAAATTGACTCAACTTATGAACGACAAAAGTGATATTTGGTCTAGAAATGGTTTAGTATAGGAGACGACCAATAAGTCTTCTATATAGTGAAGCATCTGCAAGGAGCACCCCCTTAAATGCACAAAGTTTTACCTTGGGATCCATGGGCATGAGGGCTGGTTTGCAGCCAAGAAAGCCAATATCTTCTAGTAATTGGAGTGTGTAATGTTGTTGAGAAACGAAAATACCCTTCTGTGATGATGCAATCTCCAAAGCAAGGAAATATTTCAGGCAATAAAAGTCATTCAACTTAAACAGGCTGTGTAGTAGAAGTTTCAAGGAGTTAATAGTCTTTAAATCTAAACCAGTGATGATTATATCATCAACGTAGACTAATAAGGCAACAAATGTATCTTTAGAAACTTTTGTAAACAGAGAATAGTCAGTTTTTGATTGATTGAAGCCATGTACAATGAGTGCAGTAGAAAATTTTGAAAACCATTGTCTTGAGGCTTGTTTTAAGCCATATATTGATTTGTATAATTTACATATCAACATTTATCCTTGTGTATCTGTATTGCCATGTTTGACATACCCTGAAGGTATGTCCATATAGATCTCTTCAAAGAGATCACCATTCAAAAATGCATTACTGACATCAATTAAATGATCTGCCATTTATTAATTGCAACAACAGTAAGAAACATTTTGACTGTAACCAACTTAGTTATGGGAGAAAAGGTTTCAGTAAAGTCCAGGCCTTCTTGTTGAGTATAACTTTTTTGCCACCAACCGTGCTTTATATCTCCCAACACTGCCATCGGATTTATGTTTGATTTTAAACATCCATTTTCAGCTTATGGAGTGTTTGTCTTTTGGCAAATGAACAATTAACCAAGCGTCATTTTGCTCCATTGCTTCCAACTCAGTTTCCATGGCCTTTCTCCAATTATCAAACTTAACTGCCTGGTGATAGAATTGTAGCTCATAGCTGGAAGAAACGTTGCAAAGATAGGAGCGATGAGAATGTGAGAATTTTTGATAGGATAGATATTTACTATTAGGGTACTGAGTGTGATGATCAAATGAGCTAGAGGTATTTGTTAGTAGATTGCAGTGATATTCCTGGAGATATGATGGTGTTTTATGGGTTGTGTTTGATCTTCTAGAGCTGGAATTATGGAAGAACTTGATTCTGGATTTGAGCCGGAGAGATGAGGTATAGTGACATCATTATCATGACTAATATCTGGGCTGTTGATAGAAGGCATAAGTGCATGATTATATGCAGAAGTAGTTTTAGAGTTGTGGCTGATTTAGGCAAAATTAATTCAGGAAAATGATCAAATAGTTCATTATCACAAGACATAGTGTGGAAAAGGGAAAAGATGCTCATGAAACTTGACATCTCTTGAAACAAAGAAAGATTTTAAAGCAATGTCATAAAGCTTATAACCTTTGATGCAGGAGGATATCCAACAAAAATACATGTCTTGGCTCTTGGATGAAATTTTGGGCGATGAGATGATAATATAGAAGCAAAGGACAAGCTGCCAAAAACTCTAGAAGACTGGTATTTGACTGGAGACTTATAGAGAAGACAGAAAGGAATTTTGTTCTGCAGAATTGATGAAGGTGTCCTATTGATAAGAAAGTGGCCGTGAGTATGCATTCACCAGAATTGAATAGGAACCCGGGATTGGAAGAACAATGCCCTGGCCACATTGAGAAGTGGTGTGTTGTCGTAGGCACCCAAAAATAGTCCTTAAACCTCTAAAACTAATGTAATAATGGAAGTAAGGGTCGATCCCACGAAGAGTATGTAATTCAACAATTTATGCTTCGTATACCAATTGGGGGGGTTTTGTTTATAACGAAATCAATCTTATAACAAATAACAATGTAAATTAACGAGTTATATTAAATCAATGAAACGAATCTTGATCAAAGTCAATTTCCACTATTGGAGATTTATAACCATTCACCAATTCACAAAGAATAATCAATCCACATTCACAATATTCATCGTTGGAATAAATTCATATTTCTCCTTAATTTTAGTTAATCAGAAACCAGCGTTTTAATTAACCCTAATTATCAAATAATCTCAGACCAGCGTTAAAGATTCAATTTAATAACAACTTTAAATAATAAAAAAATCGATGAACTAGATAATATAAGCATCAGCGGTAGCATTCAATCTATTTAAGCATTCTTCTTAAGATTCAATAACATCTATCGCAGAAAATTATTAAATCCTAGTGCTTCACAAGTTAAATGATTCAAACAATTACGGATTTGAGATTTAACTTAACTATAGATTGCAATATATGAAAAACTAATAGATCTCTTAGCAATCAAACATGACAATCATAAAATTATGCATAGAAGAATATTCAATACTGAAAATATAAATTAAACAATGAAAATAGGTGGATCTCACAGTTATAATGTGTTCCAAGGCTTCGGTATCCTTCAATCAAGCACCAAAAGTTAGTTACACGTGATAGATCTAAGAAAAATAGAGAGAAAATAGGTTGGAGGCGTTCTGGTGTGTTTTTGGGTGTTTTTAGGGTTGAAAAATCGTGCAAGATATATTACCAAAAGAGTTTGAGTCAATTTAGGAACTTGAGATTTGGCATCAGGAAACAATCATGCGATCACAAGGTATTAAGTCATGCTGTCGCAAGGAACAAATAAATTCAACCTTCAGACTCTCGGTAATGGTCTGTGCGATCGCGAAGAATTAAAGACATGCGATCACAAGGCTTTATAAAACTTCCTCCAGACAGCCTTCAGTATTTTGGTCGTAACTTTCTCTTCCGATATCAGATTAAGGTGATTCAAGATGCATTGGAAAGCTAACGCAAAGGGATACAACTTTTATTCAGATGACATCTTCGAATTCGATCGTTTGATATGTCAAAAACTGGTCTCAATATGTGGCTGAAAACCGGTGCAAAACTTTTCAGCTTGAAAGTTGATATGTGATAATGTCTTGGCTATATTTCACCCCTTTGACTTCTTTTCTCATCCAATTGGCCTCTAGCACTCTCAAGTCTTCATCGTGAGGTTTGATATAACTTTTGAATATTTGCACTTTGGGTCCCGAACTTTCGTTTTCTTTCATTTTGGTCTTTTTCCCCTCATTTCTTCCAACTTATGCCATATCCATCGAATTACCACCTAAACCAAAATATGAGAACACTAAGTACATTTAGGCATAAAATAATCATATGAGTGCATTAAATAAAGATGCAAAATGTGTATTTTATATTCCTATCAAGAAGATGTTGGTATTTTCTCTCTACAACGGAGTTTTGTTCAGGCCTTTCAACACACAAATATTGATGAATAACCCCCTTTTGAGGCAAAGAAAATAGCAAACTAAAGCTCTGGAGCATGATCAGATCGAAATTTCTTAATGACTGCATGAAATCGAGTTTCAACCAGATCATAGAACCTAGGTATGATGAACTTTACATCGGATTTATGCTTCATAAGATAAACCCATGTAAAACGAGTACAATCATTAACCAATGTCAAAAAGAATCTGTGACCAGCATACGTTGGAACTTAGTAAGGACTTGATTAACGAGTGCAATCATTAACGAAATAATAACGCGGTAGTTGCAGCACAACTTTAGAGTGTCGTATCCACATGGAGATCGAAGAATATTTAAAGGATAAAAAATGTTGAATTATTCTCTCAAATGTGTAATTAAATTTAATGTTGAAAAGTGAAATTAAAATTAATAATTCGAAGCAGTGAAGCGTCGGAATTTCCTCAATTGGATGGGATCAGTCATATTAATTATTCATTTTTATAATACAACTAGAGGCTTTCATCCCGACACTCTAATCGGAAGATATATTGTGAAAATCAATTTAATTTACAAATGTAATCCTAGAATTTAGACTTAAGATATATTCGCACAATTTTATTGGAATAAGATCAAAGATCGACCATATACATCAAGCATAAGCCAGTAATCAATCCGCCAATAAAGTGAAATTGAGATTAAAATTCAACAATTAGTTTAATCTAACAATAGAAGAAGCATGATGGATCTATGAAGGATATAATAATTGTTAAACCAATTTCAACAATAAATAATTGAAATTGAAATTCAATAAATGTTGATTGGACAATAGAAAAAACATGACTGAATCCATGAAAAATCTTGTAAATATTAAACCGATTTCAATATAAATTCAAGAGAATGAAAATCTAAATTCTAGTATTTTTTGACAATGAAAAAATCAAGTTAAATGAATAAAAGATATGAAATCACCAATTCCAATCGAGTTCCTTTGTAGTTTCACCAAGATCTTTAGTTCTCCATGAGTTTTTTGAGCCAAAGAGGAGAAAAATGGTGTATGGGGGCATCCTCCATATGTATTCTGCTATTAAGTATTTGTAAGAGTCAAAAATTAGATGAAAATCACATCCAAATTGATTTCCAAAAGAGTTCTAATCGAATAAGGAAAGTTCCTTTCGCGCGCTGATTTTTTGTCTCTACATAGCAGTTAGTAATTTAGTTAAAATTTTATCTTCCGATATCCGATTTAGACAATTCAAAATGTATTAGAAAGACAACTCAAAAAGCTACAACTTTGTTAGAAATAGCTTTTTTTCAATTTGGACTTTTACTATGCCAAACATGGATCTCAATCTTTGGTTAAAAATTTGGGATATATCTTGTGCGAATTGAAAATTGATTTTGATAATATTTCATTCCTTTTTTTGACTTCTAATTGCTTCCAATCGACCCTTAACACTCTCGAACCTTCATCGTGAGTCCCGACATAATTTTTAAGTATTTTCACTTTAGTCCATGAACTTTCACTTTCTTTCATTCTGGTCATTTTTCACTTGTTTCTCCTTATTTTCGCTATATTCATCACTTATCCTGCAAAACATGAATTGTATAGAATTAAGCTATATTTCAACATATTAATCAACAATTGCTCATATTTTGACAGTAAAATAAGTATATAAAATGTACTTATCAAACTCCCCCAAACTTGAATTATTGTTTGTCCTCAAACAACAACAATATAACTTAACTTTACAAACAATATGATTTAACAATATGTCGTGTCTCAAGTTTGAAATTTGGTAGTCAGACAAATGAACAACTACAATAGTGCAAAATTAAATCAGTCTCTACCTGTTATATGCATAACCTGACATATATGTGTGTGAAAACTCATGTCAACGTATTAAGATTATGATTGGTTCAATCTCTGACCCATAATAGTCAAACATGTACTTTCTTCGCTCGAAAGATACACACACCTTCAAACTTATGCTTTTCATTCAATTTTCTCGGGGTGTATCCTAAGTGGAATCCATTCAATTCTGTTCCTTACTCTCTCTTAGTTTGAATAGACATTACTCCTACAAGTCCACACTTCAATAAGTCGGGATTCTCCTATATTTTTGATTGCTTTAACCCTTAAAACTAGATTAAGCTACTTACTTCTCGTCAAATGTGTAATTTTGTCAACTGAATATCTGGGGCGTAATCAATGTATTTGAATATATATATATATATATACTTTTTTTTCCCTTTTTTCTCCATTTCTTTCTCTTTTTATTTGTGTATCTTCTCATTTGCTTTCTATATAACCCATGTAACGAGTTTTACTCCCAAGTCAGATGATCATTGGACACCAGGTTTTAAATCACCCTCACAGGCTTAATCACCCGAGTTATATAGGCTCGAAAAGATATTTTTTATGTACTCAAAGATTAATGCAATGCCCATTTTCTTTTAAACATCCCATTTTTAAAATTAACCTCTAACTTAAACTTTCACCTCGTTTTTATCTCAATGAGTTTCAGATAATCCACACAAGGTTTTCATGCATGGAATCCCTACTTATCTCAGTATTTCACTATAATAGTTCAATCATCTCCAAATTAGCATATATTTGGATTTATGGAATCGACACTAGAGGTTATTTGGTTGTATCACAAAGTTCCACTATCCTCTACAAAATAAACCGAATCACTACTCAATATGCCAAACATAAGTGACATGCATAGGAAATATCAAGTTCTACATAAGCAGGTTTAGACTAATCTCACACTGCACTATTTTCATCATTCACAGCTGACACCTATTCAAATAATCACATCATAGCTGGCACATTTATTAAACTCACACAAGCATACAAAGCAATGATTAAAATTAAATGCTGAAAGATAAAAAATTAATTTTTTTTTTTAAAAAAACACACAAATATGCGAAAATTGCAGTAAGGAGATGCATGAATAGATGAATGAAAGCTCATACTCTACCCCCAAACGTAATTGAAACATTGTCCTCAATGTTTAAGCATAAATACGAAAGAAAATAAGGGAAAGATGTCACCTGAGTATGACAGTGAGTCAACAGAAATTTGAGGTATAAGAAGCCTGAAAGTACTCAATTGAATGGTAAAACAAAGAAAATGACAAAATTAACTAGAATAAAAATGCAAAAGTAAAAGGCAGGAGAAAAAGAACGAACTCCCATTGGGTTGCCTACCAAGCAGCGCCTTTGTTTATTGTTTTTGGCTCGACCCAATGTTTCCTCCCTAGCCTGCATCCAGTAAGTTTGGTTTCAATTTTCTTTGCAATGCACTGACCTCCTTGGACATAAGCACTAGTGATGTTCCTCCACCTCCATCAAATACATGTGTGGAATAACTAGAGGAGAGCTCAGAATCAAGAGTAGGGACCTGCAAGACAAAAGGTAAAGTTCTCTCATTAGAAACTAGCAATGTAAAATAAAAACTATTACCTGACTCTTGATTATCTATCTCAAGATGTTTATTGATGATGAAGTCTACTCCATCCGGTTCTAGAGTTTCCCATGCTAGTCCAAGGAACATACTATCAGCAACCTCTTGAATGAGTGCATCAATCATGTGTGTTTGATGACACTGGTCATCCTCCTCTAACTGCTTATTGATATGGAAAATGTTGACTTCTAGAGTCATATTCCCAAATGATAGTTTCATAAGACCATTCCTAGAATTAATCAGAACATTAGCAGTAGCAAGGAAAGGTCTACCAAGAATGATAGGAATTTTAGACTCAACATTCACATCATCTTTTACATCAAACTCTAAAAAATCCACGGGATAGTAAAATTTATCAATTTGAATAGACATCATCAACTACTCCCCTACGTCTAACAATGGACCTATCAGCTAATTGTAAAACCACAGATGTAGGCTTCATCTCACTCAAACCTAATTGCAAGTAAATAGCATAAGGCAGGAGATTGACACTAGCCCCTAAATCTAGAAGAGCTTGTCCAAACTCATGACTCTCAATGATACAAGACACGGTAGGACAACCAGAGTCCTTATAATTAGGTGGGAGTCTTTGTTCAATCACTGCAGCTACTTGCTCGGTCAAGAAAGAAGTTTTCTTGACATTGTGTTTTCTTTTGATAGTGTATAAATCCTTAAGGACTTTAGCATATGTAGGAATCTGTGAAATTACATGCAAAAAGGGCAAATTGATTTTTACCTGCTTTAGATGCTCTAAGACTTCATTATATTGACCAGCAGATTTTGAGGTGAACTTAAGAGCTAGTGGGAAAGGTGCTCTCACTGGATTTGTCATCACTTCCTCTCTAGGGTTTCTCTCTTCAGGCTGACTAGACTCTTTCTCAGTTTCCATAGGTCTAGGGGTTGGTTCTATGACTTTCCCTGACCTAGTGGTTATGGCATTTACTTCTTTAAGATTGTTTACATTAGATCCTGAGGTTTGTGCCTCAAAATAATCCTAAGATTATTTACTTCCTTAAGATTGTATTGTCCCTTAAGGTTAGGTTGAAGTTGAGCCGAAAATTTTTCACGTTTCTCTATAGCTAAGGCACAAGTTAGTTTGGAGATATGATTCTTGATTTTCTTATGATTCTCAACAATTTGGGTAATCATAGTCTCGAATTTTTGATTTATTTTTCCCTGTGCCTCTATGAAAGTATGTAAGGTATCTTCTAAGGAATTTCTAGACGACGTGGGTTGGTATGAGGGTGTATTGTAATCTATTCGTTTGGGCGGGTTGTTGGTTTTCAAATTTTCAGCTAAAATTGGGATGATTTCGCCACCCTGGGTTGTAACTTTCAGAGAAAGGGGCATAGGGTTTGTTATACGTAGATAAGACATTGCAATATTCTTCATGAACCCTCATCTTAGCGAGAGTAAAACAATCTTGTGCTGAATGACCAATTCCACCACACACATCACAAGATCCAGAAAAATCAACACGAGCTACAGTAGATGTTGGCTTTGAACTACTAGTGCGCAAGTTCTCAATTTCTCTAGTTAGGGCTTCTACCTTAGCTCTAAGATTGTCTTCTTCCCTAAGATGGTAGATGTCTGCACTAGAAGGATTTCCTATGGCTCGTGACCTATTGGTGCTATCAGTAGCACTATGGCCAGTCCAGGTGTAGGCTTTCTCAGCTAAGTCATCTAAATATCCTATAGTCTCATCTGGATCTTTTTGTAGGAAATCACCATTACACATCATTTCAACAAACTGACGATCTCTAGATGTTAACCCTTCATAGAAATAGCTCATGATGCGCCAACTCTCATAACCATGGTGTGGACAAAGAGCTTGGAGTTCTTTATACTTTTCCCACGCTTGATATAAAGTTTCACTCTCCTTTTGGATAAAAGAAGATATCTGCTTTTTCAAAGCAGTAGTTTTGTGGTGAGGAAAGTATTTGCCAAAGAACGCTTGGGTCATTTCAGCCCAAGTTCCAATCGAACGTGGTCTCAATGAATACAACCAGCTCTTAGCCCTTTCCTTAAGAGAAAATGGGAAAAATTTAAGCCTAATTGCATCCATTGTACCATGTTAATTGTGGAATGTTGCTACAATCTCCTCGAATTCTCTAACATGCACATACGGGTTCTCATTTTCAAATCCATGGAAATTAGGAAGAAGTTGAATCATTGCAGGTTTAAAATCTACACGTGGCATGTTGGGTGGAAACATAATAGATGTACACGTGGGGTGCAAATAATCATGCAAAGTTCTATACGGTACATCATGCTCACTGTCGACATTGTGTTATGCAATGTGTTGTCAGTTTTAACAGATACAGAATCAAAAGTAAGGTTAAAAAAAAGTGCAAACTCTGTGTCGGGTCTGTCCGCAGATCGTCTTCGTTCTCCTTGATACTTGCTCATAGAAAAAGTAAAAGAAAATGAATAAGTCTACATGTACATAATGATTGTACATAGAGATGTACATAACAATCACAAGGGGATGGGGTCCACTCGAATATTTTATTAGAGTGGACCCTACCTATGTGAGTGTTATGTATACCACTATGTACATAAATTATGTACACCAAGCATATCTCAAAGAAAATAAAGTGAAAATAGGAAAAATACAATAAAGAAAATAAAACGAACTAAAAATAAAATAAAAAGAACGATGTCACCCTTTTGTAGTCAATCCTTGCGTATTTTGTACCGTCTCCCCTTCAACGGCGCCAAAATTTGATTACGCTCAAAGAATAACGCGGTAGTTGTAGCACAACTTTGGGGGGTCGTATCCACATGGAGATGGAAAGATATTTAAAGGATAAAAAATGTTGAATTGTTCTCTCAAATGTGTAATAAAATTTAATGTTGAAAAGTGAAATTAAAATCAATAATTCGAAGCAGTGAAGCGTCAGAATTCCTTCAATTGGATTAGATCAATCATATCAATTATTCATTTTTATAACACAATTAGAGGTTTTCATTCCAGCACTCTAATCGGAAGATACGTGAAAATCAATTTAATTTACAAAAGTAATCCTAGAATTTAGAATTAAGACATATTCGTACAATTTTATTGGAATAAGATCAAAGATCGACCATATACATCAAGCATAAGCCAGTAATCAATCCGCCAATAAAGTGAAATTGAGATTAAAATTCAACAACTAGTTTAATCTAACGATAGAAGAAACATGACTGGATCTATGAAGGATATAATAATCGTTAAATCAATTTCAACAATAAATAAATGAAATTGAAACTCAATAAATAGTTGATTCAACAATGGAAAAAGTATGACTGAATCCATGAAAAATCTTGTAAATATTAAACCGATTTCAATATAAATTCAAGAGAATGAAAATCTAAATTCTAGCATTGTTTGACAGTGAAAAAATCAAATTAAATGAACAAAATATATGAAATCATCAATTCCAATCGAGTTCCTTCGTAGTTTCACAAAGATCTTTAGTTCTCCATGAGTTTTTCGAGTCAAAGAGGAGAAGAATAGTATATGGGGGCCTTCTCCATGTGTATTTTGCTGTTAAGTATTTGTAAGAGTCGGAAATTAGATGAAAATCACGTCCTAATTGGTTTCAAAAAGAGTTCTATTCAAATAAGGAAAGTTCCTTTCGCGCGCGGATTTTTTGTCTTTGCACAGTAGTCAGTAATTTGATTATAACTTTTTCTTTCGATATCCGATTTAGACGATTCAAAATGTATTCAAAAGAGAACTCAAAGAGTAGCTCTTTTCCAATTCGGACTTTTACTATGCCAAAAATGGGTCTCAATTTACGGCTAAAAATATGGATATATCTTGTACGAATTGGAAATTAATTTTAATAATATTCCATTCTCTTTTCACTTCTAATTGTTTCCAATCGACCCTTAGCACTCTCGAACCTTCATCGTGAGTCCCGACATAATTTTTGAGTATTTACACTTTAGTCCCTGAACTTTCACTTTCTTCCATTCTGGTCATTTTTCACTTGTTTCTCCTTATTTTCGCTACATTCATCACTTGTCCTACAAAACATGAATTGCATAGGATTAAACTATATTCCAACATATTAATCAACAATTACTCATGTTTTGATAGTAAAATAAGTATGTAAAGCGTACTTATCAAGACCCCATGTGTCACAATGTATCAAATCAAAGGCATTCTTGGATAGATGATTGTTAGATATAAGAGATAGTCTCCTTTGTTTAGTCAAGGGACAAATATTACATGGATTTGCAATGGAATCCTTGTAACTATTACATGTAATCTTCAATTGTTCTTTCATCATATCTAAAATTTGAAAAGAAATATGACAAAGCCAATGATGCCAAGTATGAAAGGTCACATTATTCACAACAGAATATGCAGAATTTATGCTATAACAACCATTTAAAACAGATTTAGATGATGTAGCATTCAATATGTATAGACCATCCACCTTATTACCCTTGCCAATCATCCTCATGTTGTCATTTTCCTGAATATTACAGTAATCAGTGAGAAAATTGACATTGATAGACGAATTCCTAGTCAGTGAACCAATAGATAACAAATTGAATTTAAACTGAAGAACATATAATACATCCTCAAGCACCAGTTCAGGAGTGATCTTCACAGTTCCATTGAAATTTACAAAAATTCTTTCATTGTTTGGCAATATAATGTAGGCATTCTTGATTGGTCTTAATATATGAAAGGTTGTTCAATGGGAGCATATATGACTTGTGGCTCCAGAATTCACTACCCAATATGTCTAAGAATTCAATATTGGATTGAAATACACAGAGACACAAGTACATGAGATGTGGCTAGACTCATTATTACCTATCTCGGTATTGGTCATTGCACTAGTGAGATGATTGTTCAGCATATTCGTCAGTTGCTGGTATTGAGTATGATTCAGGGTATGCATAAATTCATCAACATTTCCACCTGCTTGATCATGATGTTCTGATAATGAGCTTGAAATCTGCTTGGATGCACTATGATTCACTTGCAAGTTAGAACCAAGACCATGTTTCTGTTTGGACTTATATCCTGGTGGATATCCATGAAACTTATAACATTTATCAACTCCATGTCCCACATATCCACAGTAGGTACAAATATGTCTCTTATTCTTCTGGAATTTATTCTATAACAGGCTTGTAGTAGGCCTCTTGCCTTCATTTTTAACATAAAAAGCCATACTATCGGTATTGCCATATGCATTGGCAATGACAGATCTCTGGTGTTCCTCTTGAGAAATGAGAGCAAACACCTTGCTTATTGATGGAACAGGATCCATCATCAGTACTTGACCTCTGGCTTGAGCATATGAATCATTAAATCCCATCAAAAATAACATTACATATTTCATATGGTAATGATCAGCCATTTTCTTCATACCTCCACAATCACACTTTCCACAGGAGCAAATCGATTTATTGTTGTTGAGTTCTTCCCAAATGGTTTTTGAAATAGACACTTACAGATGGTTGTCCTTGAGTATGGTTCATTAGTTCTCTTCTTAATTGGAATATACGAGGGTCGTTTCTCTACTAGTACCTCTCTTTAAGATCCTCCCATATCTCTTGTGCTGAATCAGCATATATGATACTTGCTGATATATCTTTAGAGACAGAGTTGAGAATCCATGAAATTACCATATTGTTGTTTCGGATCCAACCTCTCAGTAACTCAGGATTATCTTCAGGTTTAGCTATGGATCCGTCAACAAATCCTAGCCCATTCTTCACAAATAGGAATCAAAATTGAACTAAAGAAACCAACTATTTTTACATTATCAACCTGCATAGCTAACTTACTGAACTACTAACTAAATCTAGCAAGATGTAGTTGGTGCAAGCTGAGCTGGAGCTGATGATTAGCTGGAGAGGAGAGAATTTGGAGATGATTCTATTAGATTTCATCATTTCGAAATGTAAATTATTAGTTTTGTTATAACAGGGAACGAAGAACCCACTTTGTGATTCTAAGATAGCATTGCAGAGAAAAGAAATAGATGCTGGCAATTGTTTGCTATGGTTTAATTGTGCCTGGCCATTGCCCTGACGATGAGCAGCCAAATGAAGTGAATTCTATCATTCCGAAATGGGTAGTCTCCATTGAGAGTGAAGTATCTCCTAAACGCATTCAACAAGAAAATTTGGTGGCGGCGGAGGAGGAAGGAAATAATTTTACTTTTTTTATTTCTACTTTTTTAACAATTTATTTGGATTTTGTTTCATTTTTTTAAAAAAAAATTTAGATAATGATTTCAATTAGCTCCTCACTTTTCTTTTCTTATCTATTAAAATGCGAGGGTATATTCGTCATTTCACGATTTTTTATTGGAAAATTGGATAAAAGTATATGAAAATGATATTTCCGCAATAAAAGACTGAAATATGGGTGAAAATATAAAGAAATACAACGTTAGAACGTTTTGCATTTCGTGTTGGAATTCACTTTTGATTCCCTTTGGCTTCTATTTTTAGGTGGGATGGGGTGACAGGTGGCAGTAGAAATTTGGGTTATGAAATTATTGTTTCATTTTCCATTTTCGTTCTTTTAGCCCCAATTGGCTCTCATTGTTCATATAATTTATTCTTCTCTCTTATTTTTTGTTATACAATTTATAAAATAACTAGGTGCAAGTAACGTGCAATGCACGTTTGCTTAGTTTATATTTAATATTTTTGTTTAATAATTAATTTGTTATTAATAAAGATGTAATTTTTTTTGGTTAATTAAGGGCGTGTCTAGGCGCGCTGTAAGGAGGAAGGAAAATTGATTATGTTACCTTTTTTTTTTTAAAATCTACAGCCCTACAGTGAGAGAATTGGTCCAAAATTGCGACTCCCAACGACATGAATTGTGTTGACAACGGCTTGATTTCTGCTGAAAAGCAGAAACAAACACCCTATAAATAATTAATGATGTAATATTTATGTAATTTATAAATAATTAGATGTGTGATTTTGATATTGTGATGTAGGTTGGTGAGATTGAAGAAAATAAGCAAAAATAGACAAATTTGGAGAAATGACTAAATTGTAAGGGATCCAAAGTTTGGGGGCTAAAATGTAAATATTTAAAAATTGTACTGAATCTCACGATGAAGATTTGAGAGTGTTCGGAGTCAATTGGATAAAGGAAGATGTCAAGAGGATCAAATTTAGTCAAAAGATGATCACAAATCAATTTCCAACCGAAAAGTTATGCTCCGGTGTTTTAGTCTCATATTGAGACCTATTTTTGGCATAGGAAGTGATCGAATTGGAGAATGATGTCTGAATTAAAGTTGTAGCCAGATGAGTTAACTTTCTAACGCATTTTGCATCGCTTCAATAGGATATCGGAATACAAAGTTATGATAAAAACACTGAAAGAAGGTGCAGCTGCCTGTTTAAAACAAGAAATTCCGTTACATAGTCTGTTATATTGAGACCTATTTTTGACATATAAAGTGGTCGAATTGGAGAATGATGTCCGAACCAAAGTTGTAACCAAATGAGTTAGATTTCCAACGCATTTTGAATTGCCTCAATCGGATATCGGAATACAAAGTTATGATAAAAACACTGAAAGAATGTGCAGCTGCCTGTTTAAAACAAGAAATTCTGTTACATAGTCCGTTATATTAAGACATACTTTTGGCATAGAAAGTGATCGAATTGAAAAATGACGTCTGAATCAAAGTTGTAGCCAGATGAGTTATCTTTCCAACTCATTTTGAATCGCCTCAATCGGACATAAGAATACAAAGTTATAATAAAAACACTGAAAGAATGTGCAGCTTCCTGTTTAAAACAAGAAATTTCGTTACATAATCCTTTATATTGAGACCTATTTTTGGCATAGAAAGTGATCGAATTGGAGAATTATGTCTGAATCAAAGTTGTAGTCAGATGAGTTAGCTTTCTAACGCATTTTGAATCGTCTCAATCGGATATCAAAATATAAAGTTATGAAAAAAAAACACTGAAGGAAGGTGCAGCTGCCTGTTTAAAACAAAAAATTCTGTTACATAGTCCGCTATGTTGAGACATATTTTTGGCATAGAAAGTGATCGAATTTGAGAATGATGTCTGAATCAAAGTTGTAGACAGATGGGTTAGTTTTCCAACGCATTTTGAATCGCCTCAATCGAACATCGGAATGCAAAGTTATGATAAAAACACTAAAAGAAGATGCAGCTGCCTGTTTAAAACAATAAATTCCGTTACATAATCCGTTAAAACAACAAATTCCGTTAGTTTTTCCGTTAAACCAACAAATTCCGTTAAATAGACACTTTTTATATATAAAAAGATATTACACGTAAATAAATAAATAAAAATATAATCACACGTGCTCCAAATGAATACTATTTCAAAAATTATAATTTGAAATAATGGAGCCAAACGAGGTTTAATTGTGAAGTAAGGTCACAATAGTCATTTTAGCATAAACTGACTTTTCGGTTCCTCAATCCTCCGTTCATCTCTTAGCGCCCATTTGGCCTTCTCGCCGTGCCGTGACTGCTCATCGTGCCAGCTGCTCTTCTGGCTCAGTTTCTTGCTTTCTTTGTGACTTTCTCGGAAGATTTACTCTAGCTCATTTTAGTTTTTTGGTGGATTATGGACTGTATGTGAGTGCTTGAAGAATTTTGACTCTTGAATCAACTCAACCAGGCAATACTTCCAAGTTCTGACAGTTTTTATGCTTCCACATTCATGCGTAAATTGAATGCTTAATGCAATTGCAATTGGGCACTGCTTTACTCGATAAAATAAGAACATGTAAAATTGGTGTAACCTTTTATGATATGATCCATATGTTGGTGGTTATCAAGTGGGTTTTGGCTAGTTGATCTGTTAGTGGTTGAAGTTCCATAGCATATTTTATTCTTATATTGAATAACGTGGCTAGAGGTAATTGTTAACTTTCTTTCAATTTGTTTATCCAAAAGAATGATGAGGTCCGGCCAATTGTTTACCAAAAACACCCGTCCTTGTTAAGTTATAAGATCATATATGGAGGTTAATGCTAGTCAAGTCCTTGAAAGTCGAGAAAGTTGGTGACATATGGAGGTTTAACATTAGAGGAATTTGTTTAAGGATCAATGTTTATTCGTATCCTAATTTAATAATTAATAATGTTGAATCATTGATGTCGTTTGATGTGACGCGACTTCCATTTTTTGTATTTTTAGGTTTTACATATATTTAATTAAATTAATTTCTTTATTGATGACTTTTTTCTAGTCATTTAATACTAATTGAAACAACATGTGAGCCCACTACATTTCTTTTATGTTAACAAATTTCAAACCTAATTCCTCTATAATGCAATTAACTATAAAATTAATCCAGCTGTTTCGAACCTAATAAATGCATTGTTAACTGACTTGAGAATATCGCAAGCACTTATAACTGTGATATGTTTGATATATTGGACTGTACACAATTGCACAAACGAAACCTTCCTGTTACTCTAGTCGGGAAATTTTTGTTGAACTACGCTATATCGATTATCGACAACAATGATTTTTCTTTCAAATCGATAACAAGCTCTTGTCTCGCTTGGTTGAGATGAGACTTTTCTGACTTGTGATGACGTTATTCATCAATCCAGTTGATGGTATCTTGTTCATTTCTAATCCCATCAAAAGATAATTATTATAAAATGAAAAATTATATTTAAATAAATAAAAATTAAACCCTTAATCTCTAATTGTTTAATCTTCGAATAAGTCAATTGTTTGGTAGTTTTTGAAAGATTCAAGCATTGAGGATTTCAACTTCTTTACATAATAAGCATTATAATAAGACCACCGGCTGCAGCCAGTTGATTTAAAGATTATATTAATATCCATAATCTTTGTAGTAGGTTTAATATTAATTATTATAATAATTGGGTAAAAAATTAGGACATCAATACTTCTAAAGGTTTCCCCCACATGCAATAGCCGGTGGGGATGCATTTTTTTCACCACTTTCCAGTTTTCCAAACTTCGAAAAACAAAGAAAATATCTCGTAATTGTATAGTCCAATCTTATCTCGAATATTTTCAATTTTTGTGCTCGACCATGGTTACTCCAATAAGTTTTGGATCTATCAAAAAATAAATTTAGAAATGAACTTAAAAATTGAAAATACTTTTGGGATGCAATGATTTAGGGATGATATTGCACTTTTTTTCTTTTTTGAGGGGGTTGAAAAGTCAAATCACGGCTCGCTTTCACGTCCAGCCTAGCATTTGACTTCTCAACAAATTTCATCGTATACATTTTTACTGGTGATTTTCTAACCTCCGAGCTTTTTCAATTGATTCTAACCTAAAAAAATATTTTGATCGTCTAGAAGCGAAAAGTCTAATGGCTAATCTCAAATTTAGGACGTGTTCGGTAGAGATTAAAATTGAAAAACTAGTCGTTATTGTTGACTTTTATTATACGAATGGAATCCAATAACGATTATATTTTCAATTTTAATTGAATTTTAATCACTCCCAAACAAGATCTTAAGGCCCTGTTTGAGTCATCTTACTGTAGAACGAGAATGAAAAATATAGTCGTTATTGTGGCCCACACAAGAGATAGAAAATTTGAATTTAAATGTTGATGTGATAAATAGAATAAGCCCATGTTTGGTACACATTAAAATTTTCATTCTCATTCTTCTACTCATTTTCAACCACACATTCTTCAATAAAATAATATTTTCCATCACATAATAACTTTTCCTTCTTTTTCAACCACAAATTCTCCATCAATCTATTATTCCAGAATACATTCTTCCAAAATAACGTGGCTCAAACACACCCTAAGAAATTAATAAGTGGAGTGGCAACCTAGTAAATTCAGAGAATATCAGTACTAAATTTATAAACCCCTTTCCAGCCCGCTCTATTTACTACCAAATTCTCCTGCGAAGAAAACATTGACAAACATCAAACAATGCATAATTACCTCTTTCGCTACTTCATAATCTCCGCCGTGCTGGTGGCGGCTCTGCTCATCCCCGCCGTTAACGCTGGAGAAAACGAGTTCAGCTGGATGGGTGTAAAACCACAGTGCAGTGGATCACTAGCAGATTGCATCGACGGAGGTGAATTTGAAATGGATTCTGAAATCAATCGGCGCATTCTAGCAACCACCAAGTACATTAGCTATGGCGCTCTGCAAGCCAATAATGTGCCGTGCTCGAGGAGAGGCGCGTCGTACTACAACTGCCGTCCAGGTGCTGAAGCTAACCCCTATAACCGGGGTTGCTCCGCCGTCACGCAGTGCCGGAGTTAGGTCTTGATCGATTCTTATATATACATCTGTGTGTGTATCTATCATGACTGTGTAATTGTGTTTATGATAATTGGTGTTTTTTTTTGTGCTGAAGTACCATGGTTTGTGCGTTCTGGACTTGTGATATATTAATTATAATTTTATTTTTATTTTTTTAGTGTCATTATATAAATTTAAATTTGAAAGGAACTCCATTTTCCTTCCTCCTATACAAATTTATTCATGGAAAATATTAAGAGTGCAAAAAAAAAAATTTTTGTGGATATATTGGATATCAAAAATGTTACGTATACATCAAGAATTATACATCAAGGTGTACATCACACTCACATAGGGGTGGGATCCACTTGTATAAAATATTTTTTTATTCAAGCGGGTTCCACCCCCCATGTGAGTGTGATGTACACGTCGATGTATACCTTGATGTACCGATAGCAAAACTGATTGGATATTTCCCCTTGTTTTGATATTGAATAAGTCTACTTACACACCCAAATGTGTACACTTTTGTTGACACTTCTTATGTGTCAAAAATTTAATCATTAATTGAAAAATGTATTTTTAAAATTAATGTACCCAAATCTGCCAACACACATGAGTGTAAATCAAGGTGTACATATAGCATGACTCTTTGATCTTTTGTAATCTAATAATTGAAGAAAATAACAAAAAAATAATGAATCATTTTACATATACAACATGAGTTGACAACATCATATTCAGTATCATCATATCCATCCATTTTAAAAAATTATTTTCTACATCACATGTTAAGATTTTAACACTTGATTGTCGATCAATATTGCACACTTAGCTTTATTCAAATGAATTCGGCTTACTGGCCAAAAATAATATGAGCCTAATCAACTTTGTACCTCTATGCCTCGTTGCCTATTCCAAATTTATTTTTTTTGAATTTTCGCCGCATTGATGTCTATTAACGTTACTATTCCATCAACGTAGATTTTTTTATTTCCACGGAAATCACGTTAGAAAGATAGTTAAAGATTATTTAAATTGGGAAAGGTAAGAGTACAATTATATGTTGAGGAAAGGGAAGAAGAAGAAGAACACGCATGCTAGTGCTACATAAACGTCAACTTGATTTAAATCTTATCCGATAGTTAAAAATTATTTAAATTGGGAAAGGTATAATTATATGTTGAGGAAAGGGAAAATAAAGAAGAATATGCATACTAGTGCTACATCAACATCAACTTGTTTGAAATCTTATTTAAGTTAGTTTCCTGTTTAATTGTTATCATTAGTTTGGAATTATGACTTGAATAGCTGGTATAGTCCATTAGACTGGATAAAAAATTCTATTAATATGTTTTATACTTGATATTGGCTCGGGGAATCTACGTATAAAGATAAGCAGAAAGAAAGGCAATTTGAGTTGGATACATCAAAAGCTTTTCAAATAGCTTTTAGACTCATTAATAGGTCACTATCTAATTTCTAAATGACATTCTAAATAGGAATATCAATAATTAAATCTTGTCCTCATTAATGACTTATTTTTGGGCCTTGTACAAGAAGAGTGAATTTAATTTGACTAATTACTCATTCTTGTCCTTAAATTAACATGGTAAGCACTTCGCTCCATTTTTCCAAATTATAACGATGAAAATAGTAATTTTTTGAAAAATGTGTCATTAAAAAGGAAGAACAGATTTTTAGGTTTACATATAATATTATTTTATTGAAAAATTTGTGATTGATAAGAAAAGATATAAAAATAAATTTTACTTTAATGGAGGCCAAACATGATCTAAATGATCCCCCCACCTTTCATCAAAGTCCCTTTTAGGCAGTAGCCAAACAATACTTTGAAAATTCGAGGTTTGGGCCCATATACCAAAATAGTGAGTCATATTTAGCCCTTGTTTGGTACCCATTAAAATTTTCATTTTCATTCTTCTACTTATTTTCAACCACACATTCTTTATTAAAATAATATTTTTCATTACATCAATAACTTTTCCTTCTTTTTCAACCACACATTCTCCATCAATCTACTATTCCAAAATACATTCCTCCAAAATAATATCCATCAAACACACCCTTAACTGGTCAATCTAGTGGTGGCAATCAAGCCGAGCGGCTCGTCGGCTCGCCTGCTCGGCTCGTACTGCAGCAGCCCACGAGTCGCTAGGGCTCGTCAAAAGACGAGCCCGAGCCGAGCGGGCTAGCACGTTCGTACTGTAGACGAGCCGCTCGACGAGCCACTCGTTGTATTTTAAAAAATATATTAAAATAATTAAAACGAATTTCAGTAACCAGAAACAGTCATTGAATTTCAATTCAGTGACCAAAACGGTCACTAAATTTATTTTTTTCAGTGACTGTTTTTGTCATTGAAATTTTTTTTTTTTTTTTCATTTTTTCTCTATAAGTACCCACCTCTAATCAACATTTTTTTCCCACCAACCCTCTCATTCTCTACTCTACTCTCTATAATTTACAAATTACCAATATTCAACAATATCAAATTATCATTTCATTTCATTCTATTATTATCTTCATCTTCTACAATTTTTTTACATTATTATCTTGATTTTACTTTTACAATTTATTTTATACACTAATACATAATTTTCATTCACTTCTCAATTCTATATTTTTACATTCTACTTCAAGTCTTCAACATTCAATTTCTATTATTCACAAATGGATTCAAGACAATTTGTTGAAAACTTGTTCGGTATGGAAGGCGAAACACCTGTCCAAAATCAATTTGGGAATGAATTTGCCGGTTTCAATAAATTACCAATTCCAGAAAATATTGAAGATTTCGACGTTCGTGAAGGTAGTCATTCAATTGATTTGGATGACGTTGCTATTGATCCTAGTGTTCCAATTGATTTGGAACAATATGAAGAACCTACATTAAATATTCCTGATGCAAGAGGGAAGAGAAAGGGGAAGAAACATGCAAAATGTTGGGACCATTCCAAATTGGTTAACACTGGTCGTGTGGTCGATGGACTTCCAGAAACTAAAGCAGTATGTAAATACTGCCAATAATGACTGGCATGACAAAAAGGTATTGGAACAACCCACCTCAACCGTCGCTAAAAAACATATGCGGCCAAACATAGGTTACTTCCAGCAAGTCAAACGTAACTACAGTTTGGTACTCCAGGCGTCGGTGCTACTATTACGCCACTTTCTACGTGGATGTATTCGGAGGATGAAGCTCGAATGGTAATGGTGAAGTTCGTTGCCGCGGCGGAGCTACCACTAGCAATAGTGGACAACCAACATTTCGTAAACTACGTCAAACAATATCTTCAACCGAGGTACGTTAGGGTAAGTCGAAATACTCATCGTTCTAATACAATTGAATATTTTCTTAATGTAAAGAAATTATTGATTGAGGATTTAGAAGAATATGGGGGTGTGATATCTTTAACTTCGGATTTGTGGGAAGGTATTAATAAGAGAGGTTATATAGCTGCAACTGCACACTATATAGATCCACTTTGGGTCATGCATAAAAAAATTATTGCTTTTAAAATTGTTGAGTATCCTCATAATGCTCAAACTATATTTAATGATATTATATTAATAATTAGAGAATATAAATGCGAGAGTAAAATTCGTTCTTTTACGTTTGACAATGCTTCCGTAAATAAAGTTGTTATCGATAAATTGTATAGAGTACTTCAACCCGATTTCGATGGTTATTTATTTCATATTTGATGTGTGTGCCATATTTTTAATTTAATTGTATAAGACGGTTTAAAACATGTTAAGGATGAAATTAGCCGAATTAGGAATGCACTTATATATATCACGATTACACCTAGTAGAAAACAAGTATTTGAAAAATTTTGTGAACAAGTTGAGAATGAGCATACAAAAACCTTTATTACTGACTTAGGTCATAGATGGAATTCAACTTACTTATTATTAAAATACTGTGAAGGTTTTGAAACTTTTATCACTGAATTTTATAACAATAGGCATATTAGAGACGAAAACGATACTATCTTAAATGAATCCGATTTGACTATAGTTTTTAAAATTAGAAAATTTTTGGCAAATTTTTATACGTCTATAAATATATTATCTGGTATTTATTATCCCACTAGTTGTATAGTTCTTGAACGTTTTTATATAACTACTAGGGCTTTTAAGAGATATCAAAATGACCACAATTTTCGTGCGGTTATATATTCCATGAAATTAAAATTTAGAAAATATTAGGAAGAATTACCTAGGTTATTTCCTTTAGCATGCGTCATGGACCCCCGATATAATTTATCGGGTACTAAATTTGTAGTTGACCAAATTTCAAATGTTTTAACTTTTAATATGCCTATTATTTATAGGAATTTGGAACAAACGTTAATTGAAATGTATGAATTATATGCTTCAAGAATAGGTACACATATTACTCGTGTACCTACAACTCCTCCTCCCACTAATATAAACGATGACGACGCTGAAGTTTTAAGTTTATTCGAAAACATAAACTCATATAGATATGATTCAACTGCATATGTATGTGGTTCCTCTAATAGTAGTAGTTTGTCTTCCACTGCATGTACTCAAACTTCGAGTACTAGTCCAAATGCGTTGCCATCTGAATTAATTGATTACTTTAGTTATACTTTGCCTAATAACAAATCAGTTAGAAAAAGTTCAGAAAATGTCATTGAATTCTTACGAAATAATGAATGCCGATGGCCAATAGTTTCTGTAATTGCAAAATATCTATTAATACTTCAGGTTAGTACCGTAGTTTCGGAGTCTGCTTTTAGTGCAGGGAAGATGGTTCTCTCTGATATCCGAAGTCGACTAAAATAAAATATTTTGGAAGCGTTAATGTACGTGAAGGATTGGGAAGACGCTAATTATCTAATTCAACATAAATATGCCGAAATTGTATGTAATTAAGTAAGTGATATTTAATTTACTATATTTATTACAAAATTTTATTTTCATACATTTATAATTATTTATAAAAAATTGTACACGTAACAAATTGTTCGTATATAATTTTAACTCCGCCTACTCGAAATTGAAGTAGCCGGTCCCAAGCCCGGATAAAGAAAGAGGATTTATCTTTTTTTTTTTTTAAATAAAAATGTTTTAGAAAATGTATATTTATTATTTTAAAAATTATAAATGTTTTGGAAAATATATCTTTTAAAAAAATAGAAAATGTGTGTGTGTGTGTGTATATATATATATATATATATATATATATATATATATATATATATACAGAAATGATCTAATGAGCATCGGTGCTCATCTTATCCTAAACACCAATGAGTTGGCACATTAATTCATTGGTGGATTGGAACTCACAAAATCTTTATCACCAATGACTCATCAGTGCTTAGAATAAGATGAGCACCGGTGCTCATTAGATCATTTCTGTATATATATATATATTGAATTTAAGATTTAGTTATAGTAATGTTAAAAAAAAAAGATGTCAAAATGACGAGCCAAAAGGCTCGTTTTGGGCAAGCTCGGGCACGAGCCAAGCTCGCCCAAAAACCGACGAGCTACGAGTTCAGAGAGCACGAGCCGAGCTCATGTGGGTATGGGCCGAGCCGACTCGGCTCTACCCACTGCCACCACTAGGTTAATCATCATTGTCCTTGAATTCATTTAATATCTCGTCTCTCTGCACTCAAATTTTCCATTTGTACATAAATGAATTTCCCAAAAAATGGCCAGAACACTTATGGGGGTGGGCCCATGTAAGTAAAATATTGAAAAAAAATGTGAGTATCTTGCAATTTTCTATTTTTGTTGTTATGTACGTGTAGCAAATCCTGCACTCTAGATGTGCATCCTTTGGGAACCCCTTATCACTAGAAATGGTTAGCCGAACATCACTTCGAAAAATCAAGTTTTTGCAGTAACTAAAACCCTCGTTGAACACTTACGAACCGATTAGTTTTAATTTTGTGATATCGACTTTTACCAAAAAAACAGATGCACAGCTGAGATTTGGTGAAGAATAGAAGTCTTTAAGACAATGAGGTAGGTAATGGTGTGTAACGTGTGTTCCATTTCATGTCATAATTATAAATATACCATATCCAAGTCCAACTTATCTCACTTTGGCACCAAACCCAAAAAGAAAAGAAATTTATTCAAAAGAGGAAGATTCCATTTCCATATGCCAGCTATAATAATGACAAATATTATTGAGGGAATAATGGGATATAAAAATCTGACAAATTATTATCAAGCAAGGGTAAACGTGTAGGGAAATAATATTCTTTAAGAAATTCAACATGGGCAGAAACGAGAAACCTTATTTGTTACAAAATGATGAAGTGGGCTATCCAATTAATGTTGATAAAAATGCAGTTCCGATGTATTAATTTATCATATGTTATGTCTACATGCATGGGCGGAACCAGCATTCGACAACTCAAGACGATTGCGTTCCGTTGAAAAACCTACATTTGTAATCTATCATCCTCATTCATTTAGAATTTGTTCATGACTATCAGCTTCCTATTTACCAATTGATGCCCTGAAGACTCTTTCCCTTGTTTCGCTCTACATCTATATTTCCACAAAGTCACGATTCAATACCATCTAATATATGTGAAAATCTTGTTATAGCCAATCATTTATTTGAGATCAAAGACATTCAGAATATTATCCCCGATGTAAAATCAATTGACTTTTAACCTTTCGGAACCAAGAAATGGAAGAACACAAGTCGTATCCTATCACATAGATTTCTTATGATCCAATTAGGATTATTACTTCAATTCAACCCACATATGCATTTAAAACTTAAAACCCTGTCTCAAATCACAAAGTGATGACAAAATTGTTTGACTTTGTGTATCTCACATATTTCCTACTATCCATACTCCCGGTAGAGGTCGTGGTAGCGCCACCATTCTCACGGGACATTGACATATCCCACAACTATAATGTTAAATTACCCGATCAATCAAACGCCCACCAACGTAACTGTCCTCCATGGCCGTTGACTGTTAACGGTCAACGGTCGCTCTAACTCAGTCGAATTCCTAGATCCATCTTTGTCTAAATGATAACTATTAAATCTGTCTCCATCAAAATATCAAGATGGTCGGTCCATTTAGAGCTTAATAGCAATGATCTACAAAATGCAGCTCCTTGAGGCTTGTACTAACTTACCATGTGCTGAAGTAGGTTTATTACCAAAAACCTTGAGAATTCAGTAGAACCACTATCAGAAGTGAGAAGAAAAGTTCTTTGTTTCTTCTATAGTGACCATATATCTATCTAAATGTCAATAGAGGTGTAAAATGAAATGTATAAGGTGTGTACGTGTGTAGCCTAGCACAAATTGATGAATTGACCTGAGTGCACACACCTGTGTCCACTCAGGTTGATAGTACCCTCTTATTGGGGGTGAGACCTGTGATTTTTAAAATCGCAGGCCCCACCCTCATGTGAGGGGACTGTCATGCTAGATGTACATCTAGCATTTCTCTGAATTGATTGGTGTTGTAGGCTGCAGCTCACGTGGACCTTCTTGGAACTAGTTTAGTGAAATGGGTCAATTTTGAGCCTAAAATTCAGTTGGACCCGTGCCTTATTTTTAATGAGACCTAGCATATTCACGTTCTACTCTGTAAGAGGATTAACGTGATATATTTATTTATCGAAAATCATTTAGTTTGAATGAAATATTTAATGTCAAAGTAACCCACTTGAAACTATGAACTAGTGAAGGATTTGATGTATTGGAAATTGCCAAACTTTTGTCCCACATCGGAAACTTAGGAAATTTTGGTGTGGTTTATATTGTGCAAGTTTGGGAATTGGATTTGGGCTCCAATTGGTACCAATAGTCCTTAGAATGGGGAGACCTATATCCTATAGGATTCGGTCCAAACCGATCCGGTCCGTGTGCACATGCGTTCTTAATCAAATTCTTGGCTGCGTAATAAAATTGTAATTAATCAAATTCTTGGCTACGTAATAAAATTATTAATTGACTTATTTTCAGGTAATAATTTTGGATGGTCTGTTAACCGACTTTTAACCGAACCATGGTGTCTGTTCAGTTTTTTGGGGCATGTCTCGACAGTGGCAACTGTTCTGAAAAGGCTTGAAGGATGTTCGAATGGCCACGAATGATTCTATAAATTGCCAACCCCGCTGCCAAAATAATTGCATCATTTTCACTGCAAATATTCTCTGCATTAAATCTTATTCTCCCTCTCTCTCGTTCTGATATTGTTTTTTGAAGTAAATACACTTCATTGAGTTCGTTGGAACTTCTGCAGATTGTTGTACTGCTTCCGTAGGAGACGAAATTCATTCTATCTTGGGAAACGATTGCGTCCGCCTTTAGCACTTTTGAAGACAGCAAATTCGTTTTAAGGAAATATCATGAAGTCGGTGGGCTTGAATTGTTTTTTCTGACCATGTTATCATACTGTTACGCTGTGCTCATTTCATTAAGGAAATTCTGTCAGATTGTTTGAAGGAGAAACTTATACTCCAGAATCAACAATCTTAAAATGAATTTTTTTTATAACTTTATTCTAGTTCTACTCCTTCTCTTTTATCTTCTAATTGTATTTTAGAAATGGCAACTCATGGTCTACACTCCCTAATACAACTGGGGAAAAATCAGAGAAATTTAATAGGTCAGATATTAAACGTTGGCAACAAAAAATACTTTTTTATCTGACAACATTAAGTTTGGAAAATTTTCTTAAAGAAGATACACCTTCATACACCGAGGAAGATTCTGATGTTGAGAAATTGGATGCAGTTGATGCATAGAAACATTCTGACTTTCTGTGTAGAAATTATGTACTCAACAGATTGGACAACACATTATATAATGTATACTGTAATGCAAACTCTATAAAAGAACTGTGGGAATCTTTGGACACGAAATATAAAACTGAAGGTGTCAGCACGGAGAAATTCATTGTTGGTCATTTTTTGCATTACAAAATGGTTGATAACAAGACTGTCATATCCCAAGTTCAAGAACTTCAAATTATACTCAGTGACATCCATGCTGAAGGAATGAAACTAAGTGAATCATTTCAAGTTGCTGCACTGATTGAGAAGTTACCGTCTTCCTAGAAGGACTTCAAGAATTATCTAAAACATGAGCAGAAGGAAATAAAACTTGAAGATATCATTATCCGGTTGAAAATAAAGGAAGACAATCGCAAATCTGAAAAGATGAATTGTACATCTCATTCGTTGGAATCAAAGGCCAACATTGTGGAAGAGGTTTAAAGAATAGCAAGAAGAGAAAGCACAATAGTGAAGGGCAAACTGGTTCTTCAAAAACTGATAAAAAGTTCAAAGGCAACTGTTACAATTGCGGTAAGGCGGGACATCGATCCAAAGGTTGTCGAAAGCCATAAAAGGTCAAGGAGAAACATCATCAGGCTAATGTAACAGAACATGACAACCTTTCTGATAAGGTACAAGACATGAATCTTTCAGCAATCGTTTCTGAATGCAACTTAGTTGGAAATACTAAGGAATGGTGGGTGGATACTAGAGCCACTCGTCACATTTGCTCGAACCGATGGATGTTCTCTACTTACAAAACGATGGATAATGATGAACAACTCTACATGGGAAACTCTTCATCTTCCAAGATTGAAGGATATGGAAAGATAGTGCTAAAAATGACAAGTGGAAATGAGCTCACTTTGAACACAATTCTTCATGTGCCCGATATTCGAAAGAATTTAGTATATGATTCCTTGTTAAGCAAGAACATGTTTAAGTTAGTATTTGTCTCGGACAAAATTGTACTTATAAAGAATGACATGTTTGTAGGAAATGGTTACCTAAATGATGGGCTCTTTAAGCTGAATGTAATGACTATTGTACCTCTTATGAATAAAATTACATCTTCTTATTACTTGCTTGAGTCATTTAATATTTGGCATGAACGATTAGGACATATAAATAATAATACTTTGTGTAGACTAATCAAATTGAATTTATTACTAAAGTGCGATTTAGATCCTAATCACAAATATGATATATGTATAGAAGCAAAAATGGCTCGATTACCCTTTCGTCTGTTGAAAGAAGTACCGAACCACTAGACTTAATTTACACCGATATTTGTGATTTAAAGTTTGTCCAAACTAGAGGCGGTAATAAGTATTTTATCACTTTCATCGATGATTGCACTCGATATTGCTATGTGTATCTACTCAGAAGTAAAGACGAAGCAATTGAAGTGTTTAAACACTATCAGTTAGAGGTTGAAAATCAACTTAACAAAAAGATTAAGACAATAAGAAGTGATGAAGTGGTTAATATGATTCTCCGTGTGAACAATTCTATTTGGAACATGGAATTATTTATCAAACTACCGCGTCTTATTCTCTTCAATCTAATGGCATTGCTGAACATAAGAATCAAACATTGAAGGAGGTGATGAATTCTAGGTTGATAAGTTTTGGATTATCGAAGAACTTGTAGGGGAAAGCTTTGCTTTCTACCAATTATATTCTCAACAAATTGTCACATCGAAAAACGCACAAGATACCTTATGAATTATGGAAAAGTCACAAACCTAACTATAAATATTTAAGGGTATGGAGATGTTTGGCTAAGGTAGCGGTTCCTAAACCTAAAAATGTTAAGATAGGACCTAAAACCATTCATTGGGTATTCATTGGTTATGCCTATCATAGTAGCTCATACAGATTTATAGTACATAAGTCTGAAATACCCGACGTGCATGTTAATACGATTATTGAATCAAAGGATGCTACATTTTTCGAAAATATTTTTCCTTATAAATTGTAAAGTGAATCAAATTCACCAAAAAGACCTCGTGATAATGCTGACACTGTAGATCAAGAATCTATAAATAAAGAAGAACCTAGATGCTGTAAAAGAGCTAGGACGACAATCTCATTAGGACCTGATTTTCTAACATTTTTGTTATAAAATGAACCTCAAACTTTTAAAGAGGCTATGTCATCAACCGAAGCTTCATTTGGGAAAGAAGCAGTTAACAGTGAAATTGAATGCATACTACAAAATCATACATGGGAATTAGTAGACATTCCTTCTAGTAATAAACCATTGGGGTGTAAATGGATTTTCAAAAGAAAAATGAAAGCAGATGAATCTATTGACAAATATAAAGTTAGACTTGTTGCTGAAAGCTATAAGTAAAAAGAAGGTCTTGATTATTTCGATACGTATTTACCAGTAACAAAAATTACTTCAATACGTATGCTTATTGCGATAACAGCATTGAATGGTTTGGATATACATCAAATGGATGTTAAAACGACATTTCTGAATGGTGAATTAGATTAAAAAATTTATTTGGAGCAACTTAAAGGATTTGTGGCCCCAGGACAAGAAAATAAAGTGTGTCGACTTGTTAAATCACTTTATATATTAAAGCAGACTCCTAAAAAATGGCATGAAAAGTTTGACAGGGTAATTATGTCAAATTGTTTCAAAATTAACGAGTGTGACAAATGTAAGTATGTCAAGAGCACTCAAAATGGATATGTCATTGTATGTTTATACATAGATGACATGTTGATTATGGGTAACAATGATACCATAATTTAGACTACTAAGTAAGTTTGAAATAAAAGATCTAGGTGTGGCCGATGTTATATTAGGAATTAAAATTTCTAGAACTTTTGATGGTCTCATTTTATCTCAATCACACTACATTGAGAAGATTCTTGATAAATTCAAGAAATGTATATTATCCCTATGAAAACACTATGGATGCAAGTATGTATCTTGTTTCCAATACTGGTGATAGTAAGTCGCAATTGGAATACTCTCGTATTATTCACAGTTTAATGTATGTCATGAATTGTACTCGACCTGATATTGTTTACTCTATTAGTAGGCTAAGTCGATATACGATTAATCCAAGCACTGAGCACTGGAAGGCAATTGTTAGAGTTTTAGGGTATTTGAAACATACCAAAAACTTTGGATTGCACTATTTGAGATATCCAGTAGTGTTTGAAGGATATTGTACTGCAAATTGGATATCAGATACTAAAGACTCCAAATCGACAAGTGGATATGTATTTATACTTGGAGGTGCTGCAGTGTCATAGAAATCTTCAAAACAGACATGTATAGCTAGATCAACGATAGAATCAGAATTCATTGCGTTAGACAAAGTTGGGGAAGAAGCTGAATGGTTACAAAATTTTCTAGAAGATATTCTGTGTTGGACAAAACATGTGCATGCTATATGTATCCATTGTGATAATCAATCAACAATTGGTGGTATGGCACAAAATGCTATGTATAATGGTAAATCTCGACATATATATCGTAAACACAATGCTATTAGACAGTTGCTCTCTACTGGGATTATCTATATAGATTATGTGAAATCAAAGGAGAATATTGCTGATCCGCTAACTAAAAGCTTAACAAGAGAGCAAGTTGAAAGTTCATCGAAGGGAATGAGATTAAAACTGATAAAATAATTAAAAGTTTTCATGGTAGCAACCAAACCTAGTTGATTGGAGATTCCAAAATCTAGGTTTAATGGGACAACCAAACTGTGAAAAACTTAGTATGCACTGGGAGATTTTTATTTTCCTACTCATTTCTATGATGAGACATTGCCTAACTGCCATGAAATAGGAAAAGTTACGTTTTTAATGATTTCTATATTTTGATTTGTTCAAGTGGAGAATAGCATAATACTGTTTATGGAAATCGCCTACGTAGGTGAGAAAGGACCGCTTCTAAGAGAGTTATGTGAAAATAAATTCTCTAAAAACCACTCATGAACCAAGAGCTGTCCAAGGCCAAAATGGACACAAACGTGAGAACCAATTATGTTCGAAGGAAACTGTGTGACTTCTATTGTCTAGGTATACACAAATGGCTGACTGTTTAAAGCATCTTGCTACTGATTGGCTAAGTATATCCCATAGATTTTACTAGGGAAAGTTCAAAATCTTTGGCTACTTCTCCCGATGCAGTTTTCTTCAATTTTACTTCGAAAAAACGAATCAGGTGTTGTTTGAAAAAGAGCCGACATATTTCATTCATGTGGGGGATTGTTGGAAATGGTTTAGTGAAATGGGTCAATTTTGAGCCCAAAATTCAGTAGGATCCGTGCCTTATGTTTAACGGGACCTAGCATATTCACATTCTACTCCGTAAGATGATTAATGTGATATATTTATTTATCGAAAATCATTTAGTATTGAATGAAATATTTAATGTCAAAGTAACCCACTTGAAACTATGAACTAGTGAAGAATTTGATGTATTGGAAATTGCCAAACTTTTGTCTCACATATGAAAGTTAGGAAACTTTAGTGTGGTTTATATTGTGCAAGTTTGGGAATTGGGTTTGGGCCCCAAGGGGTACCAATAGTTTTTAGAAGGGGGGAGACCTATATCCTATGGAATTCGGTTCAAACCTTACACGCATGCGTCGTCGCCGCCGTCCGTCCGCCAGGCAACTCGGCTCAGTACGGCACAGCACGAGCACGTGCCTAAGCCCAGTCAGGTCCGATTCATGTGCGTGTGAGGGTGCGTCCTTATACTATATTATCTTTTTGGTCAAAATTTATTTAATTTGGACCAAATTATAATTAATTAAATTCTTGGGTACTTAATAAAATTATTAATTAGCTTGTTTTCGGGTAATAATTTTGGATGGTCTCTTAACCGACTTTTAACCGAACCATGGTGTCTATTCAATTTTTTGGGGCATGTCTGAACAGTAGCGACTGTTCTGAAAAGGCTTGAAGGATGTTCAAATGGCTACGAATGATTCTTAAATTGCCAGCCCCGTTGCCAAAATAATTACACCATTTTCACTGCAAATATTCTCTGCATTGAATCTCATTCTCCCTCTATCTCGTTTTGATATTTTTTTTTCGAAGTGAATACACTTCATTGAGTTCGTTGGAACTCCTACAGATTGTTGGGCTGCTTCCGTAAGAGACGAAATCCATTCTATCATGGAAAACGATTGCTGGACGCCTTTAGTACCTTTGAAGATAGTAAATTCGTTTTAAGGAAATATCGTGAAGTCGGTGGGCTCGAATTGTTTTTTCTGATCCTGTTATCATACTGTTACGCTGTGCTCATTTCATTAAAGTAATTCTGTCGATTGTTTGAAGGAGAAACTTATACTCAGAGACCTTTTTTTGAAAAATATATTATCTATTTCTTGGTTTGAGGCCCTTTGTGGGATTAGGGGTTGTTGGAGATTTCCTTAACTTTTTCAAGAAATAGTATTGACCTCGTTTGACCCAAATGGACTGATCTTATGAGTTTTTTTTCCGTATCGGGTCTCAAACAACCATTAGTATGATATCCAACACAACCCACTATTCACTCAAGGTAAAGGGTGGGAGGACGGGGAGGGTCCCTGTTTAGTTTAGTTAAAATTTTGATTTTCAATAGATCTTGAAAAAAATTGACGAAATATGTGGTTAAAAATGTTGTAAAAGTTGTGGGGCGTATGAAATATATGGTTGAAAATAAATTTGAGAAAAAACGATAATGGTGCCAAAGAGAGACTTAATTAGGATCTTTTGAACCAAGTTATTTCTAATTTCATTATTGAGACCTAAATTTTTTTTTCCCTTTGTAATTATCGGACAGTAGTAGGGGAAAAAATTATCTCTTGTTAATTATTTTATGTATTGTTGACGTGAAAAAGAATGAGTAGGTCACTTTTGTCAACTTAATTGATGATTTGAAAGAGGTAATTTGAATTGAAATATTAAATTGTGTTGAAATATAAGAAAAATAGTGTAACTGTATTGGGTATGGAGAATTTGGGAGTGAGTTACATGTAATAGTTGAGTCCCCCCTCACCCATGGGGGATCGTTACAACCTGTTTATAGCAGGAAATAGGCAAATTGGTATGTTTATCAAATCAGCTACAGTGTCGACCTCAATATGTGTGCCGCTTGACATAATTTTGATTGGATGTTTTGGTCGGCTTCCATTTGTCATGACAGAGCTGAGGTGGGGACTACTTATTGTGAAATTGTGATTGGTCACAATTTGAGGTGCCCTATAATGTTTGCCACGTGTTCTAAAGTGATTAGGTTAGACAAAGATCACGTCAACCTTAAAGTTAGAAAAATCAAAATGTAATGATAATGTTCCTTAAATGAAGACGACAGTTCCTTCCCTTGGAAAATAAATCGAGCTGAGCTGAAAATTATTCTGAACTAAACTAAACTAAACTGGAAATTCTGTCATGACGTGATGGTTTTATCTTGGGATTTAAACTCAACTTTTTAATATACAATCTGGTTTCAATTATTTTGACGAGCTTCATAATTTGACGGTGGTCAACATGTATTATTATTTTTTTTTTTCAAACAAGTATTATTTTGAAATGGCCAGCAGACATTTTAAGAATATTCCTTGTTTTAATATTTTATTAAAAGACAATTTTTTTCGCTTAAGACACTAGCTCACTCGCTCTTAATTGTATTCTTGTGCAATTTAGTGACTGTTATATCTTTAATGAACTAACGTATACTATTTTAATTAGATTTAAAATGGATTGTAATATATATATATATATATATATATATATATATATATATATATATATATATATATATATATTGTTGATAAGTTTGCATTTATTAATTTTAAGTTTTATACACATAATATATAATTGATTAAAACCTTAAACCACTTATTACTAAGTTCTCTTCAACAAATTTTAGGGTTAAATTTTTATTAATGGATATTTAGAATTATGTATGCACAACATTAATGCACAAGTCTTTCCACCGCCACAACCACCGCACCACTGCCACAAACTGCAAACACAACCAACAAAATCCACCCCAAAAGACAACCAGCACCGCCACCACCACCACCTCAGAGTACCGCCACACCACCACCACTAGTTGCACACAACCAACAAAACTCACTCCAAATTTTTCGGCACTAGATTGTGACCAAAATTTCCCCAAATTGCAACGACCAAAACTTCGACACTAGATTGCAGCCAAATTTTCCCAAAATTCACTATCATTCACTGTTGTAGCGATGGTGCTCACACTGCTCGCAGTGGCGATGTGCATTGTACAGCGACCGCTGTTACTGCGACGTTGACTTTGTCGTGCGCACGGTGACAATTAACTGAGTGGCAGTTTATAACGGCACAGATCGAGCCAAACACGGTGGTGATTCGCTCGCCCGAGGTGATTTTTCCTTCTGACCGGAAGGTTGGTGACGTAGCGACAAGGAGAAAAGACGTCGTGAGGTAGGAGATCGACAGCTTCGTGATCTATAAAGATCGACACATCGGTCACCGATTGTGCACCGTCGCCGAATTAGTGGTGGAGTGAAAGTGGAAGATGAGCTGGTATATGTGGGGTGCATTGGAGGAAAATTGATTTAATTTTATGATATTAAAACGATTAAATTATTATCTGATTTTGAACAAAAACTTTAAAATTTGATTTTTGAATTGGACATTTTAAAACTCTGGGTAACTGTAATTTCTACTTAAAAAATTAGGGAGATTCGATTTTTATTCAGTTTTTCGGTTCTTGGTCTAGAATCAAGAACCGAACCAAATCCGTCTGTTCTCAATTCAGATATCCGTTCGAATATTTAACTTAAGAAAAATAGCTCTGTTCGAGTCGGGTCAGATTCGGTTTGAGAGTTTTGTCCAGCACAAGTTAAGACTGAAAAATTAGCTAGATTTAGAGTACGCTTGAATTGGCACAAGGAGCTTAAGACGTTTTAAGCTTTTGTAACCATTACACTTTAATTTCGACCAAACCAAACTAGAGCATGTTTGGGTCTGATTTTAATCTAAGTCAAAGTCAAACAATCAATATCAACTACATCTTTTATGGGTCTCACATCTTTTCAACCACAAATTTCAAAAATTTCTATCAGAGTCCACTTAAAATCTGATTTTAATCTACACCAAACAGCCTACTAGACTAGAGCCGCGCCTGTAGGAAGGCACAAATGAGCCTTATATTAGTTTTTTTTTTTTTTCAGTTTCTCTGCTTGTATAGAAACAATGATGCCAGAATCAATTTTTTTTTGACACATTGTTCAATAGAAAATTGTCTAAGAGTCTGTCGGTAGAGCTTCTCACGAAAATTTAAGCAAAATTATGACCGTTGCTAGAGGCAGAAAGTTAGTCTCATAGCCGCAATATTGGACCATTGGAAAATGAAATTACCGGAGTAGCCCACGTCCGTTAAGATAATGAATAATATGAAGGGCAAAAAGGTCACTACATCATACAATGGTCCAATATTACAGCTATGGCGTCATATGATTATGGAAAATGTTGAAAAGCAACGATAAAATTTTTCCTTGGCAACGATTGAAATTAACATTTTAATTGCAAGAAAGGCTCTAAGTATTAATTTTGGCGGCACATCTTCTCTTCAAATTGCATCTCTCTCTTTTTTTCCCCGCACGGAGCTGCGGAGCATACGCGGTAGCGTCCAGTATAATGCCGTGACATGACATTAGCGAGTTGGCTGTGAGAATGGAAAGTGGACCCCATAAATGAAGTCCCATTACGATCTAGAAGATAAAAAAGGAAATGGGCCCAGGATGAGAAATCTTGTGACGACGGTAATGGGCAGGAGCAGACTGAGCAGTGCACCAACCTAGAGAATTGTGCCGGTGCACAATCCCGTGCCATCCACACGTGCACGTGGAAATTATAGCGCGGTCCACCTTGCTTTTGATTAGAACCTTTTACCCTCATAGGTTTCAATTCACAATTATATTCAAGAATAGTCATTTACGCCATGTTTGATTTAGATAATTTATCATTCGCTAATTTAAAATATAATCAATTTTTTATCAAATATTTTCCCTCATCATTTTATGTAAATCTCTTACGTACTATTTGTATGTACAAATAGCATGATTTTTGTATTAATATAAAAACTCTATGTTGTACTACTTTTTCTTTTTACTAAATAATTTTGTTTTCTTCTTGTTATTCGTATTTTGTTTTTCTCAATTTTCAAGTAATCAGCGTGTGAAGTGTCTAGAGCACAGTTGATAAAATTTAAATTATAATTTCGTAACTGGCTTTTTAAAAGAAACTATCATAGAAGACACGATAGACTAATTAATAAAATGACAACTATAAGAATACGACGACAAAAAAATGGAATATAAATGTGACAATGAACAAATGTTAATGACCATAGGGGCAATATAATCATATCCTTAACCGAACGAACTCATCTGATTATAATCTAAAATATAAGGGACCATTTTGGGATTTAGCACAAAGTTGAGGAAACTGAAAGGAAAACTCCGTCCACGAGATTGGCGAAGCGTTTATAAAATGGTAGAGTGGCTAAACGTTTCCACTGCCAACTTTAATCTGCCCTCTCTCTCTAGAATTGTGATTGTTAAAGCAGAAATCCATGGCGGAACCAGAAGCACAACCTCCGATTCAAACGGTATGCTGAAGAAAACCTACTTATTTATTCCTTTTTAGGCAAAATTTGAATTCAGACTTGCTAGTTTAATCAATCATTGTAATCTTCGCCGATACGTTATTGCTTAGGAGAAATAAATCAGAAGATTTACGTTGATTGTAGGATTTAAGATCTCCAAATGCGATCTTTTTTCGCAGGTTCAGGAAAATGATGAGAAGAAACTCAAGTATCTTGAATTCGTGCAAGTAGCTGCTGTTTACGTCGTCGTTTTAAGCTCGGCACTCTACGATTACGCCAAGGAGAATTCCGGTCCGTTGAAGCCCGGAGTTGAGACCGTCGAAGGGACTGTCAAAGCCGTCATTGGACCGGTCTACTACAAATTCCAGGATGTTCCCTTTCAGCTTCTCAAGTTTGTCGATCGCAAGGTTCGAAATTCTTCACTAACATTAACCCACTGGCGCACCTTATCAAATTCAGCGCACGTTATTGAATTGGATCACGTGATGTGCAGGTTGATGAGTCCATAACCGAGTTGGACCGTCACGTCCCCGCTCTACTTAAAGAGATTGCGTACCAAGCGACGGCCGCGGCTCAGAAGGCTCCGGAAGTGGCTCGGGAGTTGGCTGCGGAAGTGCAGCGCGATGGCTTATTGGACACTGCGACCAACATTGCCAAATCCCTGTACGCCAAGTACGAGCCTGCAGCCAAGGAACTCTACACGGAGTACGAGCCAATAGCTGAGAAGTATGCGGTTTCAGCTTGGCGCTTGTTGAACCGGCTTCCTTTGTTCCCTCAAGTGGCTGACGTCATGATTCCCACGGCCGCCTATTGGGCGGAGAAATATAATCAAGCCGTGGCTTATACGGCTGAGAAAGGCTATCCGCTGTCGTATTACCTGCCTTTAGTGCCAATCGAGAGAATCGCCAAGATATTTGCGGGGGCTGAGAACGAGCCAGTTGTTTCTACCAATGGAGAATATGTAGCCGTCTCGGAATAATAATTGGTCCTTATATTTTTGTGGGATTTTTTAGTACACTTTCATCGAGTATGCTCAACGGAGTGGACCGCTTATAGACCAATAGTGTCTGTTTTGTCGTTTCGTTGAAAGCTATGAAAAAAGTGTAACATAGTTCGTAGTGACTTCGATCTCCGTTCGTGTTTCGTTAGTTGTATTTTGATTCACCATGCAATCAAATATTGGGAATGCTCAAATACCCTTAGAGCCTGTTTGAATTTTTTTTTTTTTTTTTGGAAATAATGCATTTTGGAATAATATTTTAATAGAAAATGTGTGGTTAAAGAAATATGAAAAAGTTTTGAATTTGTGTGTAATATTATTTTATTGAAAAATATGTGCTTCAAAATAAGAGAACGGAAAATATATTTTGAAAATAATAAAGACCAAACAAGGGCTTAATAAATAAATAATTTTATGGGTTTATTTATGTGAAGATCCCATGTAGAGTTGTAATCTAAACAAATATTTAGCCCCTGTTTGACACCCATTTTCTTCTCATTCTCATTCTCATTTTTTTTCTCCTTCTTCATTTCAACCACACATTCTATCAATAAAATAATACTACACATAAATCCAAAAATTCTCATTATTTTTTAACCACACATTCTTCCATCAATCACTATTCCGGAATTTATTTTTCTTCAAAATGGACGTCAAACAGGGGCTTAGCGACCATTAGGTCTGGACATTGTTCGGATTGTGTTGATTTTGATTCCAACTCGAATCGAAACCAACTTGGTTGGTTAGGGTAAATTTCAATTCAAACCGACACAATTCAATTATTGAAATCGAATCAACCCATATATATAATAAAATCATTTGTTTGCTTGTGGAGTGCATGTCAATAATATATAATGTGAATAGTAAATGGCTGGTTTTCCCAAAATCATTGTGTATATTCGATAGCTATCAACAAATAATTACACTCAAATCAAAAGCAAGGTTACAATCTGAATTTGGAGTTTACAAAAAACAATTCTTTTCATTGTTTTTCTTTTCTTTTGAAATTTGGAGTTTGGGTAGAAGAAGCGTAGATGATAAATAAATTATTTGAGAAATAATTATATTTATGTTTTTTTTTTATTTTTTAAGTTTAAAAATATAAATTTTAAAATTAAAATAAAGAAATATATTAGCGAGTTAGATATGTTAATTGACGAGTTGGTTGCTTAAACTGAAATCAACCAGTCTTGACTTTTTAATGGTTAAAATTAATCGAATCAAACGGATTTTTTTGGTTCAAATCAACCCAACTTGATTTGATTTGATCGACTTTTCGATATTTTGCCCACCCCCAATGACAAGTGAGCAACGGGTGACGGCTGCTAAGAAAACATTTTTAAAATAGTTATCAAATTATACACATTTTGTAATTTCATCCTGTAGCGACCGAAAATAAATTTTCGTTTATTTCATTTTGGTACATTTTGTAAATTTTGAAATGAGAGTTATTTGTGATTTGTATTATGCGATTTAATTATGTAATTAAAATTAAATTAGAAATTTGGAGTAGGTTAGTTTTTGGAATCATAGCAAATCATAAACTCAAAATATATTCAAACTCCTTCAATTTGCAAAGACCAACTTATATGTGTTTAATTTTAATTCAAATGATACATATCTTTTCTTGTTTAAGTTATAATCAAATCTAAAATTTGTTAAAGCCCTATCCTAACACTAAAACGGGAAATATATTCATATTCAAACTCAACCATTTAAAAAACCATTTTCATCAAACTTTCGATGATACATGATTTTCTTCTAAATACACACAAAGGTTTCCTATTTCTAAATACATACAAAGATAATAGGCAAGATAGAATGTATTTTTGTCTAAGATTTAGAGAGGAGTTCCGTTCGACATAATCACTACCTTATCACAACGAACTAAGGTAGGATCCATACATTAAATTGATCGTTATATGCATTTAATTGTCATTCACACATGTTATTCATTATATTTGCTCATGAAAGTATGTGAAGTGCCTTTAATGGTTTTTCTTTAGTGTTTATGTCTGAAAGATTATATGTTTACTGATAGTCGAGAGGCTTATCTGAACTTTAAGTACGTATTTAACTGATGGTCGCAGAGACTCATCAGAACTTTAAGTAGATCGCTTGATCATCGATTTGCTTATTTATGAAGGAAATATATAAGAATACATGATTTGATGCATGTATAGCTTACTGGGTATTTTTTCGAGTGTTCATTCCTATCTAACATTTTCAGAGTAATAAGAGATCTTGCGGTGAGTCGGCAATCGGCATGAATGACATATTTTATTTTAGAGAAATTGATTCCTCATATTTTAAATTGTCACTTTTAAGTGTGATAACTCTTGTCCAAAAGTTTGTAGTTCAAGTTTATATTTCGAGACAGTAAAGTTTAACGTTTGGACATATGTTTTCATGAATTTCCAGCATTCTGCCCTTGTTTTTTAAAATTTACTATGGTCTGTATATTTAGAATTTCGGCATGTTGTTAATTGAAAAACAATCATGTATGAGTTATCTATCATATGCAACTGAAAACAGGTCGATCGAAGTCCCGTGGAATTATTATAGCATTTTTAGTAAATTGCGACTATCAGATTCGGGAAACACATACCAACCTGTTTAAAAAATAATTCCGTGCTTCAAATGTCATCATTGAGATCCTAAATTTTTATATGTTGTACTTATATTTTCATACTCTGCTAAATTTTCATAAATTATTGTCAAAGTTTATTAGGTTTAGTAATTCTTGCAGCTCAATGCGCAGTCGGAGAAAATTGCTTTCAACTTGCTGATCTTTCAAAACTCTTTTCAAATCATTTTGTTCTATATTTTTTTTCTAAGTCCACATGTTAAAAATGGTTAAGACTTTACAATATTTATTAATTAATTCAAATTTAAAAACTTTTCTTAATCTCGTATTTTGAACATTTACGTTAAAGAATTCGGGTTGGTAATGCCTCGGTTATTTGAATTTGGAGCATTACAAATCCTCCTAGGAAAATATCCTAATTCCACATTATGGATTGAGGTTTTTTTTCTTCTTTAATACATCCGAAAAAATATTCCGATTCCATCGCTATGGATGTTGATAGAAGTTTTTTTTCTTCTCTATATCCAGTATTGAATGCCGAATCTTTATTAGAAGTGAATGGTTTCAATCCATACTCGTCAAATTTATATAAGCACTAAAAGTTAGACCAGAGGCACCATTGAATTTTCCAAATCTTTTTCTATTATTTCACATTATACTTTGCAATCATGGTAAGTGTATTTTTTTTTTCTTTTTTTACACTCATTTAATACCCAAATATGTTAATTAATGATTAAATTGAGCGAATTTCTATTTACAATTTTGTATTTATGGTTTTTGTAGGTAAAACTCACCTAAGAAAATAGAACAAGGTAAAATGAAGTAAAAAGGGACCAAAAGCATACAAGATTGTGAATTCGAGGAACAAAGTGCATAAATAAAAAAGTTAAAGGACCTTGCACCACAATTTATGAGGGATTGATTGGAATGATTCGAAATCTAAGGACCAAATTGTACAAGATCAAAATTGAGGAACCTAGCGTGCAATTATTTGGGGACTTTGCTGCGATATGAACAATCAAAATTGAATTGGTGGCAGCAAGTTGGTGCCTAGGAGCCGACGCCGCTTTAAAAAAACATGGAGATTCAGACTGTTTTCTAGGTAAATGTTAAAATCGGCAGTTGCAGCTGAATTCTGTCTTCTTCTTCATCTTTTCTTCTTCTTCTTCTTCTTTTTTTCATTTTCTTGATCTTCTGGAGAAGAACTAGAGTAACAAAAGGAGAAAACTAAAAGAAAGAGGAAGAGATTTTGGGGAAAACTCATGTTTAATATACGGTAACCAAAAAGGGGGTTTTCACTTTTATCTTAAATTTATTCCATCATTTTCTTTCATTTGTGATGTATTAGATAACTATTCTCATTTTTTATTATATATATAATATGGGCTAATTTCTTGTATTGGGATTTATGATATTATTTTAAATTAGCTTTAATTAATTTCAATATTTGGTTTTTAATGTTAAATGCTTGTTTCAATGTGTATCTACTATTGTATTTCTTGCATTTTCATTTATGTGTTCAATGAATGATTGTGTTTAGTGATTTGTACATCGTTTCAAAGAAAATTATGCATTTTAGATCAAATAGTAAAAAATTAGGTTACCTTAGGTGACCAATTAAGCTATTTTCACAAAGACTTAGGACATGTTTGTTTTTCATTCTCAAATTCTACAGTAAATCAATTCTCATTTTCAATCACACATTCTTCAATAAAATAATATTTTTCATTACATCAATAATTTTTTCTTCTTGTTCAACCACACATTTACCATCATATTACTATTCAAAAATCAATTCTTCCCCCAAAAATTTCTACCAAACAAGCACTTAATGTTGTTGTTTGGTTTTAATCGATACAGAGATATAGTAGATTAAACTAATCAATTATAGTTAATTTTGCTCGAAAGAGGTAATTAGTTGAACTTAAAAATCAGATCTAACATCGCAAATAAGTAATTTGTTATTTAGCTTGTGGAGAAATTAATTATGCGGCGGTTTAACGAAACCATAAATCTCAACAACGTTTTCTTCTAAAATTTTCAAGTATTTATGTTTTTTTATTTTTGTAGATTTTTAGTTAAGTTTTCTTATTTTCTAAAATAAAATCTTAGTATGTGTTTGTTTTTATTGTTAGAATTAAATTGATTAAAGATGTGTAATCGTAAATAACATTCCACGAGAGATAAACAACTTGAACTCAAAAAATTCACTTTATTACTTGAACGCGACTCATGTACTTACGGTTTGCATTTCACAATGAACAAATCACATTCGACATAAAATCTCACTACATTTACATTTAGAAGTATGTAAATGTATGTGTATACTATATTTTCAATAATTTGATGGTGAATATTAAGCCTTCGTCCTATTGAATCATATGTAAAAATAAGAAGAAAATTGAGTCGCTAAGAAGGTAAGGGACTTGCATTTCTTTGTACTTCTCACTTACGCTACGAATTGTCAATATGACATGATCTTTCATAGCTACTTATCATATACTAGGGATGACAAAATATTTTGTCCAGATTCAACTCTTTTTTAAATATAAAAAAAAGTAACTTTGAGAAAATAAATAAAGATATTAGTGGAGAAACATAGTGAAAAATGATATACTTTATACCCTTCCCACCACCAAAAAATCCAGACGGGACTTTAGAGGGCTGCCTCGGTCCCAACCCACCCCTTTGCTACCAAACAAACTAATTTATTCTAGAAAGTTATTCTACTCAATGGGCCAGCCAGAACAATGCGTGACCATTCGCTAGGGCCCAATATATATAATATTACGTAGTGGAAATTACACAATTCCCTACTTTTGGAGATCTAAATTCTAAAATCAGATTTTAAGTTTTAGGTTTCAAAAGTCAGATATTTTATATATAGATACAGATTTTTTTATATTAATAATAATATAAATTAATTTATATACACACCCCTAACATATCTACCCAACCAAACCCTAAAATAAATTTCTCTCCTCTCATCTACTCTCTCACACCACCGTTTCTTTCAAACCCAAAATGAAACCGCCACCGCCGTAGCAACCCACTAGATGTGACCGCTGCTGTTGTGACGACGATTGGCAGTGCAGTGTCATCTCCTTTCCATTCTCTCTCACCACCCTCACTCCAACCTCCATCCATTCTCTCTCTACACCACCTGCCATCATCGCCCGCTACAACCACTTACAGCCACCATTTCAGGAGCCATCGTCGGCGACTTCGCCCACCACAACCACCAGTTACTCCTTGCGTTAAATGCTAGAAAAACCATCCACATTCCACTGCAATCGCCAAACTCCAGTTAGTGAACCTATTAAATCCCCAGCCTCATGTAAATTCATGATCCAAATGTAGCACACATAGGCACAGCTATAAATTTATTGTATAGATACATAAGATTCATAATAATCTTGATGGGCCATCTTTCTTGTAAAGCAGAATTGGCTATCTCAACTGCCAATTCCAAGACTCCACCTTCAACCTTCTCAAAGAAATCCCATGATTATTCTGAAAAAGAAAAGGAAAAGCCCATCAAAATCCAGGAATTTAATTATAAAGATCTTCAAGCAACCACTAACAATTTTTCCAACCAAAAGCTATTAGGCAGGGGCAGCCATGGCCTTGTTTACAAAGGAGTTCTCCAAGGTCGCCTTGTGGCCATCAAGAAATCCTCAAGAGCTACACAAATGTCGGCGACGGATAACCCGAATGAAGTTGAGAAGGAAATTGATATATTTTCAAAACAGCAGAACCCAAGATTAGTTAATCTTGTTGGATTCAATAAGATCGATTCCCTATATCGCCTTTTAGTGGTCGAGTTCATGAGAAATTATATAATTTGTGACCGTAAAAGAATCTGTGACTATGTGACTTATAAATTTTGAATTCTGCGACCGACGAATTAATTATGACCTACAATTTTTTTTATATGTGACAAAAATTTGTAACCAACTAATTTGGAAATATGTGACCTACAAATAAACTATGAACAAGTTATAATCGAATTGTGACCAATAAAAGTTTTGATTTGTAATTGATAAATAATCTGTGACCTATAGAATTTTTGATTCATGACCGAGAAATAACCTGCCACATATAAAATTATTGACCAAAAAAGAATGTGTGACATAAAAAATTGTTAATTTGCGACTGTCTATAAGTCGTGACTTATGATATTTGTGATTGATAAAAAAATTGTGACGTATAAATATTTTATTTGTGATCGATGAATAAATTGTGACAAATAACTTTTTTGATTCGTGGCCAATTTGCAATGAATGAAATGTTAAGGTCACTGAGCACATGTTTGAGTTCACAAGTCACAGTAATTTTTTATAGGTCACAAATCAATATAAACGAGTAGCGAATCAATATTAACGGTCACACATTTGGTAAAGCCACGGTTCAAATTTACATGGCACATTTTATATTACTAGTCACGAGTAACAATCAAGAGGTCAAAAATCATGTCAAACGTACAAAAAAAAAAAAATGGCGGAGTTGTCGTCGGAATATTCGCCGAAATTAGAAACAATTGTCAGAATCGGAGCAGTCGTCGGAATAAATCGACGGCAGAACGATCATCGAAATATTCGCTAGAATCGGAGTTGTTGTCGAACGGTCGCCGAAATCGGAGTAGTTGCCAGAACAGTCGTCGAAGCGGCAGGGGTGGTGGAGGTAGGGTGGGTTAATTTTTTATATATATATATATATATATATATATATATATATTTAAAGTAGGATTTTTGAATTTTTCCCTATTACGGATGACCTAGAACATGCTATAAATCTACGTCCTATTCGGTGGAAATTAAAATTTAAACTTTGATTAAATCAAAGTCAATAATTAAATTTAACCATATTTTTCGTGGGATCCACAACCTTTTAGCTACGTATTTCACCAATTTTTATCAAGATTTGCTAAAAATTGATTTTAATCTACACCAAATAGGACAATATGTTGAGTAAATTGATTGTGTCACGTTTTAATTTTTATGAAAATTAGGTATAGTACCTAGTTTATCTTTCGTTATTGGAATCATGAAAAGTACCTGTTTCGCGGGTTTTTGCTCGCTGACAATTAAAAAGGGATCAAACGATTGTGTAAGGGACGAACCTCTTGGAACAAAGTCCCCAAAAAGGGGTGTTTATTGAATATGAAGATTACAATTTGGACACGAACAAGATGCCTCCAAAGGGCGCAAGCACACAAGTACAAGGGAATTGAAATAATTAAAAGTTAATATAAGAAAAGTAAATTACACGTTCTTTGTTTGAGAGTGAATTTTGTCGGGGTTTGTCTTCGTTGTCTTCCTCTTTCTTTTCTACGGCTTGGGCAGTTTTGGTTGTTTAGAGACTGCTTGTAACTACCTATTTCTTTCATCATGGTCAGTTGACCAATAATTACCGTGTGCAACTCCTATCACCACGTCCTCTTCATAACTGCTTGCCATCAACTCTTTCAAATCGTGGGGTGTAACTGTGATGTGCTCAAATTGCCTTAGATCGTGACTTTGGATAACAACATGCTTTAGTCATTGCTAGGACTATGGGCGACTCGGCATTTTTGGGCGACAATTGATTTTCCGCTCTGGGCGATTATAGGATGTTTTATTCGCTCAATATCTGGACGTTCTACAGGCTTGGGAGACGACGTACCTTTGTTTTTGGGCTTTCATCATATTTAATGACATTTCTAGTTGGGCTTTGACCCTGATCTCTCTAGATGAGCTTCTTCTCTTGGGCCATTTCCTTTCTTGGGCCATTTGATTTGAGCTGAATATTTTGTGTGTCAACAATTACCCCCCAATATGGCGGAATTAATTTTAATTTTCGCCATATTCATCTTCGTGTCTTCCAGCAACGTTTGAAATTCCCAATATTTTTCAATCATCACTTTCTTCTATTTGTCTGGAACGGTGTGACGTTACAACCCTTCTAAACCCAAAAATCGCGCCACTTCGTTGCACCACTAAACCACGTCTTCATACTTCGCGTCTTCTCCCCACTATTTTACTGTTCATCGTCTTGCTTCTCCTCTACGTTTCTCAAGCAAACTTAGTCGAACTCGTCTTTTGCATTCAATGGCAACCTCTCATACTCGTTCGGACTCCCCTTTTGGTTTAGAAGACTTCCAGAACCTCCTCACCAGGCCGTATGTAAACCCTTCTCGTCTTGCACCGGCTAACCCAGACCGAAATGAGTTTTATCTTGGCCCAATATTTAATGATGCTGCGTCGATAGAGAAAGTGGCGGTGGGTCAAGTATTCCCTTGCACGGAAAACCTCCCTTTTCTGAACTCGCTACCATTGAAGCCCATCCAGGAGCGAGGTATTCGTATTTGGCCTAAAGCTGATTCTTCTTTTCGTTTTTGGCATGCACGTCTGGTAAAACATGGGCCCACAAAAGTACTTTTTGATCTTGCGCGGATTTCTGATTTGTTGGAGATTACCCTCCATCCCCCAATTTATGATTCAGTACTTTTTCCAATCGCGCTGAGTTTTTGGTCTTCAGAGTATAATACTTTCGTTTTTCCTCTTGGCTCGATGTCCATTACCCTAAGGGACGTAGGGGTTTTAGTAAACCTCCCACCTTTGGGCGATACCATATTTCCTGGTATCTTGGTTACTAGTGCTGCTCCGAAGTTTGACAAGAAAATTACTGAGTCGTATTCGAGTATGCAAAGCCTTTACACTGCTTCTGTTTCTGAACCTAACCATGCTGAGCGTGTAGCTTTCCTCCACGTTTGGCTGTGTAAATATGTCCTGTGCGTCCCTAGTTTAAAGCCTTCTACGAGCTATTTGCCCATATCACATGAACTAGCACGTGGCCGACCCCTGAATTTATGTTCATTCCTTTTAGCCGCCCTTTATAGAGGCATGGTCTCCCTCCAATTTCAACTAAAGAATAATGCATCTCCCACAGGCATTGGACTTCTTTGGTTGGCCCAATTATGGTTGAGGGCGTATTTCCCACAACTTGGTGCTGTACCTTCTCCTCCTAGGTCAGTTGCCTGCTATGGGTTGTTCATTCATCAATTAGACCCTGTGAATATGTCTGCCAGAGAAATTTTTACATTCTTTTATACACTGAACTCCATTCCTTCATTATTTCCTTTTCTTGCTCATCAAATCCCCATTTTTGTTCGTCCTCCTTCTACCATGGATGAAGCAGCTGCATCTTTGCCTATGTAGGTTGAATTTTTGGTTGGGAGAGAGTTGTTTCATGATATCGTGACAGGGACAAATGCTAAAGCTGGGGTTGAGATATATGCTCCTCATTTCTTTGCCCGTCAGCTTGGTTTCGACCAAACTTGGCCTATTCCTCCTTATTATTCCAAGAATATCACAGAGCATTTTCACCTTATTAGTAAGGCTGAGGCTGGAGCTATTGATACTCGCAATAAACGCTTGGCTGAGGGCTTTTCTTTTGTTCCCTTCAATTCTACTGCTGTTACGCATCCTCTTTTCGACCAATTGTGGCCATCTGTGAAGCGTAGGCTTTTTTCAGTCAATGCTAATCGTGTTTTTCATTCATTGGATCGTTCAGAGACTCTCACTTCTTCCCCCGTTCTTACTACTCCTTTGTCCATCAAGGGCCCTTCTAAGTTACCATCAGCATACCACAAACGTTCAAATCCTCCCTCTGCTTCCCCAACTACCCAGGTTATTACTGCCAAATGTGTTTCTAGCCAGAAACGGCCAGCTACAGCTTCTCCAGTTTTGCAAGGTGACGCTGGAGATGATGGTGGTGGTGATGTTGATGTTCCCTCATCCACAAAAGAAAGGTAATGACTTTGTTTAACCATGACCTTTCAATCTTTATGAACTGATGCTTCATTTGACTGTTCCACTTTATGGTTTCAGAGAGGCTCTTCTTCTCGTTCAGAAGCGTTAGTCGCAGACTCTCCTGCTCCAACTCCCACTGTTGCAACTGTCTCAACGAATTTATCTCATGAAGGGATTCCATCCAAAGAACAACATTTAGTGCCAAAAACTTCATCACAATCTCTTGAGGTATCGCAGACTTTCCAGGACGTCCATCCCCCAATTATTGAGCCAGCAGGTTGGATGTCTCTTGGCACTTTCATTCTATTTGTCGATTTAGCAGTTTTTAACTTGTTTTCCTTTGTGTGTATCAGGCGTTCCCACAAACCTGCCCGTTGCAGTAAGTTCGTCCTATTCAGAGAAAGGAAAGTTTTCAGGAATGATGGGACCAATTGATGATGATCCTGAGCATCCGAAAGTCCCTGATGAGGTATCTCATGTTCCTCTTTCACTCTTTTGGACTTTGCTTAATTGATCTGTGGTAGTGACATTTTAACATTGGCATTCTCTTTCAGTGCACTAATACCATTGTGCGCTCCATACAAGACTTGTTTTCCTCTTATGAACAAATGGAAGCATCCTGCCTTTTTTCCGGCAATCCTTCAGACTCCTCCGAGGCAAACATGGAGATTCTTAGACAATCAATGCTTGAGTATGTTGCCTTCATGGATATAGATGTTCGCACAGCCAATGCTGCCACACAGAAGGATAAATTTGATCTTTTGAGCACAAAGTTGGCACAAGCACTTAAGCTTCCATCGCTCAATGTTTCTCCGGAATTCAAGGCGACGTTGAGGGTCATTCATTCTGAAGTCCTTTCTCTGTTGGCTAGATGTGCCGAATTGAAAGCCAAAAGTACTCAGTACCTTCGTGCTTCTTCTGAAAAACAATCTTGACTCCAGGAGATCAACAAGGCCAAGACTGAATTGAGCGAACTCTCTTATGAAATTAAGGCTGGAGATTCTTTAATGATGACATTGGCTGCAGAGATGAAGAAGCTTCAAGCAAGGATGGATGATTGCAAGGCCAGGATGGCTGCTAAAGAGCGTAATGCTTCCCAATGGGTAGAACGGACCAAATCATTAGTTGAGCGTTACCAGCAGCTGAAAGTGGATGAAGAGGTTGTGACCGACATAAATACTGCTTCTCAAAGGCAGGATGAGGATTGGGCGTAGTTTAGGGAACAGATGCGATCTGTTTGGGATGAACTGTAATTGAGACATTTTGATGTCATTTTCCTTGTAAATTCATGAACTATTCATTATTGTCACTTTTCAACTGTAACAGCAGTATTTGCCTTTAATGAACATTTGTTTTGTATGCTCGAATATTAATTGACGTTCCTTTTTTAAATCGTCGACCCCCCAAGCACTTGATTATTTTTTATGCTAACATTCATGTATATCAATTTCCTCATCCTTTAGATTTTTGGGCCATTTAATGTACGTGGTCTTTCATATCCTGACTCTTCATATTTGTTCCCTTATAAATACGTTTGTGCCTTCAACACTTATTATCCCAATTCATAATTCCTCTTCAAGAATTATCTTGCTGCCATTATCCAGCATCTCCATACTTTTTCCAATCTCACTTTTCCGTGGAAATGAATCAGCTGATCCATTCTGTGTGTCGTCCAACTTAACACGCCTGTTGGTATGGGAGATATAGGAAATGTTTCTTGGCCAGTGGTAAAATTCTTCCCATCTATCGATGGTGGGAAGGAACGTTTCTGGGCCTTTTGCTCGCTATTGCAGCAATGCTTTTGGGGATGTGGCTAGTCCTAGTCCACAATTTTCACCGTTGCTGCCAAAGGCCTACAATTGTTTATTCTCAGTTGTAACTTATAGGAGATTTCAAATTCTCGTTTATAGGAGGTTTTGCACTTTTCATTTTCTATTGATGTAACCAATATTTACTTAATAAAAAGTTTTATTTGGACATATTTCGCCCTTTTATTTTATTTGGTTATCATCGCTCAGTAGAACTTTCATGTTTAAGTTTTTATTTGTTCATCTTCCCATAAGGAAGGAACATATTTCTTCAAGTATTTGCCATTGATGAACCTCACGTGATTAGTACCATCTAAATCTTCTAAATGGTAGGCTCCATTAGGCAAAACATTTTTCACTTTGTATGGTCATTCCCAATTTGGTGACCATTTACCGTACTTTGGATCTTTACTAATTACTATCCAAAGGGAGTATTGTTTTCCAAACTAAATCGCCCAAACTGAAGGACCTGGCTATGACCTTTTTGTTGTAAAACTTAGCCTTTTCTGTTTCTGGACTTGCAATCTATCCAGAACATCCAACCTTAATTCGTCCAATTCCAACAAATTTTAGACGAGTAACTCTGCGCGTTCGTTGTCGCCCAGGTTGTTTTGTAAACATACTCTCATTGACTGCACGTTGATTTCCACAGGTAGCACTGCATCTTGCTCGTATGTTAGCTGAAAAGAGGTAACTTTAGTGCTTGGCTACGTTCTATAGGCCCACAAAGCTTGATTTAAACACTCGTGCCAATCTCTGGCGTTTTCACTTATTATCTTTCTTACGACGTTCTTCAAAATCTTGTTAGATGATTCAGCCTGACCGTTGGATTGAGCGTAATAAGGCGTGAAATTTACCAATTTGACCCCAAATTCGCTCAAAAATTTCTTCACTTGATCCCCATTCAAGGAAGTCCCATGATCTACCATCAGGGTTTGTGGGATCTCAAACCTATAGATAATATGATCGCGAATGAACTCTATAACACTTTTTTGGGATATCTCTTTTAGAGGTATTGCCTCTACCCATTTGGTGAAGAAATCTGTTGCGACTATAATGAACGTATGTTGCTTGGACGATGGTGGATAAATCTTCCCTATTAAGTCTATCGTCCAACCTCTAAATGGCCATAGTTTAATGATATGTGCTATTTCTCTAGCTGGCACTCTCTGAATTGGCCCATGCTTTTGACATGTCAGACAACTTTTTATGTATTGGACACACATTTCTCCCATTTCAGGCCAAAAATATCCATTCCTAATAATTAACCACCTCATCATTTGATCAGCTTGGTGGGCTCCACAAATTCCTTCATATATTTCAACTATAATTACCTTAATTTCTTGTAAACTTACACACTTTAACAACACCCCGTCCGAGAGTTTTTTAAGTAATTCACCTTCAATCAATGTGTAATTTAACGATCGTAACTTTATCTTTCTATTGTTCTTTTTACTTGGTTCTTTCAAGAACTCTTTTATCTCTACCCTCAAATCCCATCCTATTTGCCCTCCTTTGCTGGTGCTTTATCAGAACTTTTATGAGGCATAATGTTTTCCTTTTGCATCTTCAAACACCAAAGGTCCCACTGGGCATGCCAAATTGTTTCGCGGGTTTTTGCTCGCTAACAATTAAAAAGAGATCAGACGATTGTGTAAGGGACAAACCTCTTGGAACAAAGTCCCAAAAAAGGGTGTTTATTGAATATGAAGATTACAGTTTGGACACGAACAAGATGCCTCCAAGTGGCGCAAGCACACAAGTATAAGGGAATTGAAGTAATTAAAAGTTAATCTAAGAAAAGTAAATTACATGTTCTCTGTTTGAGAGTGAATTTTGTCGGGGTTTGTCTTCGCTGTCTTCCTCTTTCTTTTATACGGCTTGAACAGTTTTGATTGTTTAGAAACTGCTTGTAACTACCAATTTCTTTCATCATGGTCGGTTGAACAATAATTACCGTGTGCAACTCCTATCACCACGTTCTCTTCATAACTGCTTGCCATCAACTCTCTCAAATCGTGGGGCGTAACTGTGATGTGCTCAAACTGCCTTAGATCGTGACTTTGGATAACAACATGTTTTAGTCATTGCTAGGACTTTAGGTGACTCGGCATTTTTGGGCGACAATTGATCTTCCGCCCTGGGTGATTATATGATGTTTTATTCGTCAATATCTGGGCGTTCTGTAGGTTTGGGCGACGACGTACCTTTATTTTTGGGCTTTCATCATATTTAATGACATTTCTGGTTGGGCTTTTACCCTAATCTCTCTAGATGGGCTTCTTCTCTTGGGCCATTTCCTTTCTTGGGCAATTTGATTTGAGTTGAATATTTTGTGTGTCAACAGTACCAAAAAAAAATTGAATTTGTTTTTAGAGCTTAGGATTCTATGATTTCTGCCTTGAATATGAAAAAAGTATAAAGAAGAGAATTTTGGAAAAATAACATTTTAGTGCTTATAGTTTAGTTCCAGAATATTTAAAGGGGAAAAAAAAAAAAAATTGAATGCAGACTACGATTTAAGGTGCCTACTTTTGAAATTTGACTTGGGTCTAAGAAACCTAGTCACTGTTTGATTTAGCTAAAAATCTTTTTTTTTTTTTACAGATTTTAAGAAAAGTCGATGAAATATGTGATGGAAAGTCGATAAAAAAGTTATAGATTCCATAAAAAATGTGATTAAAGATAAGTTTAAAGAGAAATAAATTTTGAAAAAATGGGAGCCAAACATGGACCTCAAGTCCGACCCTGATTACACCCGTCACTGGGTTTAACCCCATATCTCCATTGTTTATAATAGGTTATGTTTATAATCAAAATTCATTTGCCTTTTTTTTTTTTAATGATTCATATTTTTGCACGTGTTCGACGTCGTGGGACATTGGTACAACAATTTAGACCGTCGCTCATCAAGATTTTCAGATTTGCAACTCTCGCAAAATTGAAATAGTTTATTCTAAATTTAAAATTAATAATTATTTCCCAATATAGCCTTCTTAATTTATTTATTTCTTACTGCAGGATTTTTTTTTTTATCTTGAAAAAGACTAAATTATTCGATAATTGCATGATTGGACCTAATCGAGACAATGCATGATTAGTCTACGTGATTATTTGTCCACTTGGTGAGGTGCATGTGATCACAATTACAATATTCTTGGAGTCAATTATTTTGCATTGACTTGACTAGTATTATCCATTGTTCTCTGCCAATAATTCTTAATGGATAAGTAATCCCTGTTTAGCTTTATTAAAAAAGAAATTTTGATAAAAAGTTGATGAAATATGTAATAAGAAATAATTATTAATTTTGATCTAAATTTTATCAATTTTTTTTTTAGCTAAATCAAACAAAAACTGAATGAAATTTCGCACAAAAAAATATTTAACTAAACAAAACGGTTTTAAAGTTGGACAATTCATATGTGTGTGTGTGTGTGAAATATATATACAACATATAAAAGTTTGGACTGTTCCTTTTAACGTAATTATTTTTTTAAGATAGAGCTTCAAGTATAAGACTCAAGAAAGTATTAGCTAGTTCTAGTTTTTATGAAGCTTGACAATCATTATTTTTTTAAAAAAAATATTGTTTTGAATATTGATTTTTAGAAGAATGCGTGGTTAAAAAGTAAGGAAAATTTTTAATTTGCGTGCAGAATATTTTATTGTATGAATGTATGCAGGAACAGATGGAGGGGGGCTGGGTCGGGCTGTAGCCTCGTCCCCTCCCCTCCCCTCCCCACCCACTGTTTTTTTTTTTTTTTTTTATGATTGAAAATTAGTATATAGAAACAAAAGAAAAAAAGAGTTCAAATAATAGTTGTCAAACGGTGGCTAAGATTGTAGCCTAACTAGTTAACTTTGTAGAATATTTGAGATTATGAGCTTGTTTGGGAGGGATTAAAATCAGATTAAAATTGAAAATATAGCCGTTATTGTTGACTTTTATTAGACGGGTGGGACCCAATAACGGCCATATTTTCAATTTTAATTGGATTTTAAGCCCTCCCGAACGGGGCCTATATATGTTAAATTTATAGTTGATGAAATTGACTCCTAATTGGAACACGCATAATTAGCCAACTTATTTTACTGTGACGATCAAATTAGAAAAGTTGAATGTTGCGAGCGTACTTTGGTATAGCATATGCTTGCATTGTTATATAAAACATGTATATATAAACTAGACACTACTATTAATTTTATGTATTAGTCTAAATGTACACAATACTTTACCAAATGGATTATACCCCCTCACATAGAGAAGGGCCCACACACAATAACTTGTGTTGGAAGAAGTTGTGTGTTGTGTGTACATCTAGCATATCCATTTGGTAAAGCGTTGTGTGTACATCTAGCATATCCCTAATTTTATTATAGGATAACTTGTGTTGGAAGAAGTTCAATTTTCATTGGGGTATGATCTACTGATATTAGGACATGTTGCTAATCTTAAGATGTCGTCGTGCATGCATACTTCCATTCTATAAGGTTTTCCAGGACATCACATTGAGTTTGGTTCGAGAAAGAAAAAAAATTTAACTCGGGCAATTCGAATATGGAACCGAGTTTAGGGTTAGGTTTAATTGATCGCGTATAGTGCTCTTCTTGCTAAATTATTCAAGCTTCAACTAGGTAACATGTTGGTAGCGACCGATCAAACATCAGTTTATCCTTCCTATGGGGGATGGCTAGTCAATGATCTAGTTTTGCATGCTCTATAATTTACTATTCCAGCTTGATATATCATCGTCTAAAATTTACCTCCCATATGACACTTTAGCATGTCATAGACTTGAAGGTGACAACATGTAAATAAGTAAATAACCTCTCGATTTAACTTATTTGCCAATAAAACTTGATTAAAATGTTGAACGTATGATTGCTCTATTAAGAAAGTACAAATCGAAATTAGAAATACTGTTAGAATAAAATAATGAATAAAACATTACGATAAATAGAGTAACAATAAAATAGAGAAAATATAGTTATTAATGTAGTAGTGGTATTAAAAAAAACCAAGGCTTGGGTTGCACACAATTTCCTTAAAACAGATTCACTCTTCGGAAGGATGGATGACGTCTGCCTCCCGGATACAAAGGTTGAAAGCAATCGATTAACACTTCGTTACTGCTTTAGGCGAATTGAGAATGCTCACAATTCTATCGTCGAGCCAAATTTTTTTTATCTAAACGCTAGAACAGAGTTCTTGAAACAAAGATATGAGAGAGAGACTTATGTTTAATAGCCCTTTTTTTCCATTTTCCATGGAAATGGTTGTTTGATTGGTTTTGTTTGTCATGGAAAACTAATTCTACCCACCCCACACATGCACCAATTGAAGGAAATGAAGGAAATCATTTTCCCACCAAGGTTAAATATTTTTACCAATTGTAAAAAAAAATTCCTTTAATGGACAATTTTCATTTAAAAAAAAAAATCAAACGAATACCAAAAAATTCAAAATTTAAATATTTTTCAAATGAAAAATTATACTAATCAAACACAATTAATTGACAATTCTCAGAAAAACAATTCTTATCAATTCAATTCCCTAAGGGCTTGTTTGATAGCGTATATTTTCCAGGGAAAATAGAAAACAAATTCTATTTCCCTCCAATTTGTTTGTTTGATATGGAAAAAGTTGTCAAGAAATCATTTTCCACCAACCTAGCCCACGTGACCCGTTTTCCCAAAAATTGAGGGTGGGAAAGGCTTTTCCAGGTGCGGCTGCTTTTTTTTTTTGGTAATTGAAATAAATCTCATAACCAATTATATAAAAAAATTTCACTTTAATGGACAATTTCCCTATAAAACGAAACCAAACGAATACTAAATTTCGATGAAAAAATAGTTTTTAAGCAAAACATTTTTTTTTAAACTTTTTGGCAATGGTAACAAATTTCATAACCAACTGTAAAAAAAAAAAAAAAAATTCACTTTAATGGACAATTTTTATGTAAAATAAAGTCAAACGTGAACCAAAAAAAATCCAAAATTTCAAAAAAATTTCGGGTGGAAAATTATATCTATCAAACACACCCCTTGGAAAACAATTTCTAGACAATTACTTTCTCTAAAATTCATTTTATTTTCATCCATTTTCCACCATTGCAATCAAACGGACCTTAAAATTCATTTTCTTTCCACCCAAATTTTACTTTTACAATCAAACGGACTCTTAGAAAGAGGGGACAACTCTAAAAAATTTTGTGTATGTAATAAGGAAGAGATAGTACTAGGATGAGTTTCATTTTCCCATTAATTTTTCATTAAGGTCCCGTTTGATTCACCAAATTTTTCAAGGAGTAGGAATTTTTTCCCATTTTCCACGTTTTGAAGCATTTGATTGCCTTTTGAAGCTTTTGATTGCCAAACTTTTCCCTTGAATTTGGCTTCCAGCCTCCACCCTCACGCGCCATCTTTCCAACATTTCAAGGAATTGGTTTTCTTGCCTATTTGGCGGAAAAGTGTTTTCCAGTTATTTTTTTTGCCAATTGAAAAAAATTCTAGATACAATGATAAAAAATTTATCACTTTTATTGACAATTTTCATGCAAAACAAAGCCAAACGAATGATACTTGGTATGATAATTTTTTAATTTAATTTTTTTTGACAATTGGAACAAATTTTAGACCCAATGGTAGAAAACATTATCACTTTCATAGACAATTTTTATAAAAAAAATGTCAAACGAACACCAAACTTTCAACATTTTTTCAGGTGGAAAATTTTACCATTCAAATACAATTCTCAATAAAACAATTTTTAGACAAATCAATTCCCTTTAATTCATTTTCTTTCCACCCATTTTTCACATTTGCAATCAAATGGACCCTAACACAAAATATGTTGCAATAGGGTTTTGTAAATATCAATTTAATTGAGAATTAAATAGAAAATTGAAATCAAATTTGTTGTCACATCTCATAATTTATTCCAATTCAATGAAAAAATAATTAGGGCATGCTTGATTCATTATATTTTCCATGGAATTTGGAAATTATTTTTCAAGTTCTCACTTTTTTGTTGTTTGGTAGCAAAAATTTTCTTAAAAAAACCTTTTCCACCCACCTCCCACGTGACCCCTTTTCCATCTTTTAATTTAATTGGTTTTCCCACCACTTTGGTAGGAAATTGATTTTTTTTTTTTCAATGGAAACAAATTATATAGCAAATTGTAGAAAAACAAATTCCATTTAATGGACAATTTTTATGGAAAACAAATTCAAACGAACACCAAAAGATCCAAACTTTCAATATTTTTCTGGTGAAAAATTATACCAATTAAATACAATTAATTGATAATTCTCAAGAAAATAATTCTAGAAAATTCAATTCTCGAGAATTCATTTTCTTTCCACTCAAATTCCACTATTGCAATCAAACGGGAAAATGGGTAGAAAGAAAATGAATTTTAGTTTAGTGAATTGAATTGAATTGCCTAAAAATTATTTTATTGAGAATTGTAATTAATTGTGTTTGATTGGTATAATTTTTCATCTGAAAAATGTTGAAAATTTGGTGTCCGTTTGGCTTCTTTTTCATGAAAATTGTCTATTAAAATGATAATTTACTTTACCATTGGGTCTAGAATTTGTTTCAACTGCAAAAATTTTAAAATTTTTTCTAAAAAAATTATCATACCAAATGCCATTCGTTTAACTTTGTTTTGTATGAAAATTGTCAATAAAAGTGATAAATTTTTTTAACATTGTATCTAAAAAAATTTCCAATTGCTTAAAAAAAAAAGATGGAATATCGATTCCCACAAAAATGGTGGAAATTGATGGTGGGAATTGATTTTCCACAAAATCAAGGAATTTGTGAGCATATGAGCCAAAGGTGAAAAGAATTTTCCATGAAAAATAAAACGTATCAAAAAATGCAAAAGTGGAAGTTGGAATTTGTTTTCCATTTTCCATGAAAAATTATGCCTTATCAAACAATGCCTTAGAGAGAATTTGAAATCAAAATTGTTGTCACATCTCATTCGCCGTTCAAATTTTGTTTTTCCAAAAAATAGGTGATTAAAATTAATTATTAACTTTAATTTAGGTTAAAATTCTTATGATAATGTATGTAGTGATACTCAAGAAATCTTTTCCCCCTTTGTTCTAGTTATTTTGTAGCTCTCTGGTTTTTCTAAATTTATGGTGAGATCATATGTGTAATGTGAATAATCAAGGGTGAAATAATGGCTAGTGTGACTTTTACGGTTTTAGTAAATTTTGATAAAAGATAATGAAATGTACGTTTGAAAAGTCGTGGACACCATAAAATATGTGATTAAAATCTAAATTTGAATTCATACCAAATATGGCTAAATAAAGTAGTTCCCGCCTTGAATTTTAGACGTCGCTTGAGCCCAACTCTACCTTGACAACCTCGATACAATATGATCAATGTAACACATTGTTGTTCAAACTCTTATTGTTGTTGTTGAGGGAAGGAAGTCGATTGACACTCGTGAGCCTAGGACGTGAAGGTTAGCTTATGACCATTCAATTTGATTGCCAATCTCACCAATCATCTAACAAGTCAAGCTTTATGTAAAGCCAACCTTAGAGGACAGGTAACGTTTACCACGGTTTAACAACATTAACTATGATCTAAGCAGCACGGTCCAAAATATCAAGATGAGAAAAAGCTTTTCCATTGCCCATTGGTGACCTTCTAGTTGACATAAAAAAGCACACAAACTCCATTATATTTAGGGCGTGTTTGGTCGTACTTAAAATCCAATTAAAATTGAAAATATAATCGTTATTGAGTTTCACTCGTCTAATAAAAGTCAACATACCGGCTAGACTTTGATTGGGCTCTATTTTAATTTTAATACTTTTTTTCTCTTTCTTCCTTTCATTCACACATTATTTGATATAATAGTATTAAACGTAAATTCAAAAAATTTCATTCTTTTTTAATTACAATTTTTAAAAAAAAATTACTATCCCAAAATATATCTTCCCAAAATCTCATTAAAATGAAACCCAAACAAGAGCTTAGAGTATATCTAAAATATTCTTTAAACATGAGATACTTTATATTTTAAAAAGCTAATCTTTAAAATTAAGTTTCAAGAGACTGTTTAAATTAATATTTTGATTTAGATAGTGAATTTGACTCTCTCTATATTTACATTCATTTAAAATATTTTACTTTTTAATGGAGAAAAATATTATAATAATTGAAAGGAAAACTAGTAAAAAAAAAAAGATAGAAAAATAAATAAATATTTATTGCGAAAAATAAAACTAAGTGTTAAATATAAAGAGTATGAACGAGTACTTAAAAAGTTTTACTTTCTAGATTTATAGATGCTCCCTAAATTGTAAAATATACTTTTTAGTAATAGAGAATTTTTTGAAGATGCTCCAAATCGATGGTCGTGATAATGGAAACGGTAGAATTGAATGAGCCTAAAATAAAGTTTCTTTTTTTTTTTTCGTTATCTTTGAGAGAATTATATTTATAATCAACGTATTTCACGTCTCGAAAGATTTATTAGTTGCCAGTTTGTCAACCATTATTGAGAAGAAAATGATGTAATGAATAGTATTTTTTGGAAAATGTGTGGTTGAAATTGAAAGAAACTTTATCGGTTTATGTGTAAAATATTTTATTATTTGAATGTGTGGTAGAAATTGATTACTGTAGAAAACAATTTTTTAAAATATGGTAGACAAACAGGGGCTAGAATGTCTATTAGAAGTTAAAGTTGTTATATTCAATGTCTCAAGGAAATCTATTATTTTTCGAGATGTTCAAGAAACTTCCCTATGGTCACTATGAAGGTTCGCTTGTGAATTAAAATGCAAAAACTCCTAAAGAACAAAAAATTCTAGCAAATTAAAAGACGAGTGCAATAAGATAATTAATTATGCTTACTAAGCCCTATCTGCTTCCCATTAAAATCATAATTCATTTTTTTCCATCTTCTTATTAACCACATATTTTTCAGTAAAAATAATATTACACGTGAATTTAACATTGTTCATTCTTTTTTAACCACACATTCTCCAAAAAATTACTATTTCAAAATATATTTTTTCCAATTTCTCATTATAACGGGCTCAAACAAGGTCTAAAATTATAACTTTGCACTAAATTATAAGGGAAAAAAATTAAAATTGCAAGTTTTTTGGGCAAATTGAAAATGAAAATTAAAATGTATGATTACAAATAAGCCCCCGTTTGTGTCACCTTTTTATTTTATTAAAATGTAAAATATGATCGTTATCCATCATATCAATATTTAAATTTAAATTTTCTATCTTTCGCGTTGGTACTAATAATGACTATATTTTTCATTTTCATTCTACAATGAGGTGACTCAAACAGTGACTAAGTAAATAAAAAAGAGTTTAGGGCCCTGTTTGTTTCTGATTCTCAAATCAATTCTCATTTTCAACCACACATTTTTCAATAAAATAATATTTTCCATCACATCAATATTTTTTTCTTTTTTTTTAACCACACATTTCCCATCATATCACTATTCATAATCAATTCTTCCCCCAAAATCCCTACCAAACGGGCTCAAGAAATAGGAACTAAAGTTTGACAACCTGAAAAATAGAAACCAAACTCAACCAAAATGCTTGTAATATATTCATATGTAACTGATCGTCCGCAATCATTCACTTTCATTTCGCTCCTTTCCATTTTTTCCCATCTTTCTCTCTGTATTAGTATTTATCGATATATATCTATACAGATTTAGATTCTTGTTTTCTATTTCTTTCTCAAAAAAGATAAATATTTTTTATTTTCAAAGATTAGATCAGAGAAAAATGGTTGAAACAAGGCGAAGCTCGTCTTCTTCTAAGCGCGCTCTGTCGTCTCCATCCGCTTCTTTACCTAACGGCAAAAGATCTAAGGTTAGGGGTTTTATAATTTTTTAGTTTTTTAAAATTTGGGAATTTTTGGGTTTTTTTTTTTGTTTTGTGTGAGTTTTGAATGATTTTGAGGTTTGGGTTGTTGGTGGGACTTAGGCGGCGGATGCATCATCTTCATCAACGAATGATTCACCGGTGGCGGAGGAAGTGGTAATTGAGGCTGTGGCGAAGGAATCGGCGAGGGATGAGGTTCGATCCGCTGATCTGCCCAACGGTGGTGGTGCGAAGCAGTCGGATGTGAAGAAATCACCAGAGGCGGTGGTGGAAGGAGATTTTCCGATAACTATAGGTGTGATTTTTTCCTCTGCACGTGCTTTGACTTGATTTAGTTGCTGATTTTTAAATTATATTTACCATTTTCTACTTTTTTGGTCGTAGATGTAGGTGCTTCTGTAACTGATGCGGAGGAAGCAAAATTGAATGGACCACCAGGGAATCGGGGAAAGAAGGGGCAACTGAAATCACATGCTGGGGATGCATGGGGGAAACTTATTTCTCAGTCCTCGCAGGTAGATTGACAATTTTCACTTAGTCAGTTTCATCACTTACATCAGTAAAACATTATTTTTTTGTGGTACCAAATTGCTACAATAACAATAGCAAGCTGATCTCTGTCTGGATGAACCGCACTGCTTATTTTTTTTCTGCCATTTTGTTTGAGTTCAACGATTTGGATTTATACGTAACTGTATAGATTTGAAGGTCAACTTTATTAGGAATTAAGATGAAAAGTGATTAAATTAATGTGATAGGATTATTCTTTTTCCTCTTCATTTTCTTTTCTGATATTGTAACTTTTCCTAGGGAATGATATTGAAATTTGAATAGAGCATTAATGAAGAAATGATGGCAGCGAGATAGGGTTTAGTGTTTAATATGGCTAAATCTGGTATGAAGGCTCTTTGATCCATGAGGGAAAAGAATTTGGTTGGTACCGGAGTGTACATCATTTAGCCATCTATTGAAGCATTTTTATTGCTTCGACTCCAAACTTTAAAGGAAACCAAAACCTGGAGATAAAGAATAAAATCACATGTGACACTAAATGTGTAAAACCAAATGGAGAGTGAAGTTTCGTGTTGCAGGCTTTGGGTTACAAGATGTTTTCTGTTGTAAAATTGCGACTTCACGTGGGAGGGGGTTATTACACCTCAACTTTAGGAGGCTAGGGTTCTCATGGCTCTTGTTCTATTTTGTATCTCCATTTTATTTTTAGTTTTTAAGGTTCGAACGTGTTTAAAATAGTCTAAGAAACCATAGAAAACATTGCAGACTATAAAAAAGCAAGCCTCAAAAGTTAAAGGGGCTGCTCTTTTTGTATTTCAATCTTGTGTTTTGAGTTTTGAATTCATTTTGAATTTTGTGTTTTGAGTGTCCATTTTGAGATTGTTGAAAATATGTTCTTTTTGGCATTTTGAAAAATTGTTTTGAAAACACCCAAAACGCGTTTTGAAAATTTTGGCTTGATTATAACTGAAAACACCCAAAATGACAATTTGTCGTTTTGGGTTTTCTTTGTAAATTTTTAACTTGTTTTCAAGCGTTTTCGAAAATAGAAAAAAGAACGCGTTTTCACTGTTTTGGAAAATCGAAAACCGAAAACGGCTTGAAAATGGTAAAGAGAACAGCCCTAAGGTTCTAAAAAACCGAATCTCAGAAAGGTCAAGAATGAGACTTTCTGTAATACCCAGACCAGGAGAGCTTAAAAGATTTGATAGGTACTACTCATATCAATAAAGTGCACCTTCTTTTCCGGAAGTCCATCTTTAGAAATTCCACAGTTAAGCGTGCTTGGATTGGAACAATTCTATGATGGGTGACCTCTGGGAAGTTTTCTCAGGGAGCGTGCGAGTGAGGACAAAGCATGCTGAAAAGACTCATGTTGGTACAGTGGGGACAGTACGTCGTCGATCTAAAGGTCGGGACAGCCCATTAAGTGGAACCTGGGTCGTTACAAATGGTATCAGAGCCCGGTTGCCGGTCGAAAATCGGGAACTAAGTGCTATGCGGGGCAAAGTGCTACGCCATAGGGTGGGAGCCACCTCTTGAACCCGTAGGAGCCACCTCTAGAATCCCAACGCCTGACAACGGATCCTTAGATGGATCAAGCGCGACGAGGATGTCGCGAGTCTAACAGGGGATGATTGTAATACCCAGACCAGGAAAGTTTAAAAGATTTGATAGGTACTACTCATACCAACAAGGTGCACCTTCTTTTTCGTAAGTTCATCGTTAGAAATTCAACAGTTAAGCGTGCTTGGCTTGTAGCAATTCTATGATGGATGACTCCTGGGAAGTTTTCTTAGGGAGCGTGCGAATGAAGACAAAGCATGCTGAAAAGACACATGGCTTGTAGCAATTCTATGATGGATGACCCTTGGAAAGTTTTCTTAGGGAGCGTGCGAATGAAGACAAAGCCTGCTGAAAAGACACATGTTGGTACAGTGGGGACAGTACGTTGTCGATCTAACGGTCGGGACAACCCGTTAAGTAGGACCCGAGTCATTACACTTTCACACCTTAGAGCTTTTGTGGCGTGCGACTCAAGAAGTCAAGGCTTGAGATTTAACACAAAATGTATTATTTGAGGCTTTTAATGAAGTTGTTGCATGAGCCAATTCAAGGTTTAACCTTTGGACTCTAGGAAACAATGAGAAGATCAATTGATCATCTGGGAGAAAATGATGGTTAAGTCTTCCTTTGGTTAAGTGAAATGGTTCTCCACTGGAAAACATTTTTATTTTTTCATGTAAGCTATGTCTTCATTATGAAGTAAACAAGAAAAAATTTCGTAAAATTCTAGTGGACGGAGTTAGTTTGTCTATCGTGGTGTGCCTATGGAATGTTAGTGTCAATGGTGGTGAGGAGCAGACATCAAGTAAGTTTCTTTGTTCTATGGAGGTACTGGTCACCTCATGTAGGCAGCCATGAGTGCACAATGGTGGGTGCTAGTTGTGGTTGTGGGCTATGTGGTCATGATGATGCATTTGGAAAATGAGAGTCTATGCAAAAATACTTGGCTGTAAATTTCAAAGCCCCGTGGGATTAGTCGAAGTGCGCTCAAGCTGGCCCGAACATCCACGGTTATAAAAAAAACAAAAACAAAAGGATTGTGGTACAAAGTAATTGCAACAAGTTATCAAGAAATAATTTGGAGGGGCGAACATCATTTACACGGGTAGATGATAAGTACTCTAACCTTTGCGTCATCAAGGAAGGATATAGTTGTGAATTGGAGTACGTCGAAGTAGGATGTCTTATCTGTCTGACTGTCTCTATAGGGCTTGACTTTCAGAAGAGAGCACGACTTTTAGAGTTCAATGTGAATTCATAAATATATCAGAGTGATTATGTTCCTGTCAAGGTAAATGGATTTTCAACTATTGTAGAAGCCTTGTAAACTTTGTTAACAATATCTATCCACGAGTGATCTAATTGGTGTTGGAGGCACTTTTGTAAGATCTGGATTTGGAAGGAGAAATGGCTCTAAATCAATGTGGTCAAATATAAATGAGTGGTCAATGCAGTATAAGCTTGTGAACTCAAAGTTGCTTAGTAAGGAGTGAATCCCCTATTCGATGGCTTGTAGTTACCATTACATTAAATGATTAAAGACTAGTCTTTTCTTGAGATTATACGTCAATTAAAATTTTATTCTGAAAGTTACTTTCTCAAAGTATTCGCCTTCGGACATCTCTGCATATTTATTACTATGGAGGCAAATTTCAAAAGGACTATCCTTCACTAAAGTAGCTGCGTTGTCTTTCGTATCCAAAAGAAAAATGTCCATGATATAGGGTTCATCCATTCATGGTCATGATTTATAGACACTCCATTTTTACATGTTAATATGTATAATATGTGACTGGATCAATAAATTATGTTGGCTAATGCCCTCAATCATTTATATCATGTCATGCTAGCTATTTACGGTTAGCAGATTCTTTTTTACTTTTCTCGAAATAATATTGTGAGCAACTCCAGTTACATGCATATAATCATGTCATCAATTGTAATAAGATCGAAGAGTAGGCTAGCTGTTGGAGAATTCTTAGTGATGTGAGGGTAATTATTAGCATTCACCATTCAGTTTTGCCCTTATTTTAACATTCAATGTGCCTTATCTGTTAGTATGTGATATTCAATGTAATAATTGGTGAGATTTTCTGTGAATCTCGACTAGAATGCCTTATTATAGGTGCTCTCACTTGTTGATTACCATCATTAGCTTTGACAAATATCACATGCTGCATAAGAGTTACAGTGTGTTAGATGACAGGAGACCTTTTACTGTTACCTGTGAAATTGGATAGAGAATGAAACTTGTTCTATTCATTATTTTCCTCCAACGCATGTTCTCTGCCAAGGTTGGATTTGGTACACTTTTTGAAAGCATAGAAATTATTACCTATCTAGCTTTCCAGATGATTTATGAAAGAAAACTGAAGATAGAGAATGAAACTTGTTCTATTCATTATTTTCCTCCAACGCATGTTTTCTGCCAAGGTTGGATTGGGTACACTTTTTGAAAGCATAGAAATTATTACCTCTCTAGCTTTCCAGATGATTTATGAAAGAATACTGAAATATCATCTTGTTATGCTTGTTTGTGATCTATATTCCTTTATTCTCCCGCTGTTTTTGTATTTCTTTTTTTTCTTCCTTTTTGGAGGTCTTTGGCGGAAGAATTATTATTGAGGTAGTACCTCAAAGATAAATAGTGGATAATGAACAGAGATAGTTGTACACATTTTATTAAGCTTGCAAGACGCACATGTTAAAAGGAGGAGACTAAATATTCTTATAAAACTTAGAGAAAGAGCTTGGCTTATGCAACGAGTAACTAAAGATGATTTAAACATTTGTGGTATGTTCAAACCCCATCTGGTTGGGTGAGGTTGAAGAAGAGGAATCATGCAGTGAACTTCACGTTAGCATTGAATTACGCTTAATTAAGCTGAATTTTTCGTTTTGATTTGTCTGGTAGGTGAGAAGTGATGTAGCAAATGATAGAGAGATGCCATGCTTAATCTCATTTTGCCTTTATTGTATTGTTTTACAATTTGTGCACAGCGTCTTGCTTTTTATTTTAATGTTAGGTCCTACTTTCTTGATTTCATTACCTGATATGATGGGTCAGATACTCAAAATGACGATATTTTATGGTACTGTTTGTGTATTGTTAGAGAACGGAAGTATCTGTGAATCTTTTGTGCGCTGTGTCTAAAAGTTGATGTCTTGTGTCCGTTCTTCTGTTGGAAGTCTATGGTTCAATATTATATTCTACTTCTTAAAGTATGTTGCTTTGTCTAATTTTATTTCATGTTGTTTTTAAGATTTTTGGAAGATTTGACTTTACTTGTTCAGTCAAATTCTAGACAAGATGGGATTCTAATTTGTTTTCTTGTTTCTGATATATAATCTAGTTTCTTTTCCAATTTCTATTATTTGGTGTTGATCAATTTCTTGCCGATGTTATTGCCGCTCACTTGGTGAAATCTACAATTTAGCTGATCGCCTTCAAAATTTTCATCTTGTTTTGTTTTTCGATTTCTACAATTTGATTAGAATATTAATATATATCCTCAAAGGGAGTAATTAGCTGCCTTCGATATGAGGACGGGCCTAGACAGCGTTTAGAGAATCTTATGGTCCGTTTGATTGACAAATGTGGAAAGACTTTTCAATTCTATGTAAATTGAAAAATAAAAACCCAAGTACCCCCATAGGAATGTATTTTTCATGAAATTGACAAAAAAAAGCTTAAAGTGGTTGTACCTTAGAATTCGAACTTCATTTCCATTTTCGTATCAAACAGCCAAAGTAGAAATTGAATTCCTCGAATGTGACATTTTTCATGGAATTTAAACCAATCAAACGGACCCTTAGTTGTTTTTCTTCATATCCCTCTTCGTGGTCTCCTTCACATGATAAATTTTCTGAGAAAATTCTAGTTTTCTTTTCCAACATGTTAATTCCAACCACCTTTTATAACCTCTCAAGGTTGCCTAGGTTTTGTTAGGCTAGTATATTTTTTCTTCTTTAGGTGAGTGCTTGCCATGTTTAAATTTCATTCCAGTAAAATGGCGTTTCAAAGTGTAGGTTTCAAGACAAACCAACAAAAGAATAATTTTTTTTAATATAAAATAGAAAAATATGTTCCAGACTTAAAAATTCATAGCCCACATTTGGGCTTCATTTTAATGTGATTTTGGAAGAAAATGTATTTTTGAATATTGATTTTTAGAGAATGTGTGGTTAAAAGATAAGGAAAATTTTTGGGTTTACATGTAATATTATTTTATGGAAGAATGCGTGGTTGAAAACGAATTTTGGAAAAATGTATTTTAGAAATAAAGGAGCCCAAACGGGGGCATAGTAAAACAAAATAAGAAAATTAAAGTTCTAACTTATAAACAACATAATATATCAATAAAGTAGCAATTAATGAGTTCTCAGATAGAATCAAGACTCGAAACATATTCTTTTTCTATTTTGAGTTAGTCTTTTCTTTTTCCGGAATTAAGTTTTGTTCATGGTTCTTTCGTGGAAGATGGGGTTCTTTTATAGCAATGTCTGTTTCCCTGTTTCTTTGGTTGGGTTAGTCGCTGGGCGTTGTGCTCCCTAGCTCTAGAATCTCCTTTAGGCATTCTCTATTAACGGACTCATCTTCCTTGGTTAGGAAGTATGTTAGATTGCAATGTTTTGCTCTGAGGGAAAGTTTGCTGGCTGCTGGACCAATTGTCCTATCCTTAATGCTCAAGGCTGTGGATCGAAGTTGTAGGCAGCAAAGAACTCCATTTGGTTTTGAGTTTGAAGGAGGAGAGTATTCAAGATTTGGTTTTACTTGTTTAAGTCAAAACCTAAATACGTTGAATACAAGAATATCTTTTCCCTAGCTTGAAGGCTAGTGTTGGAAGATTTGACTTTCCCTTATTCAGTCAAAACCAACACAAACCGAGTTTTTTTCTTTCTTGATTTAGGAAATTTAATGTAATTTCCTTCTTTTCATAGATTACATCTTACGGCAAGTCTATACCAAATTTGGTAGGTATCCATAGGGAAAGTTATGGTTGATAGTTATATCTTTCCTGTTTTGGCTATTTGTAGCCTTCTTTCACTTCGTAATTCAAGAAGATAAAGTAGAGTTCTGAAAATTCTCCATTCCTTTTCCTATTTCTGTTTCAATTATGATTAATCCATGTTTTCCAACAAAGATTTTCTATGATTGTCTCGATTCCCTTAGGTTGATTTTTAGACAAGTATGAGCTGCATCATTATACATATGTGGATGAGAACTTCAATTAGGTTTTTCTTTCATTTTTCTTTTAAACATCGAATGCCGTTATAGCTACTTTTAACGAAGATTCTCCTTCCAAAAACCAAGAGGGTAGCTTTTGAAAATGTCTTAAATTGTTGATTTTTGTATTAGGCTTCCAGAATCCTTTTTCAAGGTCAAGATAGTCTATTTAAGATGGAAGAAGTATTGTTATGGTGTTTATAGCTCTGACATCATGATATCAATGTTTTAATCTTTCTGTGTCTTAATGTATATGTGTTCATGTACAATGTGCACTCATCATCAGGCAGACACACCCAAAGTATTGGGGGAGGGGAAACTGAGGGAGGTATATCTTGTCTTCAGCTGCTGTGAATTATGATAATCCACTTTTCAATTTCTGCAATAGTTCTATAGCTAGACTCAAATGATGCCATGTGCTTAATTTTTCCTGTGATTTCTCCCTCCAGAATCCTCATGTTGTCTTGAGTCATCCTACTTTCACCGTTGGTCAAGGCAGCCAATGCGACTTGTGGGTAGGAGATCCATCAGTTGGTAAATCTTTGTGTAATCTGAAGCATATGGAGTCAGAGGTAAGTAGTAAATTTATACTTTTGAAACAAATTCATAACCTTTGTTGAGAATTCAAGTTCTTTTGATCATGGTACTGGCACTGTTCAGTTGTTTACTTGTTTTATCTCTTCTTTTGTAACTATGTCCAGGGTGAAGGGTCAATTACTCTACTTGAAATAACTGGAAAGAAAGGATCTGTCCAAGTGAATGGCAAGTCTTGCATTAAAGATTCCACTGTACGACTAAAGGGAGGTGATGAGGTGGTCTTTAGCTCGTCTGATAAACATGCTTATGTATCCTTTGATCATCTTGATTCAGTTGTAAATGTTATAGGATTCTGTAATAGTTGCTAGAGTGAGTCATTATATTTCATTTTGCTACATATAAATTGACTGAATTAGTATGTTCTTCCAACTTCCTTCAACGTGAGAAAATTTCCTTAACATATGGCCAGATTTTCCAACAACTCATAAATAATAAAGCATCTGTTGCGGACGGGCCACCTTCAGTCAACATATTAGAAGCCCATGGTGGACCAATAAATGGACTACATATTGAGGCAAGATCAGGAGATCCTTCTGCTGTTGCAGTTGCGTCAACACTGGCATCTTTATCGAATCTCCGGAAAGAATTATCGCTTCTTCCTCCATCATCTCGGAATGATGAGGATGTACAACAGAGTTCTGAATTGCCATCTGTACCTGCTACTTGTGACGTGTTAGATAATGGTCTCTTGGATGCTGACATGAAGGACTCCTCTGACCATAATGACGAGCCTATTGTTTCATTGGCTGAGAAGAGAACCATTCCATCTCCTGACGTTGCCAATGAAAACTTGAATGTTGATGCTGAGTCTGGGAAGATTGTATCTGAAACCAGTGACTTGAGGCCCTTTCTACGCATTCTTGCTGGATCAACAGCTCCTGACTTGGATATCAATGGTAGCATTTCAAAAATCCTCAAAGAGCATAGGGGAGTAAGAAATCGACGCAAGGATTCTGATCCTTCTATTTCAGCATCATCAAGGCGTCAAACATTTAGAGATGGTTTACAACAGGGGATTCTCGATTCCAAATATATTGAAGTTTCATTTGAAAATTTTCCATATTATCTAAGGTACCATTTTCCAGTTAGTTTGAGGCAGCTAAAAATATCTTCATTCTTATCTCTGTTTTTTCTGCTAAACTTTGTTATTTTCTAGCAATGACTTTCCTGGATCATTTGTTATTGTTTTGTCACTATGCTTTTCAAGAAGCGTTGTTTTTTCATTTGTTAGGAGTATTTTGGTCTACTTAGCAGTAATTAGATGGATTGAATTTCTGTTTGTGTCACTATCTTTGCTTTTATTATATAAGGAAGTGTAGGATTTTAGCTAGTTTTCTATAGGTACTAGAAGAGATGTAGTTTTTGCAAGTGATTTGACTTCAGTGATTAATATGTTTCTGACAGTGAAACCACAAAGAATGTTCTAATTGCTTCGACATACATACATCTGAAGTGTAGTAAATTTGCAAAGTTTACATCCGATCTACCTACGGTGTGTCCTAGAATCTTATTATCCGGCCCTGCAGGTAAATAGGTTCTATTCCTGTTCTGTGTAAACGAATACACACATTTCCTCTTTTTCTTCCTTTCGGATTGAACCATTTTCATTTTACTTTCTTCCCTTCATAGGTTCAGAAATTTACCAGGAAACATTGACCAAGGCACTTGCTAAACACACTGGTGCTAGGCTTCTTATAGTTGATACTATTCTATTGCCTGGTGTAAGCTTCTATCATAGCTTCTAAAATATGTATATTTGTTTAATTTCATTCTTCAAGGAGTTCATCGCTGTCTTTCTTGTTAGTTCTTTATTTATACTATCTGCTTTTCTAACTCTGTTTAGGGACAAACAACGAAGGAAGCTGATCCTGTAAAAGAAAGTTCAAAGCCTGAAAGAGCAAGTGCATTTGCTAAACGGGCTGCTGCTGCAGCACTACATCTCAAGAAACCAACGTCAAGTGTTGAGGCTGATATAACTGGGGGATCAACTTTAACTTCTCAGGCTCAGCCAAAGCAGGAGGCATCTACTGCCTCATCAAAAAACTGCACTTTCAAAAAGGGTATTGTGCTGTTAATATTTTATTACCTTTTTCATGTTTCATTTGGGGACTGGGGTCAGATTACTGTTACAATTCATAAAGGCGTCTGGATCTTTCAAACCATCCATTAGCCCCTGTAGTTGCTCACAGGACCAAAGGATCTTTTTTTCCCACTGGGTGGTGGTGAAGTATTTCTATGTGCGGGAAATCGGGATTGTTGAATTGGTGCTTCAATGTTTTGGCAGGTGATAGGGTGAAGTATGTGGGTTCGTTACCATCAGGGTTTTCTCCTCAAACGCCAATAAGGTAAATGTGCTACCTATCTGAGATCAAATTCCCATATGACAAGTTGGATACACCCCTTTATAAATTACTTATGCTATGTATACTAATGAAAATATCAATATTTATAACCGCTCTTCACCACCTAAACGTGGCAGAAATTTACGGGAATTACTGAGGGGGTATAAGCACTACCATTTGTATTGTAGTGCTGTGTTAAGACTCAAATCTGGAAATAGGATGAACATGGTAATGAGATAACAGCTTTTGATTGAATAACATGAGAATTACAGAAATTAGATGACAAAGCCTGTAGAAGGCTGTAAACGAGAACACCATTCAATCACCCTCTAAAATATTGCCTACCTTTCCCTCCCTTACTACCCTTATTTATAACGCTTTATTCCTAACTAATTCCTAACCACTTCCCCCTCCAATAGCATTGTGTTTTCCCTTCCCTCCATCTGTTAGACACTCCTTGGTCTTCTAGAATATGTGAACCGGATGGGGGCTTATCATACTGGTACCATACAACTGCATCCTTAAACCTTATAAGGACATTTAGGGCCTTATTGGCTGTTTTGTTTGTTGCTTAGGTCTCCATGAAACCCAATGGTCCTCTCTTCCCTGTTTTCCCTCCTATTTCTCTTACAAAGTATGCTCTCTCTCCCTCTCTCTCTCTCCGGCACATGTAGAAAGACACACACACACACACACACAGATGTCTACTTAAATGTACGCAAGGCCAGGGTTGCATGTGGTATCACTTTTTGTACCATGTAATCTAAACTTTCAAGAAGCAAGGAGAAATCACAATGAATCTATTGAAACTATTTGTCGTTATATTATGTCCCTTTGAGGTTTAGTAAATGCTACTTATTCATCTTCTCAAATTCTCATGGTTAACCTTGAGTTTGTTGTGAGTTGTTACGCCAAAAGAACTGGAAGATACATGGGATTGAGGGTGGGTAGGTAATGTAACTAGATATCTTAAATTTTATATTGAATTTCTGATGATTTGAGGCAAGAATTTCCACGCTTCGATGTAAATTGTTCTCGCTTATGAAGATGCTAGGTTACTATAATATATTAATTTGTGTTAGATTATTATAAGCTGTATATAATAAACTTGTATGTCTATTACAAAGTAGAAGACCCTATGCCTTAAAAGGAAAGATTGTGTGATAATCACACAATCAACCGTTGAGAAAAATAATCCCAGACCATTGGAAAAATATCATGGAGAATAAATGTTAATAATTTTTAGACATCTTTAACATCCCTTCAAATTTAATATGGTGTAGTAGCAACCAAATATAGTGAAGGTGTGGTTATATTCAATGGAGCTTTAGCAAAGCACTGGGAGGAGAGTGACCCAAAGGTTCATGCAATTGCGGAGAATAAAGAGATGGCCATTTTTTCGAACTCTCCGCAATTGGGCATGAACCTTTGGGTCAAAAAGGCTCTTAGTTTTTAAACTTAATTCTTGTTTCAAGAATTTCAATTCCACTTTCCTTCACCATAAAATCTCCACCAAATACTTTTGGCTCAATAAAGGGAGAAAATCTCCATTAGAAGTTTGGCGACATGAACATCCATCGTCCAACATAATTAATCCGAAATCCAAATTCAGATTAAGCCCATGTTTAGCATCCATTCTCTATCTCATTCTTATTTTTCTCTTACTTCATTTCAACCACACATTCTTCCAATAAAATAATATTACACATAAATCTAAAACTTTTCATAACTTTTTCACCACACATTCTCCCATCAATCACTATTCTAAAAATTTTTATCTTCAAAAAATGGGTGTCAAAACACACCCTAAATAAAGAACAAAAGAAGACTTGACCGAACATAATATATAAAAGAAATGAAAAAAAATTGAATAGACGAGGATATCTAAACACAATAAGAAAACTTGGTGCAAGTTTAACCCAAAATCAAATTAAACGTGCTTCGATACCATGTTAGAATATTATAAGTTGTATATAATAAACTCGTGTCCCTATTACAAAGTAGAAGATCCTATTTATCGGGCTACAAGTATCTCTGAAAGGAAAGATTGTTTGATAATCATACAATCAATTATTAACAAAAAATAATCCCATACAATTGGAAAAATTTCATGGAGAATAATATTTATAATCTTTCCATATCTTCAATAGTTTCCATTTGAGCACATGATAATTACGGGTATAAAGTTTGATATTATAATGCGTGTTTCATTTCATTTTGTCGTCGACCCTTTTTGCTTCGAGAACAGGCTCTTTGATATATTTTTTGCTTGTTGATCTACAAAACCAAAGATACAAGATTTAAACCTACTATTTGATTGGTGTGGGGATTAATAATATAATGTTTACGTTGCTTGATTCAGCCCTTTTCATACACGTGGTATTGTATCTGTTTGGTGCAGAGGTCCAGCATATGGTTATAGAGGCAAGGTGATACTTGCTTTTGAGGAAAATGGTTCTTCTAAAGTTGGGGTTAGGTTTGATAGAACAATTCCAGAAGGTACTGATCTTGGGGGCCTCTGTGAAGAAGATCATGGTTTCTTTTGTGCAGGTATTTGTTCGGATTATCTGGCTTTATTTGTTTGATTTGAACCCATGATCAAGTATCATCAACTCCGCCTATTGGTTTTATTTCTGTGCAGCTGACTTGTTACGTCTTGATAGCTCCAATGCCGATGATGTTGACAAGCTCGCCATTAATGAACTCTTTGAGGTTAATTAAATTTATATGTTATATTTTATAAGAATTCTCAACGACATAATGGCTTATGTGTTGAATGTATCTTGTTCACAAGTACACTTGTTTTAATTTTGTAGGTTGCTTCCATAGAATGTAAAAATAGTCCGCTAATTTTGTTTATGAAAGACTTAGAGAAGTCCATGGTGGGAAATCCTGAGGCATATGCTGCCTTTAAAAATAAGCTTGAAACCTTACCTGAAAATGTTGCTATCATAGCTTCTCATACGCAAACAGACAACCGAAAGGAGAAAGTAAGTTGTAGTTTTTCTTGTTTTTGCTTTCTCAGCCCTTTTTGTATATATGTATACATACATGTCACACATTTATTACCAATGTTCTAAAATGCGTAATGCATTGCGATGCGTCGAGGCCGAGAATCAAGAATCACAAGTTTAGGCGTGTCAATGCGAAGAATAAGCGCCATAATGCATTTTGTATTTTTAAGGCATTAAATATATTTTTATATAAAAAAAATAGACTTTTTTCCAAAAAAAAAAAAAATTAGGCGGCATAACGTCTTTTAGAACAAAAACGCATTTTCCGCGCATTCCCCGACTTCGACCCGTTTTCTCCGGCGTTGCACCTAGGCGGTGCATTTGCGCGCATTTTAGAACATGGTTTATTACACATGCATTTGTACAACTGAAATTCTGCAAAATTGTGTATTCAGTCCCATCCTGGTGGATTGCTGTTCACAAAATTTGGAAGCAACCAAACGGCATTGCTGGACCTTGCCTTCCCGGTATGCCCAGTTAAATGAATGTGGATGTTGTATTTTTAGCTTTCCATTTCGCTTGTCATCTCTCTGTTTGGTTTTTTTATTGTTTTCTTCTAATGAAAGCTAAGGTATTTTTACCCTTGGAATTTCTCTCTGTTATTTATTTATGATTTTTTTTTTTTTTTGGGAGGGGAGGGGGTTGGTGGTCGGGTGATGGTATTGGTGTTGGATACACTTGGCAGGTGGCAGGGTTCCAGTTTTTTCGTGTGTTTTTATGTTGTGTATGTTTGGTAGCAAGGATATGCATTTGTGTGTTTACGAAAAGTTGTTAGTCTACCAATTTATAGCATTGTTTCACTTCGGTAACCAAACCTTGTACTTTCCAAGTTGGTCCATGAACTTTTGTTTTTGTTTCAATATAGGCACTTCCTTCTAAAGTAAAGAAAGTGGAGATGCGAGGTAGACTGAGTACCTAAAACTGAAATTTATAAGAAATTAGGTGACTATCTTAGAAACAAAATAGTCCAGTGACCAAAGTAAAACAAAATATAAGTTGAGTAACTAATAGTGTTTTTTAACCCTATATATGTGAAGTTATTTTTGTGTTTTTTCTCACTTCTCTTGTTAAATTTTATGTTCTGTTGCTAATTAACATCTCTCAATGAGCATAATAAATGATGACATGAATTATATTTTTGTTATTCATAAATGTAGTGATATGGCTCCTTTTTTCAATATGTATGGTTTTTTTTTATCCGTTTGCTCATAGATGAATAAATTTGTGAGCCATGCTAGTTGTACAACCGAGGTTGGTTGACAACCTCGGTTGACAACCACCCACATTGGGGGCCTACCTTTTTTTTTGAATTTTTTAAACATGCGGACCCTGCACACATGTGAGAGGTTGTCAACCTCGGTTATAGAACTTTCCTAAATTTGTACTTCGGATATTGTCCACATATTGTCTTGAGGCCACCGGAATTTATTGGACTTCCATTTTGATAGGGGTAACATTATTTTTTCCTCTCACTGGTTGCAGACAAACAATTTTCATATAATTCAAAATGATTTTAAGTTGTGAATTCATTGACAGGACTACTGCAATAACCCAACCCCCTTGCATGCTATACACCTTTTCTTCTTTGCAGTAATTGATACTTTAAAAGATTGATTTCAATCTCTCTTTTTTTTTTCTAGGATAATTTTGGTAGGTTGCATGATCGAAGTAAAGAAATTCCAAAGACACTGAAGCAGCTCAGTCGTCTTTTCCCAAACAAAGTGACTATACAGATTCCGCAGGTTACTAGAAGTTGTTTTCTATTTATATTGTGTTTTGTTAATGTTAGACGCCAGCTTCTGATATGGTTAGAATTTGACAGGATGAAACAGTACTGTTAGACTGGAAACAACAGTTAGACCGTGATATTGAAACAATGAAATCACAGTCAAATATTGGTAGCATTCGCTCGGTAAGTTTTTTTCTCTTGAAATTGTTCTAACTTCATGTATATGGGGAAGTTTGTGGTCATGGTGTACCGATGAAGTGATTGGTTAATTTAATAGTATATGTACGATTTCCCGGCTAGAATTTGATTTCTAGTGTATAAATGAAAATTTGACCAATGGTGTGAATCTCTGGATGAGCTAATTGTCATTGATCTTGATTCACTGTGCTACTCTCTTTTCTGTATGGATTTCAGGTTCTAAATCAAATCGGTCTTGATTGTCCTGATCTTGAAACTTTATGCATCAAAGACCAAGCTTTGACAACTGAAAGTCGGTCATTTTCCCTTGATTTGAATTGTCAAATTGAGTACCATGCACTTTAATCGATATTTTTAATTGCTGTTCCGATGATGATAGGTGTTGAAAAAATAGTTGGCTGGGCTTTGATTCATCAGTTGATGCATTGTTCTGAAGTACCTGTCGAACAGTCCAAACTTGCCATTTCAAGTGAAAAGTGAGTTAATATTTTAATTCTTTGACAGTAATACTGTTAGAAGACATAGAATGAAGAGGATAAGAAATAACAAATGAATTGACTAGCTGATGTTGGTCCGGATTCTTATATCTTCTTGCCTTATTTTGCAGTATTAGATATGGGCTCAACATTCTTCATGGCATTCTAAATGAAAACAAGAATTTGAAGAAAGCTCTCAAGGTGTGAAGCTTTGCACATGAGTTCGCCAAATGTTTTCCACTCCATTTTATTTGACTTGAGATAGGAAATGATTGCTTGTGTTTTCAGGATGTGGTTACCGAGAATGAATTTGAGAAAAGACTGCTTGCTGATGTTATTCCACCTGGTGATATTGGAGTAACTTTTGATGACATTGGAGCATTGGAGAACGTGAAGGAAACTTTGAAGGAACTGGTGATGCTACCTCTGCAAAGGCCAGAGTTGTTCGGCAAAGGACAGCTGACAAAGGTAAAATGACTCGATCTCTAATTCAACTTATTCAGAAGTTTAATGAATCTTTTCCCTAGGTGTGTTGATCATGTAGGGCATTTCTTCTTCTTCTTTAGGCTGATTTTATTCATAGACAATCAACTCTATTTATATTAGTTATAATCCAACCTATGAAAGGAAAGAAAAATTTAGTCCTAACTATAGAAGTAAATGGAAAACGAAACAGTAATATTCCTCTTAATTAATTCATAATTAAACTAGAATGGGAAACACAATAAACGCTTTAAGATAGGAAAATAATCTCTTATTCCAACTTCCCACAAGTTGATGCATTGACACATGCTCAACTTGGATGATGTCTAGAATGACTCACTACTTGAAATCTGTTGCTTGATTTCGATTGCAATTTCTAAGTAGTAAAAACCTCTCCCTTTCTACTAGTTCCAATCATCACCTTGGTTAGATTGTCTTGCATGAAGGGTTACTTGAGATACATGAGCAGCAAAAGATGGAGATTGGAGAGTCATCAGTTAGCAACCCGGGCACATTTCTTCTTCTTTTCAGCTTGCTTATTTTTGAACCATTCAGAGTAACCATGTAGTTTTCACCAAACATCAACTTTGTGTAGCACCGTGCAGTGGATGCAGGACTTGGTTGAAGGGGTTGAAGTAGCTGACCGTAACCAAAACTGAAGCCCCAGAGATGACTTCAGCCTTCATTGTAACTGGCCTTTGTACTTCATGTCGGACTAGTGAGGTCTCTTCCAAACTTGGAAGAGTCAAAAACAATAAAAAATACTCCTTTTCACTGCATCCTTAACTTCTCTAGTTGATCCACGCTGAGCAAAATGTGACATCAGGTTGTTCGTTATTGAATTTATGAGTCAAGGCTTGACCAAAGCGTCTTGAGCCTCTCAGCCATCATAACTCAGATTATTCAATGGAGGTGTAACCTTCCCTTCTATGATATGATATACCCCTTTTTCTTTTGACCTGCAATATGCATCTCCAGAATTTTAGACCATACACAATAATTAGCCCCATCCAATTTAATATGAAAAGGTGAAGTAATGTCATGAATAGCAGAGTGGAAGAAATATTCTTGTTGTCAGAAAGGGTTTTGTCACCTTTATTGGACATTGACAGCAACACCGTAAAAGAACCGAAGAATATCAACTGAGGAAGATCTTCGATCCATCGCACCTCTAGCCAAATAGCTGGGTCAACCAAGATCATGGGTAGCGTTAACTCTGGGAAAGGTCGAAGGATATCTGACAATAGAAAGATCGCTCTAAACTCTAACAGAGGGTACCAGAAGGGGATTACTAGCTCCAATCTGTAAGTTTAGGGCCTGAATTTAACGATTCAGAAAAGTCAATGACTAATATGCAATATTCTGAACCTTCACTGACCAACTTGCACAACTTTAAAACTTTAGGGACTGATGTGGAAGATCGTGAAACTTCATGGGCTAACTTACTCCAATCTGATTCTTTAGGGGCAAAATTGCAATTATTAGAGAAATGGGAGAAGAATTCAACTTGTTCGTGACTCGTGACCTGAAGAGATACCAACCGAAGGGTTCTATCCAAGAAGTGGCTGGAATGAGGTTGTAAGCTCAGTATCCTTGCCAGAATGACGTCACGAACATGAAAGACTCATTGTGAGGAGCTCACGACCTCTAAGACTTCGCCTGAGGTATAGGATTCATCGAGGCTTGGTCTAGGGTTGTTTTGACTCAAAAGAGGGGATGCAGCGAAGGTTAGAAGCTGTGTACACAGCAGAGGGGTCATAGAATCTGGAATGATGAAATAGATGTTAGGGTTGGTCTAGGGTTGTTTTGACTCAAAAGAGGGGATGCAGCGAAGGTTAGAAGCGGTGTACACAGCAGAGGGGTCATAGAATCTGGAATGGTGAAATAGATGTTAGGGTTCTTGATGGATATAAATTTTAGTGTTGCATTTTGAGAACCTAAATTTTCTTAAAAGGTGGTAGAGGGGGTCGCAGGTGCAAGGGAGAGGTAAAGGGTCTCAGGAGCGAGATAGAGGGTAGTTGGAGATTTAGGTTCTCCGGAGGATTCAGCCAAGGTTTTAGAGATGTTGGATAACCAAAGTTATGGTACCAACTTGAAATTTATGCCGAATGATTTTATTTATAAACAATCAAATCTGTTCAGTAATAGTTAAAATCCAGTCTATGAAAGGAAGGAATATTGCTAACTACATAAGGTAACAGAAAAAGAAAAAATAATAATATTCCTACCAATTAATTCGTAATTAAACTAGCATGGGAAAAACAATAAACTAAGTAAAATAGGAAAATAATCTCATATTCCAACTCTTCGCAGTGCTAACTATGTCGCTCTTGGCAGCCTTGCAAGGGGATATTGCTGTTTGGTCCTCCTGGTACTGGTAAAACAATGCTTGCAAAAGCTGTTGCTACTGAAGCTGGTGCCAACTTTATTAATATATCGATGTCAAGCATCACATCAAAAGTACATTTTCTTATTCACCCTTGCGTGTTGACAGTTTTTATGGTCATTCTCTGTTTTGAGTAATGTTCTTTTTCTTGCATTCAGTGGTTTGGTGAAGGAGAGAAATATGTCAAAGCAGTCTTCTCATTGGCTAGTAAAATAGCCCCTAGTGTTATTTTTGTTGATGAGGTTGGTATAATATCTCTTAAGTTAATTAATGCTTCTTGATTGATGGCTGTTCCTTTCAATTTTTCTCTTGTCCTTGTATACTGTGCCTTAGAGGGAAGAAGGGGGAGGTTCAGTTTATTAGGGACTGCCATGTTAAAAGTATTGTTCTTTTGCTTCACATGATGATATAATATTCTGCTGTTGTCAAGTGTCCTGTTTGTTTTTCTTATTATTTTCTCCTCTTTACTTTTTAAATATCTATTATATATGTTGCATAGGTCGACAGTATGTTAGGAAGACGTGAAAACCCCGGAGAACATGAAGCAATGCGTAAAATGAAAAATGAATTTATGGTGAACTGGGATGGCTTGCGTACAAAGGACAAGGAACGCGTACTAGTACTTGGAGCAACCAATAGACCTTTTGATCTTGATGAGGCTGTAATCAGAAGGCTTCCCCGGAGGTTTTTCCTTTCCCAAATTCATAGCTTTTGCAGTACTCATCCTCCTCGAAACCCCCAACAAACAGTGTTTTAGTACATAGACAGTTAGGAGTAACTCTCATGCAGTCATTTTATTTGTGTCTAAGTGCAGGCTGATGGTGAACTTGCCAGATGCACAAAACAGGGAGAAAATTTTAAAAGTGATATTATCCAAGGAAGAGTTGGCTCCAAATAACGATCTTCAAGTAGTTGCTAACATGACTGCAGGGTATTCAGGTAGTGATCTAAAGGTATGTGGCTTTTATTACTTGATTGTGTCAAAATTATTTTTTGTCATCGCCATTTCTTCTAATGGTTGCGATACGTCTGTTTTTACATGTTAAATATTTTCATTTTCCAGAATCTCTGTGTGACAGCTGCACATTGCCCAATAAGAGAAATTTTAGAGAAGGAAAAGAAGGTGGGTACACTTTAAATGTATCTGTTTGTCATTTAATCTCTCAAGTTTAGGCAGAATTTATATCTACGTCTCTGCCAAGCAACACTCTTTTTGGGGAATCAGCCGAGTAGAGTTTCAGCATTTTATTTCGGTCCTCTTTCTTTTCTTTTGAAAGCTTTGTGCTTTCTGTTAAATCTTTTCATCTAAGACACGGTGACGTTTTCGTTCTATATCATTATTCATAGCCGACTATTTTAATAAAACTTTTATCTGTTAACTTGTAGGAGAAAGCCTTGGCACTGGCAGAGAACAGACCATTTCCTGAATTGCATAGCAGTGCAGACATTCGTCCCCTGAGTATGGATGATTTTAGATATGCACATGAACAGGTATGTATGTATGTATGTATGTATGTATGTATGTTTGTTTGTTTGCAATAGGAAATATTGTTACTTCTGTTTTTGCCAGTGTACATGTGGCGTACTTGGTGAATGTATCAATGATCTTTTATTGCGCCTGGTCTTAGTCTCCCTTCTTGCTCAGTTTTGCTTGCTTGTGAGAGCCTGGTGAAGCTTTCTTGTGAATTTTTTGTCTATCTTGACTTGGTATATGTAATTTATTCGTCGCTGTGTTTCTGATTTGCCGCTGATAGTAATAAGCTTTATTTGATAGGTTGTCTTGACCTTTTTTTTTACGAGTTCGCCTCCTGGGTTCATTTCTCAATACCTGTTACTACAGATTATGTTAAGATGTTTAAATATTTTCTATGAAGCATGGATGCTCCTACTAGGGTGGTGTGTCAGACGTGTTGTATCATGCCAGACTCTAGGAGATGTGTTTGACATGCCACATGGCTTTTGTTTGACACGTGCAAAGAGCACATGTTTGACTCATAAGGGCGCTGTCACATTTTGTAAATTATGGAATATGAAAGTAAGAGATTTTTAATTATTAGAACATTTGTCTAAAAAGTCGGAATAATCCATGAACTTCATGTTAAACTTCTACTACATGCATTTTTCTTTCTTTGGCAATAGAATCAAAACTAGAATAGTATTGATTTATGAAAAAAAGTACAAGTATAAATGTGTGTATATATATATATATATATATATATATATATCGATATAGAATTTAAATTGATGTGCAGTGTCCTACTTTTCAAAATCACGTGTTGCCGTGTCCTTGCTTCTCTGATAGGGTATATTTGCTAGAATTTTAGTTTATGGCTCTCGTGATAGTGGTTTCAAACTTGTTTGTGCTGTCCACTGCTTGTCTGGCTATTATGTTTGGGACAATCATGACCTTTTATTTTTGTCTATTATTATTATTATTATTGTTTTTTTTTTTTTTTGGGTATCACAGGAATTGAAACAATTAATTAAGATTCTCATTTAAATGCAGGTATGTGCAAGTGTTTCATCAGAATCGCATAACATGAATGAGCTTCTCCAGTGGAATGAACTTTATGGAGAAGGCGGTTCAAGAAAGAAGACATCACTTAGCTACTTTATGTAAATGAGGTACTAAAGCTGTATAGTGTTTCCTTGCTTAGGCGGTTCAATTTTTTTCTATTTTGTGGATCTGATGAGATGGTTGTGACCTGTGATCTCGGAAATCCAGTTCCAGGTTCCTCTCAACCAAAACAGAACTGGCCCTCTTGTATCATATTTAAGTTCACGGGTATTTCACCCTGACCAGATAAAAGTTTTAAATTTTTTCTCCCTGACCAGATAAAGGATTTAAAATATTTCTCAATCGTGTCTGACTAAATTTTACTTCTGTGGATCTCTCTCGTTTGTATATACAAGTCGACAATTTAAGTAGACATCAGGGTTGGAGAAGTGCAGTGGCAGTAATGATCTTAGAAATTTTCTTGTTCCCCCTTTTCTCTGTGCAAAGTGTACTGTGGAATTTTTTGGGAGTGGGAGTGGGGGTGGGGGTGGGGGTGGGGGTGTTATGGAGGTGGAAGTAGGCAGGCATGGTTGAGCTGGTCGTGCAAAATGTGCTTTTCAACTTCCGTGTGGAGCGGTTATCTGTTTTGTATTGTTACTACATTCCATGACTTCGATCCTAGTGTGTAGAGATCTTCTGGACCTTTTAACGGATTATTCATTTTTTCATCTTTCTTTTTATTTGCCCCCTCTAATTGCCTGTCTGTTTTCTTGTGTTATTTCTGTTTTTAGTATTTAGTTGTTACAACAATGGAATGATATTGACAGTGCATTAAGCCGTTAGAAACTTTTATATGTGAAAATTTACTCGAAAGCTACTGTACTTTTTATTCTAATTGGTGAGTGATTGATTAAGGTATTGTTCGGTGACAGATTGATCAAAATACTCGCGTAGTCACTTATGCCCCTGTTTAGTGGGGGAATGAAACAAGATTTTTAGTAGATTTTGATAGAAGTTGATAAGAAGTGATTGAAAAGTTGTAGGTCCAATAAAATGTGGTTAAAATTAGTCGGTGACTTTGGCTTAAATTAAAATCTGCATTTTAATTTCCACCAAACATGAACGGAAGGTTGGTTACTGAACTTGGTTTTGTTTCCAAGTTAGCATAAACTTTATGTTTCTTATAATTTGGCGATTTTGTTTTTAATAATGCTATCTAGCACCAGTGATGTTGAATTGTCTAGGCGTCGGCATATTAGAGGTCCTATTAAATGGGTCATAATTCATTGTACATTATTGAACCTGTAATTTAATGTCTCGCATAGACGGGTGTTAAACATCAGTTGTGTCAAATCGTATACTCGTTTGTTTTAGTTGAAAGTGTGGCAGTTTAGTCATTTGTTAACATAGTTACCAACTAGGTTTCACGGACGGTTGGTCTACCAATGAGTTTGGACAGAATGATCAAATTGTAATGAAATGTGTGAATATCTAAATTTTTGTTCATTGAATTGTCTAATTAGTACCAAGGACCATTAACTACCATAGTAACGATATTTATCATTATGTTGATAAACCACTATGATAATTAATATTATTATTTTGAAATAATATATTTTTAAAAAAATATGTGAATAAAAAATAAGGAAAAAAAATTGATTTTACGTGTGAAATTATTTGAGATTAATGTGATTAAATGAGTTGAAAAAACATAACCTAAACAAGGACTTAATCCAACTGGAGGAGTTTGGTTTTCCTTATTTTTTATTCACACGTTTTCCAAAAAAATTACAATTTGAACACACATTTTCCACAAAAATGAGGGGTTAGTCACTTGCTAAGCATGAAGTAGTTGATTGAAAAATGTTATTTTTATGAATAATGCTATCTATTATTGATCTACGTGTCAATATGTAATATGTTCAGTTAAAGATGAAATTATGTAATTCATTTAATAGAACTTGTAATTTAATGTCATCAGTGCTGTCACCTAGACTGTTGTTAAATGTCAGTGGTGTTAAATATCATTACTCTATTTTTATACACGTTTAGAAAGTATTTACTAAGATTTTTATATTTGTAAAATAGGAGGATATGTAAAAATACCAATTGAAAGGAATCGATTTTATTCCATTTTCATTCCTTTTCGATACCTCCCGAGTAAAATATCAAATTGAATTCCAAATTGACATGTTAGTGTAAGCTTATTCGTGCAGCTATGCACATTTTAAATAGAAGAAATCCATTTTCTAAAAGATTCTGACTTTCATACTTCGATGTGTTTTCGAGATGCTTTTGATATAGTGTTGAAGGAATCGATCGATTGCGTAAAGCTGTCGAATCGGAAAGAGAATCAATTTCCAATTGGATTAATAAAAAGGATTCAATGAAGCTTTGTGCTTTCGTTCGCCTTTTCCCTTCTCATAGGATGCGTTGTCAACAAGTGTAAATTCCTCGATAGAAAAACATGTCTTCGATGGCGCATGATACCAAAAATGTGAACACAAAGTATACAATAGGGACGGTGCGCACAGTTTTTATCTTTGACTGGCAACATTGTGCTCCAATAATATAGAGCTCTGAATTGACCAGCACCAATGGGCTCCACTAACTTCACCTATTTCTTATTTATTTATGGAAAAATTACTTTAACTGCCCCCAACTTATAGTGCTAGTAACAAGTTCATCTTCAATCTTTAAAAGAAAATAATTAAGTCCTTTAAATTTTTTCACGTAGTTCTCTTGAAAGCAAGAGTTTAGTTTTCATTTATAAATGGTTTAATTGAATAGATAAAAATTAGTATAGGTAAGCGGACGATCCTTGTTGGTTCATTAAAATGTCTAATTGAAATGAAATTTGATTATTATAAATAGTTTCTGTCTGATTGGTATTAAAATTATATTTTAGTAGTTTTTAATAAAAGTTGATAAAATGTATTAATGAAAAATGTGGGGACGATCAGATATCGAGGAGTGTTTAACACTATTTGGACAGTTTAGACCTTACTATTATCTAAACTAATTTTAATTTTATGCACGCGTAATGTTACATATTATTATTTTATAGCCCTTATTTGGTTTATATTAAAATTTGATTTTTAAATATTTTGATAAAAATTAATAAACTATATGAAAAAACTGGGAATCCTATAAAAATTGTGATTGAAATTAATTGTTGAATTTGATTTTAAATTTTTTTTTATTTTTATTTTAATTTTACCAAACAGAGCGTAATATTATGTAAAAATTTATGGCAATTATCTGGATGCTTTCATTATTAAAGACTGATTATATAAGTTATAACAAAAGATCGGGTATCACTTTGTTCGTTTTAAAAGTTGGACTTAAATTTTACGGTCGTGCAATAGATTGAGGACCGGTAGTGAAATATTTCTTTATATAATGCTTGATTTCCACAAAATCTGAAATCAGATTCTGTAGTCTGTACTGGGGCTGTTCTTATATTCTTTGAATTGAATTTTCGTTTTGAATTGAGAGAGAGAGAGAGATGGATTTGATTGTTCATTCCTCTACGTTTCTCCTTCCTCAACCTCAATTTCCTGCCGACAATGGCCCCTCTCTATTATATGCACTGGTATTACTTAACCAACCCTTACCCAAATTCACTCCCCTGCTCTGGAACAACGGTAAATTATAATTTTTTTTTTTATCTGTTCTAATTTTAGTTCTTTTTTTTTTATGTGATTATGCGGCAGTGTTAAAAAATCAGTTTAATAATTCTTTGTAGAACAGCACGACTTCGTGTGTGTGCAGATGGCGGAGCGAATCGCCTGTTTGATGAGTTGCCGCAATTGTTTCCTGATGAGCAGGCCTTGGCTATTCGAAAAAGGTTCGTCAAAATTTAAAGGAATACGTCTGGTATCTCTCTAGCAGCTTAAGCTATTTTAGATTCCAGTTTCATGTGACGATCAGTTATCGAGGAGTGTTTAATACATTTGATGCATGTAGCAATAGTACTACAGTAGACATGTTTCTGTGTTTTTTTATTTTTTAAAATTTAAAATTCAGGTGCATGTGAGATATATCCAGTGCATAATTGATGTATTTTTCCTTTGGAAGCTTTGGAGATCCTTTAAATTTTGAGTCAAATGCCAGGAAATTCTCAATAGAGTTCAGCTATGTTTATTTTTGGTGTTCTATTTTCATACGGAATAGTTAATTATAGAGAAGAAGACTTGACTTTTAAAAAAGAATAATGCTACTTACACATAATGGAATTACATAATAGTTTATTGTCGAAAAAAAGAGTGGGAACTTTTTTTTTATTTGGCTGAAAAAATTCTAACTCAATCATATCTTACCATATCATAAGTATGTAAACCATTATGTACATGTAGGAAAGCCGTTTACAAAAAAAAGGATCACAAAGGATTTTTAGGGAAATGTAGAAAGCAATTCTGGTTTTTATTTCAATAAGCTAGTGTTAAAAATAAATTGGCTTTCTATATTATGATAGTTGTGGGGGTTGTGCAAATCAAGCAAAGATCTGTTCTCTCTTTCTCTACCCTGGCTTAAGAAGACTAAGTAAATGGATGAGCTACTTACTCATTGTAATCTGTGTCTATGAAAGGGAAGAGAGGAGACTAAGAACAATAATCATGACATGCTCTTTTGTACCTCTTTGGTGTTAATCACGTGATTGTTTATGCAAGAATGAAATTGATGGCCTTGCTGTGAGAAATTGAATTCAAAGGGAAAATTGAAGGAATTGGTTTACTGGTTGTGAACCATGATTTATATAGAGAATTTAATTGCCATGCTTTCTTTCAGCGAGCACTCTGCCAACTGAAAAGAGAGAATTTTCTTTTATCAACCTTTATAGGGGATAGGATTAGTTTAAATTTCGTAAGATAGTAAAAGCATGAAGGTATGGATCAAGGTAGTTCTATAGGTGACCCTTGCAACTTTGATATTCTCATTTGCTCTGTGGCCTCTTAGTCTTTATATTGATCTATTTTTTTTTTATTTGTTTTTTTGGGGAAATCATTCTTGCTGTTTCCAGAATTGCATATACAGTGTATACTGCGATGAAGGAATTGCTTCTTGATTTTTGAGTCTCATATTTGATCAGATGAAATTCATGTGCATATCGTTATATTGATAGAACTTTGGTGTTCGGAATCAGTTCTTAATATCCAAATCCTACGCTTTGCTCGAACAAAAGATGAAAATAAATGAATGGTAGATATTTGTCTAACGTTTAGAACTTTTAATTATGTGGGTGATCCAGGTATAAGCCAGACATAATAAAAGGAGACATGGATTCAATCAGAGCTGAAGTATTGGAGTTCTACACAGATCTGGTGAGATAACTTTATCTTTTTTGTTGTTAAAATTGCACCGAATCTCTCAACTCAAAGTTATATTCATCTCCATGGAAGGGTATAGACTCTTGAGTAGAGTTTTGAACCCTAATTTAGTATCTTTGTTTGCTGAGGATGTTGCTAAATTTAAATATCCTTATTGATGTAACTCTCTTCACAATATGATTGCTGAAGACACGTCATCTTAAATGCCACTTCCCCTGCTGGGAAATATAAGGCCAGGTTTTGACAAATTTGGACCATGATGCGACCCCATGAATATAGTGAAGCATGTCCAATCATGTGCCATTTGAAAGAAATATTTAGTCTAATTTCTTATTATGTTGATATGACCCACCCTTATTACTAAGGATTAGATTCCCTACTGCCATTCTGAATCATAATAATTTTAGAGCCTAATTGATAACTACCATTGTTTTCTTAACTACTTCTCGGTGTTACTTCTTAAGTTAAATAGCATTCGTATATTCTTCAAATTTGACAAGTGCTGACAATTGATGCTCATTTTAACAAATAAAATTTAGTAGCCAGGTCAACATGATGATATTGCTTTTGTAAGCATATAGTTCTAGAGAATTGCTTAAATTACATTTTCAGATACTTGACTCATTCTTTGGTATGTTCTGAGAAACCATATTCTGAGTATCTATATCTTACTTATCAAATGCAGGGAACCAAGACAATAGATGCTTCTCATGATCAGGATACCACGGATTTACATAAATGTGTAGCATATATTCGTGACTTGCCAAATCTGGAGAATCAAAATGTATGTATAATGCTTCAAATGTTCCATTACCTCCATTCTCAATATCTATAATATTTATGCTCGATCTCTGTTCATGATCCATCTTGTCATCACATGTACTCTTTCTTGAAGAAACCGTCTCATATAAACTGAAACCATATAGGATGATTTTAGCTTATGGTTGACCAAAAGTTATTTTCCATTCCTCTTCTACAATATTAAATTCTTCTGGTCAAATTCTTCGCATGTTCATAGTTATTAGGAACCTTGAAGTAATTCTGAAATATTTATAACTAAGGATCTTCGCTCTCTTTACTCCTATTTCATTTATCTGCATCTATTGACGTTCTAATCTGTTATGTCTCTGCATAAAATTTTAGTTATGTGTTCTTGTTGCCGGAGCACTTGGTGGGAGGTTTGATCACGAGGTTGGAAATATCAACGTTCTATGCTTTTTCTCAACCATCCGAATAATTCTTCTATCGGATGATTGCCTAATCCAACTTCTTCCAAGTAGTCATCATCACGAGATCCATATCCAGTCCTCTGTTGAGGGACCACATTGTGGACTCATCCCCATTGGCATACCATCTAAAAGCACTACAACCACTGGGCTTCAGTGGGATCTTAGTAAGTATACATCATTACATTACGCGTTCTTTCTTTTAAGTCGAGACAGTTCCAATAAGAATTTATTCTTTAATAGTATTTCACCTTTTGGTAAATTTTATACTTTGGTGCCTGAGACGTACGTTGGTTACTTTACCTCCTTTCAGCTGATACAGAAATGAGGTTTGGTGGCTTGATCAGTACTTCAAACATCGTAAAAGGAGAGATAGTAACCGTTCGATCTGATTCGGATCTTCTCTGGACTATATCCATTAAGAAGGCATGAAAAATTCATTGCTTACGATGTGGATCGTGCAACTTGTAGATGGTATATGTTGCAGCGAAGCGATTCAAACAAGCTCGATGCCGTCGCAAGTTTTGCGTTCATTAGCTCCGTCCCTGTTCAAATGTGTATGATGACTTCAATTCTTTATTGCACCTGAAACGTTCTTGATGTATATGTTTCTTTTTAGGATCTATGTCTACATACAATTTTAATCTAAAACAAAGAAATAAAAAAAAAAATGTTGAAGACAAGAAAGAGAATAGTAAGGTGGATTTGAAATAAACCTCGAAGTTTTCTTTGATTAAAAGTTTGACTATTTATAAATTTTGTCTGGAAATAAATGTCTTTGTTGGTCAAAGTTTATAAATGAAGGGGAGCAAATAATTTCAACCAATGAATTTAAGTTAATCCAATGGTCTCTATCACTTGCATTAAAATATTTTGAAATTTATCTCCTCACATCTTATCATACCCTAATTGCATTTTAAAAATCATCAATTACCTTTCAAGAAGTGTTTTCTTCAAAGAAAAAGAATAACCATCCTAAAGGTAATTAAGGTATTGATTAGTTGTGGAGAGAGAAATTTTAAAGAATTTTAATATAATTGATGGAGGTCGTTAGATTAGCTTAATTTAATTGTTCGGATTATTTGTCGAAATTACATAAAAGTAACTTGTATTTAAGTTAGTAACTTAAGATAAAAATACTCTATTCAAATATATTTAAAAGTGAGTTTAAAGTTTAAACGTGCCCAACATTTTAACAACAATCAAGAATTGAGAAACTATTTAGTCCATGTTTGATTCTCATTATTTAAAAATTCATTTTTCTCATACTTATTTTCAATCATATTCTCCAAAAAATCAGTATTATAAGATATATTCTCCAAGAAATCACTAAACGTCGAGTAAATTGTTTGAACAATCACTGAACTTTAACATGATCACGACTTACTCACTGAACTTCAAATTGCCTCTAAATGGTCACTGAACTTTCATTAATTGCATCAGATCCAACACTCAGAGGGCAGTGGGGTGAGCAATTGGAATCGAGTTCAGTGACCATTTACATGCTTTTTGAAGTTCAGTGAGTAAGTCGTGACCATGTTAAAGTTCAGTGAGTGTTCAAACAATTTACTCCTAAACGTCACCACGTACCTCAAATTTATTAAAAATTCGTTTTTTACATTTCCAAACTTTGTTCACCAAATATACTTCAACATATGTAGTATAAATGCAAAATGAAAAATATCCTCAATCCCATATATAATATATGAAAAGCTAAAATCATTCCAACAAACAAGCCTCATAACTCATCTCCTATTCACATCCAATTATCCCCAATATCCCCTTCTTTTACATCAATGAACCAAGAAAATGGTAAATCAAAATAAAAAAATCTTCAATACACTCCAAGAACCTTGCAAATTGTATTTCAACATGAAATTTTACCATATTTTTCGTCCAAAAAATATTTGTTTCCGTTATACACACCGATTCTTCTTCGTACAAACATGGCTCCCAACAAGACGCAAATGGGCAAACCCCATATGTAGAATTTTGAAGAAGAATTTGCAAGTTCTAAAATGTAGGAAATGTAGGGATTTTGACGAAAATTTTGATTTTTAAGAGATGTAGGCATTTTGATGGGGCAGAAAATTTGTTTAATAAATGCTTGAAAGATAGGTTAAGCCTGACAATTTTTACTTTCTCGATCATAGTTAGATGTGCTAGGGCGTCTTCATTGCCCGTAAAGACTCTTAAATTGTAAGAGAAATATGCTATCTTTTGGGTATGAGCTTGATGAGGTGACTTACTCGATGATGATTGACGCATGTGGGAAGGTAGGGAATGTGGATATGACTATGAGTTTGTATAATCGTGCAAGGATTGAGAAATGACGTGTTTAATGTTGTCGTCTTCTCAAAGTTGGTTGAGATTTATGAGGCATCTAGAAATTTTGATGCAATGGCGGACCAGGGGGTCACGTGACCCCCCAGCTTTTGAGATTTTTTTTTTCGATAAAATTTTGTTTGATATCAATTGAAATCAAAGTTTTAATTTAAATCAAAGCTAACAATTAATTTTAATAATATATTTCATGAAATCCATAACTTTTTACCTTTTATTAAGATTTACTAAAAAAATAATTTTAAACCCTACCAAACAAGGACAAAATCATAATAAATTTGAATTTCTTTCTCTTTTCTCTTGCTCCCCCTCACTCTCTTCCTCACGGCTTTTACCAAAATATTAACCCTTCTAATTTTTTAAATTGTGTCTACAATTACTCTACAAATTGCCACATCTACTATAGATCTTCACTTTTTAATCAAATTTTCAACTAATTAGAACCTAAATTTACATTTTCTAATATCAAATTGTTATATAAAATGTGTCTGAACTGATTATATCCAATTTGATTTATATTTAAAGAATTGTGTTTATTTGATTGATTATTAGCATTGAATATTGGTTATATATTTTTTCTTTCAATTACATGAATTGATTGTTTGTATCAAATACAATATAAATTTCTTAAACGTAAATGTGCATTTTCTTGCGATGAGCCAAATATTAATAAAATGATTGTTTGAAATCAAACGGATGAAAATGATGAGTAAAATATTAATGAAGAAACGTTTTTAAAATGTAAATCTACATTTTCTCACGTCAAATATAAATCATTCAAAAATTAAGAACAAAATATTCGATTTATATATGATTTGATCGTGTCCTCCTAATTCAAAATGTTTGCGTCCGTCATTGCTTGAATGTGTATGAAGAAATGAAGACACTGCAAGTTAAGTTTAATTGACTCTGTCTAACAGTTTACTGGATGCTATGAGGAGCAAATAGACATTGGAAGGCAAATAATACCATTTTGGCCCATTAGTAAAAATATCATCAAAGAAGTTGGCCCAACAAGTAGTAATTTACCTCAATGTCAGTAGGAAAAATTCATATATAAGGTGTATTCTTTACCTCAATTCAAAAGTAAGGTAAATAGTTTGAAAATTCAAAAATCAGGTATGGATTTAATTAATTAAAAATATTTATTAAATAAAGATAATAAAGTCACAGTTTGTGATTAATAGTCACATATTCATAATTATAAGTTACATATTTATTTACTAGTCACATATCGTCAAATTTTTTGATCCCAAATTATTTTGAGGTCACATATCAAAAAAATTGTACGTCACAAATTATTTCAAGGTCACAGATTTTTAAATTAGTTGGTCACAAATTAGTTCGAGGTCACATATTTTTAAATTAGTTAGTCACATATTATTTTTGAGTCACGTATTATTAAATTTTTAAGTTACAGTTGAGTAATTGGTCACATGGTCACCGTCACAGTCACAGTCACAGTCACAGACACAGACAAAAAATTTAATGGTTACAGATTCTTCCAAAGTCACATATAACCAAATAATTGCTCACAAATTAACCAAATAATTGCCACGGCCACGGCGAACACCAACCACACAAACACTATCACCACCACCACACAGAAAACTTTCCAAACCCACCCCAACCGCCCGATCCACCATCACTACCACTACGACCACCCTCACCCCGCCACCGTCACCGCCGCCTCCACAACGTACCACCACACCCACAAACACCACCACCGCACCAACAATAACAAATAAAAATCATCCCTGCTACAGCTCCTTAAAACCACCACATCTGCTACACCACCACCACACTAACAAAGAAGAAACCACCCTGCTACAGCCCCCTCAAAACCACCACACCATCGTCGCACAACGAAAACCACAATAGACATCGCTCCAACAACCACACCTACCAATCAACCCACAACAGACGTCGCCTATAGATAGCAGCGACGATACCAACAAATACACAGCGGCTTTACGCTAGTTCCTCGAAGGGAGGCACCGACAGAGGCGTGATGCCTCTTTGGTGCCTCATAGCGAGGAGCTGGCAGAGGCGCGATTGCTAAAATAGAGAGAGAGGAGAGGAGAAGAGGGGAGGCGAGAGAGAGGGGAGAAGAAAAGAGAGAAGGGGCGGGTTTATACTGTAGAGAGAAGATGGAGAAGAAAAATGATGTAGGGTTTGTATTATATTATACCTGATTTGTGAATAGTGAAATTTTGTCCCTGAATTTTGAATTATAATTTTTAAACCCCGGCTATTATGTAATTTCCTCATGTCGGTATAACAGTTGGCACTTATCTTTGAGATATCATGTCTTCCAAATTCATGTGCCATTTTGCAACCATATCACAGTTTATGTTGTGTATTATGGGGTGATATTGAAGTCATGGTTTGTATATATCCTGCTTTCCAAATTAATCTTTGAAGCCTTAATTGAATACCGATGCATATATAAAAAAGCAAACACGAAATTAATCGTAAGATGAGCTCCACCAACGTAACGCGAGGTCGTTTATTAGATCTCGTCTTCTTCTTCTTCTTCTTCTTCTTTTTCTCTCTTTTCCGAAAAATTGAAATGTATAGACTAATATGGTTTCTGATTAAAAACATGAAACTACAAATGATATCTAAATTTATCCAAGGCAAAAACTTCCAAAAAAAAAAGAAAATTCTGAGAAATTGCAATGTTTTTTGTTGTAGTCAATTATGATAACCGGGTAGAATAAAACCACCACATAATACAGAAGGGTTGAGATCAAAAGTGACTTCTACAAAAAGGATGATATCATATAATTGATGTGACAAACAAAAATTAAAACAAGAACTATTTAAAGGTGACATATTAATAAAGTCAAATTTACAATCTTGATCGACTCATTTATCATCCTAACCTAACAGATTTTAGTGAGCCCGCTCTCGATTTTTCCAATTCTAAATTTCAAATCCGTCCAAGATTATACATTACTCCTATTCCGTATCCATTTCAAATTCTTCTTCATACTGCTCATCGGCCGATTAGAGCTGTAGCAAATATAATTACTCACAAAGAGATACATACATGTGTGTGTATATATTGAAACAAGTGGAAGATTCACGTGGAAAGACTACTTTACGAGTTACATGATATTTCACGAAATGAATTACTATTGATTCATGGATAATAACTTTTACCATGATTTCGATGAATAAAATTTGCTAGAGGTAGATCCAATACACAAATCGGACGCACAAGCGAATGTTGAATATTCTGTAACGAGGAATGAATATTGGAATTAAATCCTCAATCGGTGACGAACATTGCTTAGAATTCCCTTTTGAATTTGCATTATGTTGTAATTAATGTACAGCGTAAGCATTGCCATTTCAATTTTCAGTTACAAATCAAAAATGAGAAAGTTTCAGAATCAGTAATTTGGGTTTTATTTTGGGGGGGTTGTACAGTATATATAAATGAATACTTTGGTATAATATGTAATCTTTTATATTTCACATGTATTTATGATTTGGGAAAATTACATAATTCAGGTATTTGAAGATTGAAATTCAAAAATCAAGGGCCAAGTTTCATTATTCAAAAATCAGATAATATATTAAAACTTTAACCTTAATTTATCACTCTCAACTCCCTCACCTCTCTCTCTCTCTCGCACCTCCTCTTCCCTCTCTCTGTAAATCTTCTCTCTACCCACCATCGACCATCGCCCACCATCGAAGATCACCACCGACATCAACAATACATCGTCGAACTCACGACGACGATTGAGGCAGAAGCTCAGCAGCTCGATCTGAAATTTTCTCCTTCAAGACCACAGCTTGGAGCACCTGTTGGGGTGGTGGATCTTTGCTGCTGTGACTCTGTCATGCGATGCTTTCACAGCAGCATCGCGATGGGTGCTATGGGTGTATGTGTTGTGGGTGTGTGTGTGTGTGTGTGTGTGCAGTGGCGGAGTGGAGTTGTGGTGGTAGTGGTGGTGGTGGCGGCGTCATGACAGGTGGGTGTGGTGGCGGTGATGGGTTTGGGATTTTTCGTTGGGTGGTGGTTGTGGTGTGACATGATTTTTTTTGTTGGGTGGTGCTTGGGTGAAGTGGTGGCGACGCCGTGGTACAATAGTGACAACGATGTGGTGCAGATATGGTGTGTGGTAGGTTCAAATTTGGTTGGTGGTGGTGGTGTTTGGTTAGATGCAATGGTGGTGGGTTTGTTGGTGGTGATGTTGGTGGCCGTGGTGGTGATAGCGGCGGCAAGGTGAGGGTGGTCAAAAGTGGCTGAAGTGGTAGTGTTAATGGTATGTGACCAAGTATTTGGTTATTTGTGATCAAGTATTTAATTGACCTAAAAATTTGACAATATGTGACTAAAAAATAATCTTTGACCAACAAATTTGAAAATATGTGACCAATGAAATTAACTGTGACCTATAATTTTTTGAATTTGTAACCTCGAAATCATTAGTGACTAATTAATTTGATAATATGTAACCAATAAATAAATTGTGATCTAATTAATAAATATTTTAAATTAATTACCTAATACCTGAGTTTTGAATTGTTAAACTATCTACTTAGCTTTTAAATTGGTGTAAATCATACACCTGAAATATGAATTTTTCCCTTATGATTTTTGCCCTTTTAAATGAAAATCTGTGGGTTCATGTTTCTATTGGAATGGACCCAAAGTCCCAAATCCATCTTGAGTTAGCCCAGCTCAAGCCCCCTTGTGGCCCAGTAAATTAATTCATAAAATGGTAGTAGAAAAAAAAAAGAGAGAAAAAGATGGCGTCGCCCGGACTCGAACCGGAGACCTTCAGTGTGTTAGACTGACGTGATAACCAACTACACCACGACACCTCTATGTGCATTAAGCTTGCTCTTCTTTATAATGGTACATTTTCTTTTTACTTTTTTTTTTAAATCTTTGTGGGTGATTTATTTTAGGTAACCAAGGTGATGGTGCTCTAAGTCAAGACTCAAAAGTGATTTGTGAGATACGGAAGTGAACTCAGGGAATCTAATTGCTGAAGTCTTTGAAGTATGGACGTATAAGGAGTCTCGAGTCTTGTTTCCATTCATATTTTTCCACCGTATGACAATTTAGGATCAGTTGCGCTGCATGTATATAATGATTTATATACATATAATGTGTTGAGATATAATTGGATCAAAAATTTTTCAACTAAAAAAAATATTTTCCACTCTCTTTTTGACACATTGTCTGTACATAAATCATTATATAACTCCTTATTTAAAAATAGCATTATTCATTTAGGACATTGATAGGTTTTTATTGTCAATTCATTTTCATAATTTTAACTAAAGGATAATCATCTTTTTTTTTTTTGACAAAAATCTTCATTACATATCAAAACACTACAAATTTAGCCAATGTTCGATTGCCATTCTTTTGAAAAAAATGATGTTTTGAATAGTGATTTTTTGGAGAACGTGTATTTAAAATATAGAATTTTTTTTTGAATTTAAGTGTAAAATATTTTATTTTGTAAATATGTGATTGAAAATGAGTATGAGAATCAAAGAGTTGGACCTTGCTACATGTTTATCAAGCCTTACACAATGTGTTACGCAATATCACATGACACTCTATTATCGAACGATTTTAAACACAGTCAACTTTTTCATCCAATTATTTCACTAAATATCATTTTCCGATACACTTTTTGGATGTCCTTTTCTAAACAAATAGCATAATTCTTAAAGAGTTTTATTGTAAAGGGAGACGAACAATGGCTCGTAAGACCAAGCTACAAAGAAATTATAGGTTCTACCTAAATATATTACTCGTTAAGTTGGACCCTCCATTGCAATTTTCTTAAAATTCAAACTGACGTCTTCCAGTTCATTATTGGGTGTGAGAGAGTTACCTTTCGGCGCTGCGTCCAGAGATCAAAACCAGTTTCGTTCTCCTTTCATAGCTCTCTCTGAGTCGGTACCCCTAATTTCTTCTCTCTTTTGGGGTTTAATAAACTAATCTCCGTTTTCGCCCTAATTTTGCACTGTTAATATTATTTATATTTTCTGAATGCAGGTTTCTTCTGCGCACCAGAATTAAAAAATGGTAAGTCCGTACTTACTGAATATTCGGTGTTATGGGTTTGTTTTGGCTATCAAATTTGAGGCTGTTGCTTAATTGTTGATATTAATTGCTTGGTTTGTTCTTGGGTTTTGCATTGCAGCTTCCACTTTCTTTGCTCAAGACAGCCCAAGGCCACCCTATGGTACGAATTATAGTAAACCTTTCGAATTTAGAAGATTAGGAAATTTGATTGCTATATTCAGATTTTCTTGAACCGTAATTATGAAAAATAAAGAGCTGTGGTTGTTTGTGTCATTTGTGAAAAATTGATGCTTATGGTGGTTTGTGTCATTTGTGACAGTTGGTAGAACTGAAAAATGGGGAGACATACAATGGGCATTTGGTTAATTGTGATACTTGGATGAACATTCATCTCCGTGAAGTCATATGTACCTCCAAGGTTCTTTATCTCTTCACTTGAATATAATATTTTGATGCCTTGATATTGTTTTTTCCCTTTTTCCTTTTATGTTGATTGAATTTATTATGCTTCTTTCTTGTTTTTATAATATAGGATGGAGATAGGTTTTGGCGGATGCCGGAGTGCTACATCAGGGGAAATACGATTAAGTATCTTAGAGTTCCAGACGAGGTATGGTCTAGAATATCTTTTTTTTCCAGCAGGTTATGCTTTATGTTGTACTTGTCCTATCTGGTTTTTGGCTAGTAATTTACTTAAATTTGTTAGCGTATTTACCACTGTTGAAAATTAGATATAGGATTTTGTCAATGGAGCTTATATCCTTTACATCTCCTTTTTCCCGAGGTAATACTCAATGTAAATTCCACATGCCATGATTTGTAGAGTGACATTGTGCTAGGTTTATACTTTAAATTATTTTATGCAATGTATTTTTGTATAAAGATGAATGTATACAAATTGTCAATAAATGGGTGTAGTTTTTCTTTGGGGAACTCTCCATTATACTTTGTGTCAATTTATGATCATGGCTTCAGTTCGTAGGTAGCTTTGTTCAAGTGTGGTTGCTTTAAATGGAAACCCCAGTAAGCGACAGCATTTGATTATCTTACCTTGTGAACTTTATCCAAGCATGACATCTCAACATAATTGGATTTGTTGCTGGTACACAGCAATGTTGTTCCCATGCAATCATGCAGATGTAAATTTACCTGTCTTCACTTTCTGAAAGCAGGCTGCATTTATTTCAAAAATCCATGTTGTTGCCACTGGGAATTGACTCTCCTCGCAGAAAATTATTTCTTTCTTCCTTATTTTTTTCTTTTTTTTTTTAATTTAGTAATTAGTAAATATGTTAGTATCTTCATTAACAACTTGATTTCACACTAGTGATACTGGGGTTGTTTTACCATCCTCAACATCTCATGGTGTTCGTTATAGAAAGGTCATAGTGCTTTTTGGTTGAGATGCTTGCTTAATAATGGGATACATAGACAGACTAACCTTTGCTAGTACTTATTGCTCCAGAAGTCAGAAACAAATTGAGACATAGTGTGTGATATGTCTCCTTCCCGAGCAATGGCTTTATCAACTTTGTTTTGTTGAAGTATAGTGGTAATGCACTGATTTAATATTGATGTTGTCCATGCTTGCATTAATGAATAATTTCTCAGGTTTTTCTTTAGAGTACATCATTTAGTGCTGAAAGTTTTAATTGGAATGTATAATGTTCCTACAAAGTTTTGGAAATCCATTGAACTTTTCAAAATCCTTGATGATTGTACGCTTTAGCGTCTCTTTCATAGTTTTATGGCAGTCTGTTTTATTATTCAGTCATTCTACTCTGAGATGTGATATTGTAATAAATTAACTAAACTCGCGTGAATTATTTTTGTATCTTTTGTCTAGATGATTGAGCAACATTGACTAATTGAATTTATTATTTTCCTGATTTCCAGGTAATTGATAAAGTTCAAGAAGAGACGAAGAGTCGTTCTGGTATGATCTGCCTTTATTTTGCCTCAGTCTTTCCATTTAAAATCTGAATATTTATCTGCAAACATTACTTATCAAGTGGAAAAATCTCTTGTTTGTTTCATCAAAAGCAAGGTCCTGGAGACAATACGTGACTTACAAATTAGGCACTCTCCAGGAAGTTTTTTTCCATAACTTGTTCATGAACCGTTTCTAGGAATTGCAGAATTGTTTTTGTACTGAATGAGTGCCTCTTCATTGTGCTGCATATGTACCTTGCTTATCCTGCTTGTGGTCACGCCTTTGATATTTTCTCTTTTAATTTCATCTCTCCAATCTAGTACTTTATTTTTATTATCTTCTTCTGAAGTCCATTGCTATCTTTGGATATACTCAGATAGGAGGCCACCTGGAGTAGGGCGTGGAAGAGGCAGAGGTAGAGAGGATGGAGCTGCTAGAGGCATGGGCGGTCGAGGCAGAGGTGGAACTGGAGGAAAGACTGGTGGAAGCAGAGGTAGATTCTTTTTCTGAATTTCTTAAGCTTGGAACTGTACTAGATGTGTGCATAACCCCCATCATATCTCTAATTCCTTAACTATGGGGTTGAAGCTGTTGCACATTTAAAATAGTAAATTGTCATCCAAGTTAGTAATAGTACATATATCAAGTCATGGGATGCAACTGTTTTTATGACCTTTCATATATGGATATCCATGATTTAATTGGTTATGTCCTCTTCGTATGTGGATGTGTGCTGCATGTTCAACTAAATTAGCTCAATTTAACATTGTCATCTTGTATGTGGATGTGTGCTGCATGTTCAACTAAATTAGCTCAATTTAACATTGTCATCTTGTGGTAGGTGGAGGGCGAGGCCGAGGATACGAGGGGTAGAGGGGCAGTCTGCCGTTTCTCGGAGGCCACTGTATCCTACTCGTACGATGAAGCAATATAGAAGGTGCATTTTTTGGCATTTTCAGAATCGATTGGATTGTTCCTAGTACAAAAAAGTTGATAATCCTGAGGTTGGTAGAACCTAGGTATCACTAACATTTGACTGTTAGATTTTGCGAAATTTCTTGCTGTTCATTAGACCCGGAGTGGATTTTGCAATATTTAAAGGCACAATATCGCAACTGTTTATCGTTAATTGTCTGTGCTAGTTATTATTCTATAATGCCTCGAATGGGCATACCATTGAATGTGTGAGAATTTATAATGTGGTCTGATTAGATACTTAAAATGGTAGTATGGAAAATTGTATATTTCTTTAGTGATTATTTAAAAGGGTATCCGTAATTATCATTTTATTCCTAAGTGGAGAAGGAATGGGTAGAAACACGAGAAATTTGAGAAGAGTCATAGACATGGCGACGCTTGGTTTCATTTGTCGTAGGGGTTCCATTTGCAAGAATTTGATGATCTAAAGATCGTCCCCCAATGACAATCAGCTCATGTCATGGAGAACAAGAAACAGGCCTTTCAAACCCCAGTAACTTGGCACAAATACAACAGGTATGAGTTTCAACGAAAAAAAAAAAAAAAACTAGGGTACAAAATCCAGCTAAAATGACTCGTCCATTTCACAAGCAAATACGTGCATTGTTAATCACCAAAAATACCACTCTAAATCGAAAGCGCCACGTTGGAATTACACTATCACGGAATCGGAGCAGATTCTGTTTTGAGGACAGAAGCTTCTCCTGCTGCTTTGTCAGCAGTCTTCTCTTCAGGCTTTTCAACTTCTAGCTCTGCAAATCACACGGAACAAAAATGTCAGACATGATGGGGAGAGCGAGTTAAGCACAAAAGCAAGGAAATATATCTGAATTCTAAAGGTAGCTTCAAATGCTAATTTTGTTCCGGCACCATCAGTTGTCTCATCCCACTTATTGATCATTTAGTCACTTGGTCTAACGGGCTTCAATGAAAATACTTTCCCTTTAAACTCATGGTCTTAACATAGCATCTTCAGTACAATAGGTGCATGCTCAGTAAAATCGAACTTACCGAGCATGCCAAATGAAAAACAGTACATTTGTCCAAACAATAAAACAAGGATTTGTGCCAAATCCAATTACCTTCATCTTCACTATCCTCAAGGTCATCCCCAATAGCATCATCTCCTAGGCCACCCATGTCACCGAATTTCTGTAAAATGCATCAAAAAGAAGAAACGTATCAGAAGAGATCACAAGGAAGATCCAATTTTGTCTTACAGTGGAAAAATAGTCCTCACCGAGAAATCCATTCCACCCATATCAAAATCAGCAGGGCCTGTTCATGAGAATGAATACAAAATAATCAACAAAATGTGATTACATTTTATGAAAATTCTACAGACAACTATAGAGAGATGGAACATACCGGTGTCATCATCTGCATCCACCCATTTATCCCAGTCTACTTTCACATAGTGAGGCACTTTATCATCTCCCCGCAATAATTTTGTCCACCATTTCTTCTCTGCTTTCTCCAAGACGCAAAATATATTTCTTACACCTATGTTTATTTTACTCTCCTGTCATCAGGAAAATATAAGATAAAATCCCCGGTGTGACTAGAAGCAAAAAGATATTTTGCCACTTGATTCAAGAAAAAAGAAACACAGTTTTACGACTAATCTACTTTTATCACTTCAAAATAAAAATAATAGTAGTAATAAAATTCCTGTAGTTCTTTCAAGTGATCTATGACCATATAACGAGAGAAAATCAACCTCAAATTGAAAAAGCAGCCTAGGCTATGTGCTTTAAACATTCCTACCACAAGTGGTGAACTTAGAATACAAAAGACATGACAAGAGCCTCTCACCTCTACATTAAGTTTATCATGAAGATTTAGTTTCAGTTCATACAAACTGTTGTCTATTCCAGCTGTAGCATAGAATGTAAAAACTCCCTCTGGATCAAGATTGACCTTTGGATTTTTAGCATCAGGCAGTAGCACAGTAAGATATACCAAATCCTCCCTTTCCGCCCACTTCACCTCAGGATGTCGACTGCAAGAAAGGAATCATTTTAGCTAATAACTCCTTAAGAAATATTGAGATCAGATGAAAAAATAAGATAGCAGAAGGCTTAAAAATCTACATTGAGAAAAATATCTATGCAATACAATTCTCCTAATTATTTTTGAGTTATTATGAAAAGAAAGACTGTGTCAGTATATGCTTGTACTCTTAAAAAAAGGATATGCATATTGTTACTTTATCCCTTCCCCCACATTCCAATAATCCTGTCGACCTTTACATCATAACACGAGTACACGACCAGAGATCTTATTAGCTACAAATTGGGACCGAGGATGTCATAAGAGGACTGACTATTCAGGCTTTAACTCTGAATGAGCGAAAAAGATGTACATTTTCAAATTGTTAGCCAGACTGGTATGGATTCACACGACATAAAAACCTATTTTCCAAAGTCTAAGTTGGAATTAGAAAATAAGAGTCCAATTCATGGGGAGGTTGGAGATACCAAGGTAAACCCATGGAAAATACCTGCTCCTCCCATGTGATATTCACGCCTAGTATTAGGATTATGATTCCTGGGAGGTGGATCCGATACTAGTCTGGGGTGATTAATCAAGTCCGACAACAGGTTTTCCAGCCAAATCTGTGCCGGTACATGCGCTGAACCACCAATATGGGCAGGAAGGTTCAATACAGTGGGTACAGCAACTATTTCAATAAAAACACAAAAGAAAGGAGAAAGAAAACTTTAAATGAGTTTTGAAAGGGAGCAGAATCAAGTTCTGCCTTGAATCAATGAAGAACTTAAATTCTGGCCATGATTTAGCGCAGAAATTAATTAGAATTGGCATAGGATCTACATTTATATAAACCTAAAGGGGAATTTTTTATTTTTCTGGTTATTCAATTTCATAAAACTCTAGAGTACTAGTTCAACCCAAACCAGACAGATCTTAGATGGCCATGAGCTGGTCAGATCTTGACAAGCCACGGAGAACCAAGAGACTAACCAAGAAGAATGCTAGATACTATGGGCGTGGCATGTGCTGTTGAAGACCAAGTCGGCTGTTGAAGAGAATACCAAGTCCAAGTTGGTCTAGTTATAGGAGTCTTTAGTCGTCAGGTTTCATTCATTCTGTTGCATTTCTTTCATTTAATTTCTGCTGTTGCAGTTTGTTTTGGCTGTGATTTAGAATAAGTTGTTGAACCTAGCCTATTTAAAGCCACGAACGCGAATAAACAATCATCAAGAAAATTTTATCAATTGCTTGTCTGGCTTAACTCTTACCGAAAGTAGAGTTTATCTGAAATAAAGAAAGTGAGGCTTTGACTGGGACCAATCAATTTGGTATCAGAGCCAGTTATATTCATGTCAAACACTGTGTTCTTCTATCGCAACCAACGAAGAGAGAGAGAATTTAGAGACAGGGCTAGGTGTACTCCAAGACAGTATGCACAGGTTGGAGATTGGCATGACTGACAAATTGAGTCAGCTGGAGATGACTCTCAACAGAATGTCTGAGGCATTATTTCCAAACAAAGAAAGTACCAGCCACCACCACGACAATCGAGAAGTGAATTCCCGCAGCAACAGGGAAGACACAGAGGGGAACTGCCTGGTTGTTTCATCCAAAACAGCCAGGCTTGAGTTCCCAAAATACTCTGGTGAAGACCCGACAGAGTGGCATGCTCGAGTGGACCAATATTTCGAATTTCAAGGTACGGTGGAAGCACAAAAAATCTTCTTAGCTTCCTTCCACCTGGAGGGTGAAGCTAACCAATGGTGGAGGTGGTTATACCGAACGTACAAGGAGCACATGAGAGAGGTGATGCGGTCAATCTTTTGAGAAAGAATTATGGGCTCGATTCGGACCCACTGATGGCGAAGTTTTGATGAAGCACTCTCGCACATTAGGCAAATAGGCTCGCTGCGAGATTATCAAGAAGAATTCGAGAAACTCAACACCCGCGTACAAGGGTGGACCCAAAAGGCGTTCGTTGGGAACCCGGAAACAGCGAATGTTCAAGCCACAAACGTTGAAGGAGGCTATTGATCTTGCTCGAATGAAAGATGAACAACTCCGCCAACGAAGGTCCACACGGTCACTTCAGAACATCCGCCCACCATTGGCTCTTCCTGCCCCAGCAAGGCCAAATTTTGCTGCACCAGTCAAGCACCCATCTTGGGAGATGCAGAAAAAGGAGCTCAAGGATTGTGCTTTAATTGTAATGAAAAATTCACTACAGGCCACAAATGTCGCGGTCCGCAGCTATTACTGTTAGAAGCACCTGCTAGACCTCACATCATCACATACGAAGAAGATTTAAGTGAGCAGAAATTGGGCGACGAACCAGAGGGTCAATCTGAGCCAAAAATTTCATTGCATGCGCTGATTGGATTGTCATCACCAACTATGAGGGTCGCCGGCAAGATTGGCCCACTAGTGGTTGTGGTGTCAATCGATAGTGGGTCTACACATAACTTCATCAGTGAACGAGTAGCTCTACTTCTTTGACAACCTGTAGTACCAACAAAATCATTTACGGTGCGGGTGGCCAATGGAGAAAGACTAAGCTGTCAAGGGAGGTTTGAAAAAGTGCCAGTAAATCTGCAGAGCATCCCCTTTTTGCTCACTCTTTATGCCCTTCCAATAGCTGGACTCGATTTGGTGCTCGGTGTCCAATGGCTAGAGATGCTTGGATCGGTGGCTTGTGATTGGAAGCAGATAACAATGGAGTTTAAGTGGGAGAACAAAACCAGAAAATTACAAGGGGCAGACCACCAAAGCATTCAGACCGCTTCTCTAAAAGAAATGTGCAAAGAACTTCGCCAAGCCCACTCTTTGTTTGCAATGTGTTTACAAGTCACTGTGGACGTTTCTCAAGAGGACATGCAACCAGACATGTAAAAACTGCTGGAGCAATATATGGATATTTTCAAGGACCTACCAAGTTACCACCTGTAAGAGAAATAGACCACTATATTCCTTTGAAGTCAATGTTCGACCTTAATGCTATGCATATTTCCAAAAGGCTGAGGTTAAGAAACAGGTGCAGGAAATGCTCAATCAAGGGATCATAAGACTGAGCACCAACCTCTTTTCCTCACCAGTACTACTAGTAAAAAAGAATGGAAGCCAGCGATTTTGTACTTATTACCGCGCCCTCAATGCGTTTACAATCAAAGATCGCATTCCTATACATACGGTGGAAAACATGCTCGATGAGTCACATGGGGCCGCCTATTTTACTAAGCTAGATCTCAAGGCCCCTATCATCAGGTAAGGGTCCATCCTCCATATATTCTAAAACTGCATTTAAAACACACAATGGAACACTATGAATACTTGGTTATGCCTTTTGGCTTGTGTAATGCACCCTCCACCTTCCAAGCCATTACGAACTCTCTTCCAACTGTACCTCAGAAAATTCATCTTGGTCCTTTTTGATGATATATTGCTCTATAGTTCTACTTGGGAAACACATTTAATTCATGTAAGAAAGGTATTGGAAATTCTAAGACACCATCAGTTCTTTTACAAAGCCAACAAATTTACTTTCAGTCAACGAGAGCTTGAATATTTGGGACATGTTGTTTCACACCAAAGGGTCAAGGTAGATAAAAGAAAGATTGCTGCCATGGTAGCGTGGCCTCGCTCTATTAATATTTTTGAGTTACGTGGGTTTTTATGGCTAACTGGTTACTATGGCAAGTTTGTACGGAGTTATGGAATAATAGATCACCCTCTCATAAATCTCCTTAAGAAGGGACAATTTAGGCAGAATGATGAAGCTGAGGCCAGTTTTCTCTCAATCAAGGAGGCCATGACAACCACTCCCCACATTAGGAATGCCTAATTTCAATGAGCCGTTCACCATTGAAGCGGATGCCTCAGGAGAAGGAGAAGGAGGTGTCCTCTCTCAATAAGGAAGGCCAATTGCACTCATAACTCGAGCTTTGGGAGTTACGAAGAAATCTTGGTCCACTTATGCCAAAGAAATGCTTGCCATAATGGAAGCCATTCGAACATGGCCACCATATTTCTTATGCAAAAAAATTCTCACCCAAACGGACCAACGTAGCCTCAAGTATTTTTTGGAACAAAGGGTGGCTACCCCAGGGCTACAAAAGTAGGTGGCTAAATTATTGGGCTATGATCATGAGATCATCTACAAACCGGGCCGTGAAAACTCAGCTGCTGATGCCCTTTCCTGCAGACAATGACCAACATAGCCTCAAGTATTTTTTGAAACAAAGGGTGGCTACCCCGGAGCAACAAAAGTAGATGGCTAAATTACTGGGCTATCATTATGAGATCATCTACAAGTCGGGCAGTGAAAACTCTGCTTCTGATGCCCTTTCCTGGAGACTGAACAGCCCAATTCTTAATCAATTATTTGTTCTACGCGTACACAAAGTCAACCTATTAGGAAAAAAACTTTTCCACGAAAAGGTATTTGTACTTTTATAATTCAAATTTCTTTTTTTTTTTTATGAAATTATATTAACACATTGTTTTTTATTGAATTTACAAGGAAGGAGAAGGTCACGTTGCAGTTGGTGGATGAAGAAGATGATGGGGAAATTAGATATGATGATGATTCCGTTAACAATGCTAGTAATAGTGATGATAGTGCTGACTTTTAGGCCTTTTTTAGTTTCGACTGCTTTTTTTCCATTGCAAATGTAGTGATTGCTACCTTTTGTAATACGTTTTTTTTGGCTAAGCATCTTCTTTATTTAGATGGACTATATCTTTATATGCTAATGGCTATATATTCTATTTACTATATGTTCCAACTTTTATTTTTTGTATTATTTTATAATTCTTTCACTTAGATTTTTTGTTTTTTGTGAGACTTACGCTTCAAACCGCCTCGAGGCTTATGCCTCGCCTCATAAAGAACAAACGCCTCGGTACTTAGTTCCGCCTTTTTAAACCTTACCTACAATTCGAAGAAAAAATATTGGCGGAATCTTATGCCAATAAAACCACTGGCCACTTTGTGGTGTTAATAAGGAGGTTAGCTCAACAATTTTATTGGGCTGCCATGTATAAAGAAGTCCCAAGAGTTTTGTAGCTGCTTGTGAGATTTGTCAAAAGACGAAGACACGGGCCCTTTCCCCAATAGGTCTTCTTCAACCTTTGCCCATTCCGTGCCAAGTATGGGAGGTTATCACCTTGGACTTCATCGAAGGTTTACCCACATCCCATGGCTAAGATACCGTTCTGGCGGTCGTTGATAGATTGAGTAAGCTCATTTTCTGGCTCTTACTCACCTTCCTACTAAGAAAGTTGTAGCTGAAAAGTTCGTTGAAGGAGTGGATAAGCTACACGGTATGCCCAAGTTTATTATAAGCGACCGTGACCCAATTTTCATCAGTAAATTTTGGCAAAATTTTTTTAAGATTTCTGGCACTAAACTCAAGTTGAGCTCCGCCTATTACCAACACATGGATGGTCAGTCCGAAGTGGTTAACCGCCGCTTGGAACAGTATCTCCATAGTCTCATTCATCAGTAGCCTCGAAATTGGATGGAGTTTCTTCTTGGGCGAAGTATCGGCATAATACAACTTATCATTGCTCTGCAGGGATGACACCATTTTAGGCCCTTTATAGTCGATTACCACGAACGGTTCCTTTCTATCAAGAGGGGCTCACAAGTGAACAAAGTGGACAAAAGCTCGCTAAATAGGGATGAGTTGCTTAATCAACTAAAAAGCAATTTGACAATAGCCAATAATCGCATGAAATAAGTGGCCAATCGAAAGAGACGAGATGTGGAATTCAAGGAAGAAAATATGGGATTTCTGAAGCTCCAACCACATCAACAGAGTACTGCATTTAAAAGGGCCCATCAAAAGCTGTCTAGTAGATTTTTTGGACCATACCTAATTTTGCAAAGGATTGGCAAGGTAGCATACAAGCTTCAGTTGCCAGAAGGAGCAAGAATCCACCCCCTTTTTCAAATCTCACTACTGAAGAAATATATTGGCAAATAGAAGGAAATTAGCCCTGAGTTGCCACCGATGACAGATGATGGTACTATTATGTTGGAGCCTGAACGAGTCATCAATACTCATTGGATTAAGCAAGGAGGTAAATTCATCGAAGAAAGTCAAGAAAGTCTAGTTACCAACGGAAGAAGCAACTTGAGAGAAAACGGCGCTATTGAAGGAGCAATTTCCCAACGTGGACCCTGAGGACAAGGGTCCACCTGAGGGGGAGGGTATTGACAAGCCACGGAGGACCAAGAGACTAACCAAGAAGAATGCTAGATACTACAAGGGCATGAAGAGAATACAAAGTCTGTTGCAGTTTGTTTTCGCTGTGATTTAGAATAAGTTGTTGAACCTAGCCTATTTAAAGCCATGACGTGAATAAACAATCATCAAAAAAATTCTATCAATTGCCTGTGTGGTTTAACTCTCACCCAAAGTAGAGTTTATCTGAAAGAAAAACAGTGAAGCTTTGATCAGGACCAATCAGATCCCCTTAAAAATGCCACCACTCCGGTTCAAGGATGAGCAGTAACCATTAGACAAGGTAGTTGCTTAGAGTTAGGGTAAAATCCCACATAACTTTAATATAAAAACAATAATTAATAAATAAAGACTTGTGCTATTTCTCTTAACAAGGTTGATCCGGATGGGGAAATTTTGTGTACAGACAAGACGGGCTGTTACCAGCCTTCCTGTTTTGACACCTTTAACAATATTTATATGAATGTAGAATCAAAATTTTACATTGGAAATTCAATTGTATAGAAGTACGAAAGAACTAATAAAATGAAACATGAACACCAAACAGGATCAAATTCTTATGGGCAGAAAAACTAATAATGAACCAGTAATGTAGAAAATATAGAACCTCAGAGAGAATAATCACGATTACAGTTGGAAAGACGGAAATTGTTCACAGGAGTATCTCATAGGAGAAAGTGAAATAAGACCTTTTTTTGACAAAACCCCATCGTGTCCTTGCAAGATCCTTCTTCCCATCCCAAAATAAGAATGGCAGATTGGACTCAGTTTTCAATCCATTACCCTCGTCATGTCCACCACACTCTTCGCATCCCCACCTACCTCCTCAACACTAGTAAACTTAAGGTGCACGTCCACTTAGCCTAACAACTTAACAGGCATCCCATATTTTGTTGGAGTAAAGCCACTTTGTTGGACTAAAACAATATCTTCACCATTTTTTGCAGCAATTGTTGACTTGGTGCATGGATTTAATGTTGAAGAAAAATGCATGCAAAGTTGGTTGGCTGGTAGAAGTTGGCAGATTTTGTGTGCTAAAATTCTCCACTTCATTGAAAGTTGTACGCGGTGAAATCTTCCTATAAATAGAGAGCATGGCTGAAGAGAAAAATGCATGCAAATGGAGAGGAATTAAAAGAGTGTAGAGAGATAAAATTATAGAGAGAAAAAATTTATTGTTTTCTCCTAGTATTTCCTACTTATTTTCTCCTATTACAAGAGAGATTAATTGTTGTTATTTCCTTGTATTTAGAGAGTGTTATTGTAATTCTCCTACGATAGTGAAATCCTCACATACTTGCCCGTGGACGTAGCCTAAATTGGGTGAACCACGTAAATACTTGTGTCCAATTTTTAGCTGCATTTTCTCAATTCTATTTTAGTTGCAAGCCAAACTTGACCCACGTATTCCTAACAGTGGTATCAGAGCGAGGTTTTGTGTAGGGTCGTTGTTCACCATTTACACACAAGTTACTATTTTCAGTTATAGTATTGGTGAACAAAATGGCGGCAAAGTATGAGATTGAAAAGTTCAATGGGAACAATTTCTCATTGTGGAAAATGAGAATAAAAGCAGTTTTGAGAAAAGATAACTGCTTGGCGGCAATTGGAGATAGGCCCGAGGAGATCACTGACGATGCTAAGTGGAATGAGATGGATGGCAATGCAATTGCTAATCTGCATCTAGCGCTAGCCGATGGAGTATTGTCAAGTGTGGCTGAGAAAAAGACAACAAAGAAATATGGGATACACTAACAAAGCTGTACGAGGCCAAATCGTTACACAACAAAATCTTCTTGAAGAGAAGGCTTTACACCCTTCGGATGGCGGAGTCAACTACGGTGACTGACCACATCAACACCCTCAACACTCTATTTTCACAGCTCACATCAATGGGGCATAACATAGAGACAGGTGAACGTGCTGAAATTCTACTTCAAAGTCTACCTGATTCGTATGATCAACTCATCATCAACTTAACCAACAATATTGAAGTTCTAGTCTTCGATGATATTGCAGCTGCGGTTCTTGAAGAAGAAAGTCGGCGCAAAAACAAAGAGGACAGATCAACAAGTTCACATCAAGCGGAAGCTTTGACGATGATGAGAGGAAGATCAACGGAACGTGGCTCCAGTGGGAGTCACAATCAAAGTAGATCAAACTCCAGGAGTAAGATGAATGCCAAGTGTTATTACTGTGGCAAGAAAGGGCACTTAAAAAAGGATTGCTGGAGTCTCAAGAAGAATGAAGAAGCCAAAGGAAAAGGTTCTGAGACGTCAAAAGCTCAGGGTTGTGTAGCAAGCACCTCAGATGATGGTGAAATTTTATACAGCGAGGCAACAACAGTTGCTGAAGGCAGAAAACAGTTTTCTGATGTCTGGCTTATGGACTCAGGAGCTACATGGCACATGACACCAAGGAGGGAATGGTTCCATCATTATGAACCTATCTCAGGAGGATCTGTGTTTATGGGGAATGATCATGCCTTGGAGATCGCTGGTATTGGTACCATCAAATTGAAAATGTATGATGGTACAGTTCGCACTATCCAGGAGGTACGACACGTAAAAGGCTTGAAGAAAAATCTATTGTCGCTAGGACAATTAGATGACATTGGCTGTAAGACCCGTGCACAAAATGGGGTCATGAAAATAAACAAAGGCGCGCTTGTGGTGATGAAAGCAGAAAAGATAGCAGCAAATTTGTACATGCTTAAAGGAGAGACACTACAAGAAGGAGAAGCATCTGTCGCAGCGACAAGTTCAGCAGAAGAATTAACGATGATGTGGCACCGCAAACTTGGCCACATGTCAGAACGTGGTTTGAAAATTCTCTCAGAACAAAAGCTTCTTCCAGGGCTCAAAAAGGTTTCATTACCCTTTTGTGAGCATTGTGTTACTAGTAAGCAGCACAGATTGAAGTTCAGCAGTTCCACTGCTAGAAGTAAAGCTATCTTGGAGCTTGTTCATTCTGATGTTTGGCAAGCACCGGTATTGTCCCTAGGAGGAGCAAGATACTTTGTATCTTTCATTGATGATTACTCCAGGAGATGTTGGGTGTATCCAATCAAAAGGAAGGCAGACGTGTTCGCAGTCTTCAAAATATTCAAAGCGCGTGTGGAGCTTGAATCTGAAAAGAAAATCAAGTGTTTGAGGACTGACAATGGAGGAGAATATACTGGTGATGAATTTGATAACTTCTGTCAACAAGAAGGTATCAAGAGACAGTTCACGACGGCATACACTCCACAGCAAAATGGAGTGGCAGAGCGAATGAACAGAACATTGCTAGAAAGAACAAGAGCAATGTTGAGAACTGCGAGTCTAGCTAAGTCATTCTGGGCAGAAGCAGTCAAAACCGCCTGTTATGTGATCAATCGGTCACCATCAACCACAATTGATCTGAAGACGCCAATGGAAATGTGGACTGGTAAACCAGCCGATTATTCTCGCTTACATGTATTTGGAGGTCCTGTGTACGTTATGTACAACACCCAAGAAACATCAAAGCTGGATCCAAAATCTAGAAAATGTATTTTCTTAGGGTATGCTGATGGAGTTAAGGGGTACCGCCTGTGGGATCCCACTGCCCACAAGGTGATAATCAGCAGAGATGTGATATTTGCAGAAGGCAAAGTACAGGAAAAAGAAGATGATAGCACTTCAAAAGAAAAATCGGAAACTACTACAGTCGAAGTTGGAGATGAACGAGAAGTTATAGATTCTTCTGAAGCAACACTAGAGCACGAAGAACAAGAACAAGTAGAGTCTAGTGCTCCAGATGTTCGACGATCAACACGGGAAAGAAAAGAACCAGCTTGGCACTCAGACTATATTATGGAGGGCAATGTTGCATACTGCTTACTGACAGAAGATGGAGAGCCATCAACTTTCAATGAGGCTATACAAAGCCAAGAAGTTTCTCTGTGGATGGCAGCAATGCAAGAAGAAATTGAAGCTCTTTATAAGAACAAGACATGGGATCTTGTTCCACTACCACAAGGAAGGAAGGCCATTGGAAATAAATGGGTCTACAAGATCAAACGAGATGGCAATGACCAAGTGGAGCGGTATCGTGCAAGACTGGTGGTGAAGGGATATGCTCAAAAAGAAGGCATTGATTTCAACGAAATATTTTCTCCTGTGGTTCGTCTCACAACAATTCGAGTAGTTCTGGCGATGTGTGCTACATTCGACTTCGACTTACACCTGGAGCAGTTAGATGTGAAAACTGCATTTCTTCATGGAGAACTTGAAGAAGAGATTTATATGCTCCAACCAGAAGGTTTTGAAGAAAAAGAAAAAGAGAACTTGGTTTGCAGGTTGAACAAATCTCTATACGGTCTCAAACAGGCGCCGAGATATTGGTATAAGAGATTTGATTCCTTCATCATGAGCCTTGGATACAACAGACTCAGTTCAGATCCATGTGCTTTCTACATGAGATTTGGAGATAGTGATTTCATTATTCTACTGTTGTATGTTGACGACATGTTGGTAGCAGGCCCCAACAAAGATAGTATTAAAGACTTGAAGGCACAGTTGGCTAGGGAGTTTGAAATGAAGGACTTGGGACCAGCAAACAAGATTCTAGGGATTCAAATTTATCGAGACAGAAATAATAGGAAGATTTGGCTAAGTCAGAAGAACTACTTGAAGAAAATCTTGCGACGCTTCAATATGCAAGATTGTAAGCCAATCTTTACCCATCTTCCTATTAATTTCAAGTTATCCTCAAGTATGAGTCCTAGCAGTGAAGCAGAGAGGATGGAGATGTCTCGAGTACCGTATGCATCAGCAGTGGGTAGCCTAATGTTTGCTATGATCTGTACAAGACCAGACATTGCACAAGCAGTGGGAGCGGTTAGTCGATACATGGCAAATCCTGGTAAAGAGCATTGGAGTACTGTAAAGAGGATCCTGAGATATGTCAAGGGTACCTCAAATGCTACATTATGTTATGGAGGATCAGATTTTGTTGTCAGAGGCTATGTTGATTCAGATTATCCGGGTGATCTTGACAAAAGCAAATCCACCACGGGTTTTATGTTTACTCTTCTTGAAGGAGTCGTAAGTCGGGTTTCGAAAGCTAGCCTATCGTGGCTACTTCTACGACAGAGGCGAGAATACGTGGCGACTACACAAGCTAGCAAAGAGGCAATTTGGTTGCAAATGTTAATGGAGGAGCTCGGACACAAACAAGAGAAGATTGCTCTATTTTGTGATAGTCAGAGCGCTTTGCACTTGGCAAAGAATCCAGCATTTCATCAAAGAACAAAGCATATTCGAGTTCAATATCACTTTGTTCGAGAAAAGGTGGAAGAAGGAAGCGTGGATATACAGAAGATCCATACAGAGGACAACCCAGCAGATATGTTAACAAAGCAAATCAGTACTGACAAGTTTACATGGTGTCGATCCTCCATCGGCCTAACAGAAACGTAAGTAGCATGAAGATGGCAAGTATAGGAAGGATAGAAGTGGTACAACAAAAGTGACTTTAAGTGGGAGAAATGTTGGAGTAAAGCCACTTTGTTGGACTAAAACAATATCTTCACCATTTTTTGCAGCAATTGTTGACTTGGTGCATGGATTTAATGTTGAAGAAAAATGCATGCAAAGTTGGTTGGCTGGTAGAAGTTGGCAGATTTTGTGTGCTAAAATTCTCCACTTCATTGAAAGTTGTACGCGGTGAAATCTTCCTATAAATAGAGAGCATGGCTGAAGAGAAAAATGCATGCAAATGGAGAGGAATTAAAAGAGTGTAGAGAGATAAAATTATAGAGAGAAAAAATTTATTGTTTTCTCCTAGTATTTCCTACTTATTTTCTCCTATTACAAGAGAGATTAATTGTTGTTATTTCCTTGTATTTAGAGAGTGTTATTGTAATTCTCCTACGATAGTGAAATCCTCACATACTTGCCCGTGGACGTAGCCTAAATTGGGTGAACCACGTAAATACTTGTGTCCAATTTTTAGCTGCATTTTCTCAATTCTATTTTAGTTGCAAGCCAAACTTGACCCACGTATTCCTAACATATTTTACAAAGAAGGCTCCCTCTCACGCGTGAACTCAACCAGACACTTTCTTTAAGCTCTGCTAAAAGAATTAAAATCAAATTCAAAACAAAATATGATGAATTGTAAAATACACAAGGGATCACTGAATGATTGAGAAACTAAATAAGCATATTAAAAGAGAACATTAAAAGAAAAGGAAATCAATTCTACAACAATTCAAAAATTACTTAGGCGTTGTAAAATCAAAAGCATTACACCCAATATCAATCACAGTTGGTGATTTGGGAAGTTAAAAAAAAATTAATGAAAAAATGTATATTCACAGAACTAGCTGCAATTTCATCTTTACACTACTTTACGGGGGTATTGGCGAAGGTGGGCTGATAGCAATGAATGATGCCTTTCACGAGGTTATAGTAGACTTAAAAAATGTATTGTAAATAGCCGAAATTAACAATACATATATATATATATATATATATATATATATATATATATATATATATATATATATATATTTTGGAATATAATTAAACACTACGGCAAAAGATTCAGAACAGTAAAATATAACGAGATAAAATCGTACCTCATAATGAAATTAAGTGAGAGAAAAAACAAAACCCTAGAAATGCAGATCAGCTAGGTGCAAATAGCATGAGGAATGCTATAAAGCACAACTGGAAGATTCGAGCGACTTCGCTGACACTGGGCGAATTTTTCGAGAACTAAAAAACCTCGTGGGAGATTCGAGCGACTTCGATGAACTGGGCCTCGAACATGAGCCCATTTTGCAGTCGAGCGTAGATATCTGAGCCCATTTTTAAAGACATTTAGTTCTTGGAAAAATTATATAAAACCAGGGGTTTAGTTTGTCATTTTTAAAAATCAGATTTTAAATTTATTTTTGTAAAAATTAGGTAGTATATTAAAACTTAATTCTTAACCTCATTTCTCCCCCAATTCCTGTCGCCTCCCCTTTCCTCTCCTCCCCCTCCTTCCTCCCCAATCCACAGCAGCGTCGCGACTGCCGGCGTCGCAGTCGCAACGCTGACGCTACTGTGAATTCCATCGCCTCCCCTTCACCCTCATCTCCACCCCCTCCCTCCCGTCTGGCAGTCGCGACGCTGCTGTATTCACAGCAGCGTCGCAACCACGCTGCTGAGGGAATCGAAGGCGCCGCCGTTTTACCAATTCTAGTGTTTCTCACATTGGGTTGTTCATGGGTTAGAAACATTCTGGCAAAGAAAGATTTTGATTTTTGGCTCCAACCACCACTCCTCGGGTAACATTGCTAATGTCTGTTTGATGTGTCGGAGTTTTAGGTTATTTTTATTGGTGGAGTTGGTGTTTTGTAAACGGTGGTGGTTCTCGTGGTGATTGTGCAGATTTTGGTGGTGGCGGTGATTGGTCAGATTTGGGATCTTTGTTTTGCGATTTTGCAGTGATTTTTGTTGGCGGTGGTCGTGTTGGCCATGGTGGTTACGTGAATCTACTATTTTTTGTGGTGGTTGGGATGTCGGCTGTGGTGGCGGCGGCGGTAGTGGGTGTCTATGACCTAAGAATTGTAACTATGGCTCACTGAAATAGAGTTGCGACAAGTAAATGTTTTGATTTTTTTTTAATCTGTGACTTGTGTGAGTGTCTGTGACCTAGAAATTGGGACTGTGACTCACTGAAATAGAGTTGTGACCAGTAAAAGTTTTGAATTTTTTTAATCTGTGACCTATAAAAAATTACCAGTGACCTTAAAATTCTTGATTTGTGACCAACGAAGTTAACTGTGACCTATAAATTTTTTCATCTATGACCTCGAAATAATCCGAGACCAATTAATTTGATAAGTTGTGACCTGAAATTAATTTTTAACTAATTAATAAGATATACACTATCAAATTACACAATTAAATATTTAATTAATTAATAAAAAGTAGAAACCTGATTTTTACAATTTTAAAGTTTAGCACCTGATTTTTTCAAATGTCAAACTAAATACCTGAGCCATAAAACTTTTCTCTTAGTTCTTTAAAGGTGGGAAATTATAGCCCACCAGCATTTTAAAATTAAGATTTACAAGTTCTTACTTCTAAAATCAGATGATAATTAAAATTTTAAATATTAATAATTATATTACAAAATTAAATATACATATTCATCCTACTCAACCACACACTGAAATCCTAATCATTTTCATCCTCCCAATTCTCTCTTTTCACTCTCTATATCCCACATTCTCTCTAGTTGTCCCTCGTCGCCTCCACCTCCCACACCACACTCAACCACCTCACCACACCCACACAAAAAAATTCCCAACCCCGTAGCCGAAACCTAATCCTCCATCGACACCATCATCACCACAAATTTACCATCTCTACCTCAACCATCAACACCACAGCAAATAGATCAAGAGAAATAGGGGGACTAGGGAACAGAGAAACAGATCGTTGCGCACCTTCTGCGACGCAGCGACTCACAGTATCGAAGATGTCGGGATCTGGGGAAATGCAGGGATCTGCTACAGCCGCGAACGACGGGATTTGGGAAAATTTGTGTCGGGCTGTGCGTAGCGAAAGTGCTGTAACATTGTGAGGTGGTGGCAATTTTCGTGAGGTTGTGGCAATGCTGATTATTTTTTGGGTGATTTTTGTTGGTTGTGTTTGCGGTTGGTGGCGGCCGTCAAGTGGTGATGTCCGTGTCAGTGGTGGTTGTTAGATGTGGTCAAGATGGTGGTGCGACTTTTGTTGTCGGTCTAATTTGTTGATTTTTTTTTGGGTGGCTGTGGTCTTAGTGGTCATTGCGATGGTTAGGTGGTGGTGGTGGTGGTGGTGGTGGTGGTGATTTTGAAGTTGAAAATGGTAGTTGTTGGAGGTGGTGGTGCCATTGGGTGGGGTAGGTGGTAGGATTAAGAGGGATTGTGACCAATAATTTGGATATCCCGTTACTAAAAAAATAACACATGAACAATAAATTGTTGCCAATAAATAATATGTAACCTAAAAATTTGAATTGTAAGTTATAAGAAATTTTATTTGTGATCAATAAATAAATTATAACTTATAAAATTTTTGATTTGTGACTGTGAAATAGTTTGTGACATATATTTTTTTTGATTTGTGATCGAAAAATAATTTGCTATCAATTAATTCAAAAATTTGTGGCCAAATTGTATAGAATTGTGACCTTAACATATTTAATTAACAAAATATATTTTTAATTATTTATTTCGTAAATAAAATTTAATAATATCCTATATTTGAATTTTTAAATATTCTTTTTCGTATTTTGATATCTGTCATTCCTGATCCCTTAGATATTAATTTTTTTCCTTTTTACAATCATGTTGGGTGGCCCATAGAATATAAAGTCCACAAGGAGCACTGCCAATATTGGTTTTTATTAAAGAGCCATGTTCATCTTCTTTGATAGAATCTATCATTAGGCTATTTAGAGTCTGTTTGGTGCACATTAAAATGAGAGAATGTATATTTTTGAAATGATGGGATAGAGAATATGTAATTGAAAATGAAGGAAAAGTTATTGATGTGATAAAAAATATTATTTTATTGAAAAATGTGTGGTTGAAAATGAGTAGAAGAATGAGAATAGAAAAAATAATGTAGGTCAAACAGGGGCTTAAAAAATAGTCACATTTTCCATCCAATTAACTGCTGCTACCACTGCATCTGATTGGTAAGTCCGTAAGTGGGCAAAAACATATGGCAAAGTGGCTTATTCCTTTATTAAATAAATACACCTTAACTTTGTAGCATTGTTTTATAAAGACCCCTACTCTAACGTGATTTCTCATTTTTTTCAAACTTATTTTTAACTATAAATTCACAATTTTATAAACTTTTTAATCATATATTTTATTAGCTTTTATTAAAATTAGGAATGGACATGGGTTGGGATGGATTGGGTCGATTTTTACCTCAACCCAAACCCAACACAATATGATCGGTTTGATCATAATTTAACCCAACCCAACCCAACTCAAGTATCGGTCGAGTTGGGTTGGGTTGGATTTGTCGGGTTGGGACAACTTGTTAACAAAGATTAAATTAGGCGGGTCGAGTTGGACAGATTTATAATTGACTTATAATTTATATAATATTTGGTCTTCATAGTTGCAATAAACAAAAAAAATTTGAATTGTTTTGACACTTCATACCCGAAAATGTTACATGGACAGATTGATATTAAATTATATGAAGTCAGAAATGTTTTTGGCAATTAAAATGTTTTTTGTGTTGAATGTGTATTTGCTTATACTATTTTTCGTAAAATGCATTCTATCAAAATCTTATAATATTATTTTAAAAGTTTCCAAACAATATCACAACACTTGTAAAATTCATAAATATGGTTGGATTGGGTTGGACGAGTTTATTCGATTTTTATGAGTTACCTCGTAACCCGACCCGACCCGACCCGTCTACATAACCAACTCAAACCGGTCGGGTTGGTTTGATTTGGGCGATTTTGGCAGATTCGGTCAGATGTTGCCCACCCCTAATCAAAATATATTAAAAATCTAATTTTTAGCCAGATTAAACGGGGGCAAAATTAAGGATCACAAGCGTAGATCGAGTTCAGGGTAACCGCCCCCACCCCCCATGGGTATTAATTGCATAATGAATTATTAAATCAATAATTGAGGAGTAGATGGTGAATGATAATCATAGAGACAATTCTATAAGGATACTGCTTTACTTAACCGACACATTCTTCGGAACCTTTTCAATAAGTTTGATACTATCATTTCTCGACTTATTGCTTAGGATATTTTAAAGAATGCGATTGTTCCATCTTTTATTCTTTGGTCAAGAATTAGTAAAATATTTTCAAGAAGATAAGATGTGCAATTTTTCTTATATATTTATTTTCATCATGGTGAATTACGGCAATGGTGAAAGAGTTCGTAGTCTCACATGGATATGAGCATCCATAAATCTCGTTTTCTTTTGTGTGTGTGTATGTCTATATATATATATATATATATATATATATATATATATATATACAGAAATGATCTAATGAGCACCGGTGCTCATCTTATTCTAAGCACCGATGAGTTGACACATTAATTCATTGGTGGATTGGAACTCACAAAATCTTTATCCACCAATGAATTAATGTGCCAACTCATCGGTGTTTAGGATAAAATGAGCACCGATGCTCATTAGATCATTTCTGTATATATATATATATATATATATAAAATTATGGTTACTAAATCTCAACGGTAAAAAATAATTTTTTATGCAATTTTTTTACTTTTATATATTAGCCTAGTGCAAGGAAAAAAAAAAAAGAGTTTTGTTCTTGTTGACACACTACAAGTGCAGCCCAAATTAAATGGCCCAAAGAGCGAAGTCCAGTTGAGAATCCAAGATGAAAGCCCAAACAAATGGTAAGAAGCCCACAAACAAAGGAACGTTGTCGCCCAAACTTGTGGAACGCCCAGATGTTGAGCGAATAAAATACTCTATGGACGCCCAAATGTTGAGCGAGTAAAATGCCATATGGATGCTCAGAGCGAAGGAATCGTCGCCCAAATTGCTGGATCGCCCAAAATCTTAACAATGACTAAACCCTGCGGTTATCTAAAAGTCACGATTTGAGGTGGTTTGAACACATCACGATTACATCTCACGATTTGAGAAGATTAGTGACAAGCGGTTATGAAGAAAACGTGATGGTAGGAGTTACAAATGGTAGTTATTTGCCAGTCAGCCACTACGAAAGAAATGGGTAGTTACGAGCAGAGTCCAAACGGTTAAGAACTGTCCAATTAGTATAAAAGGAAGAGGAAAGCAATGAAGAAACCCTGACAAAATTCACTCTCAAATAGAGAATATGTAATTTACTTTTTCTTAAATTAACTTTAATTGCTTCAATTCCCTTATACTTGTGTGCTTGCGTCCCTTGGAGACATCTTGTTCGTGTCCAAACTGTAATCTTCATACTCGATGAACACCCATTTTTGGGATTTTATTTCAAGAGGTTTGTCCCTTATACAATCATCGGATCTCTTTTCAATTATTAGTGAGTAACCGTGCGAAACAGTTCTCCTGATATATTAGCCTATAATATGATCAAAGATTACCTACCTAAGGGGTTAAAATTTCCTTGTCAGGCTAATCGATAATGAAATCCCACGCCTTACTTCATTTCTACTTTAGTTGGAACATATGATGATTCTCCAATGGTCCTAATTACATACGTGATGAAACTTCTAACCCCAAATTATACATCAATCAAATTTCAAGCTCTCCTACTTTAGTTGTAGCATATTTATGATCAAAGATACTCTAACGGGCCTAATTACGTATGCGGCAAACTTCCGGCCCACACAAAGCGATAGTGAAATCAAATCCTGCTGTCATTTTCACTTTTGTGAATTATGCCTACCTCTTACTGTTTTTCATCATTTCATGGTACATCCTACACTGGATAACTACTAACTAGCATTTATTTGATTAAGGATGGAAATTTTAATTGAAAATGAACATTTCAAACTGGGGAATCCAAGGTTTTGATCCAATTCCAAAAATAATAATTAGAATTGAAACCGAGAACCAATAATCGATTGGGTTCTAGACGGTTCAATGTTCTTGAACCAAAATCATGAATATCATATTCGAAATTAAATTTTTTTTATAAATTTATTTATTTTTTACAATTTGTTCATTCGACATAGGTAGCGATTCACCACCAGGATCGAAGTTATGAAGCGTGGGGAGCGTTGTCCTCACCCACGTGACTTAATCCAACAAGTAATAAGTTTGCATATCCCAAGTAGTTTGTAATCTAATCAATCAAATTCCTTTATTTAAATATTTGAATCATATAACTTTCGTTCATGGCACCATCCTTGAACCCACTTTAGGCATTGCCCGCCTACAAACTCTTCTTGAGACTCCGCACGCAAAGCACCAATCGAAATTGAATGTTATTATGCTAGATATTGGGTGTTATTTGATATTATGCCTATGTTTGGTACAGATCTACATTTTAATTTAAGTCAAAATAACAATTTATTTCAATCACATATTGTATGGGTTTCACATTTTTTCAACTACACGTTTCATCAACTTCTATCAAACTCTACTATAAATCTGATTTTAATCTCCACCAAATAGAGACAAATTTGCACTTGATTAAGAAAATGTTGAAATATATATATATGATATTATTTTTTATTTATTTCATTTCTACTAGATATTGAGAAGATAATTTTAATTTGTATTGTTGGTCAAATTATTATTATTTTTTTATAAAAAAAAGTGTTATAGATAGAATCAAACTCAAATCGACAACTCTGGTTCGGGTATGATTCCAATAATCAAGTGGACTTAAATAGTTCCATTTACGAAATGGTGGAAGTACAATGGGTGATTTCGATTATTGAAATGCTCGGATTGATTCACTAGACACACTATTCACGAAAATATATTTCGAATTAAAACAACCGCAAGTGTATGGTTTGTTAGCAAGTAATAAAGTGGAATTGAGTCAAAGTATCGTCCAATGGAGATTGATCAATTCAATTCTAATTATTACAACCTTAACCGAAACAAAAATAATATAATGTATTTGTTTGTGACAAATAACGAATAAAATAATCTACTTATGCAATGATTTGTAACTTAACTAACTTAAATGCAAATTATTCTAAATGCATATTGACGTATTTAATAGATGACAAACATACTAAGATCCCGAATTCCCATGCAATAATCAATTTTAACCCTAATTTTACACGTTGACAACACAGTTGAATTTGACGAATCAATGGTCATATTTTATTTAACAATCTCTCTCAAGTCTCAAGTAATGTTAAACCTACTTTTATATATGACCAAACTATATGTCTATGATGGATACGAACATAAAAAAATGCATGAATTTTTATGAATGCTTAAAGATTCACATAAGGCATAACCGTATATTTATATCCCTATCGGACCATGTGGTAATTTATATATGTCAAACCTATTTTTCTTCTTTCAAATATATAAAATAAGTCACCAAATTCACACAACTACCGTGCACAATAATTGTGAAGAAAAGAAAATCATATAAACCATTCAATATTCAAAAACGTATTTTTTATGTCAAACATATAAAACTAAAAACTAAAATTCATATTAGATGGTTCATTGTTCTTCTAGCACAAGGAAATCTGGCCCAACATGTTATGAAGAAGAAAACAAAAGAAATATTGAAATGCGTGTTTATTGCTTCCTTCTATGCTCACAAAATTTCTTAGAATGTGTTGTAATGCGCGGTAACTACTTTGGACAACCCTAGGTATTTAAAAGATATCATAGATTTGTTTTCATATGAGTTGGAATCAAATAAGAAAACCAAATTTTTTCCTCCGAAAATACACTATGCTATAGCATAGTACATTTCAATGTTATAGCATAGTTCAATCATGTTCAACTCCGAAAATTCCTGCATCACACTATGCGACCGCATGGAGAGAATAACTATGCTATATGATAGTTCAAGTGAAATTTCAGTCTTTGTGTTTTGGTCCACGAACTCCGCTTTCTCGTTTTTTGACCTCTTTTCTCACCTTTTGTTCTTCCAATACTTCATGTCTTTGCTAAATTGGTCTTCGACTTTTACATTTTCGTTTCTTCTTCTGAGTCATCTTTGGACTATTTGCAATTTTGTCTCTGAACTTTGTTTTTCTTCTATTTTAGTCATTTTCGTTCATTTTGCTTAAATTTTACTACGTTCATCAATGTTATCTAACAAAACAAAATTTATATAGAATTAAGTTATATTTCAATATGTTTCAAACGTACTTATCACATACAGATCTCAATTTGATTTGTGATGGATTGTCCCCAAGTACTATTTCTATTTCACCACTCAATTCTATTTATTTATTGATTTATAAACAATGGCCAAACATAGGTTAATTTTGTATTTTAGTAGTGAGATTTTTGTTTATGTGGTGGGCAAAAGGAGGGAAAAAGGGCCCATACGAATGATCAACACATCACCCTTAAAGTAAAAGGAGTTCAACACAACCGCAAATGTAATTTTCGTTGCCTTTTCCCTTTGTCATTTCACACCTCTTTCTTCTCCTAGCTCTCTTGGCTCTTTCTGATTGTCTTCGGTGTATTTGGGAAGTTTTAATGGTCAAGACTTGACATGGATGATTTTTTAACTACATATTGTCATGGATAAAACGCCCAAAGTAAATAACGCATAATTTAAAGTGTTTCACACCCAAAGTGAAAGATACATCCATTTGCAGTTGCAGAATTTTACAATGATGACAAATAAAAATATATATACTATAATTTTGGTATAATGTCAAGTCTTTCTTGAAACCTCTACATAATAACAATATTGGAACCAAGAAAAATTATGACTTTGGGGAGTCATTAATTTATCGATAGAAAGAAGATGCTATTTCCAGTGAACGCCACATAAATGTAATAAATGCCGAACATCTTTCTAACTATCTCAATGAAAATGATGTGTTGATGTAATGACTTACCGACAAAGAAATTATTCGAAGGGTACCGAATATGCTTTTCTAAGAATGGTGATGATTCAGAAGATAGTGTTTTACCAATTATTCCTCCGATATAAGTCTTTCAATCATTTTTACAAAGATAAAAGAAAATTCAAAATGTGAGGTTGAGTTTGGTTTGAAGGCAAAGAAGATGATTGAAATTATTACCTCTGTCTCTGTGTATTTGTGCTAGAACAATGCTTGGTGTACAATCATTTTTACAATCCTTATAAAATACCGAAAAATCGGATTATTTTCTTAATTTGCACAATGAAATACTCAAAGAGGTAATAACTACGGAATATTCTCAAGTGTCGTACAGAAACTTTCCACCGAACTTGGCTTAACAATCTGGCTGACACGGACTTGAGGAAATTGTGCTAATTTTCCATTCCACGTGCTTAGACGTTTGGCATTTTGCTCCAAGTCCAAATCAATCACTAGATTTCATAGAAATTTCTCTACCAATTTCTTTTTTTTTTTTTTACCTTTTATTTTACCTTTTAAAATTGATACATTTCTTCTTTGGCAAATTTCACAACAACAAAAAAAAAAAAAAAAAATGAGGATCCATATGCTTTTAAGTTGATAGGCCAGGGACTAAATTTGCAATCTACCAATAAATGAACAAAAAGGTGTTAAGAGTGCCTTTGACAACTATTTATAAATGAATATGTTTATAAAGATTTGCTAAAAAAAAAAATTATCCGTATATTTCCTAGGATCTACGAGTATCCTTTTTACCTGTTTAAAATATAACTATTTATAAATACTTGTCAAATATATGTTTAATGGTAAGTTCATGTCGTATAAAAATAACTGTATAATATTGTAGAGTTTTTATACTTTTTAACAAGCTTAACCATTAAAATGAAAATCTAAATTTTAATACGATGTTAGAGCTCGTTTCAAACGAGCCACTATTTCACAGAAAATGTAAAAAATAAAACACGTTGAATAAACAAGAAATATATATACAAAAAAAAGTAATGTTATTTATAGTTAACGATTATCGTAATCATTCTATTTGAAATATATTTAATCACTTAATGTCAATTCTTAATGAAAAGGTGTTCGAATTTAAATTTCTAGTCAGTACACGTCATTAGCTACGTGAACTTATTTTGGTCCATTTTTAGTTTTCGTAATTTCTTGGGTTCACACGAATATTCCAACCGCATGTCAAATCCCTGGGTCCCAATTTCCATATATGCCCGACAAAGAGTCAAGGACTAGTTAAACCTGCAATTTTCTTTTAAAAAACGTGCTTGTAAAATAATAATAAATTTTACTTTAAGATTTATGGTGTATTTATCTCCCATTATTGAAAGAAAAATAGACTAATTAATAGTATTTTTTAAAAAATGTGTTGTTGAAAAGTAAAACAATTTTATTGATTTGTGTGTAAAATATTTTAGGGAGGTGCTACAAGTACATCGGAGTGTACATAAGGGTGTCCATACTGGACACCCGACACCTCTCCATTGGATGAAACACTTCATCCAATGGGGTGCTTCATCCAATGGGGAGGTGCCGGGTGTCCATTATGGACACTCTTATATACTCCCTAATGTACAAGTAGCATTTTCCAATATTTTATTGGGTGAATATGTGGTGGAAAATCTTATTGTAGCAAACAATTTTTTAGAATAATGGTAGACAAACATGGACTTAAATATATGATTAGTTTAATGATCAAGAATTTCTTTAGTTAATTAAGACGTGTTTGGTCTCCTTTTTAAAACTTATTTTTATAATTTATTTCTAACAATACATTTTGTTGACATCGAAAAATGATGGACACGTGGCCAACATGATAAGTCTTCACGTCAACTTCTCCATGCGCACAATAGCACACTGTTAGTCACTCGTGACCTTTTCCGGTGGGGTTGGAAGCGGCCGCGAGTACTTTGACGATCGAGTGAGTATTTCAACTAATTAAGAAGTTATGTCCAGCGACGAGATGGTCACCGGAATGTTTGAGTATGTGTTGAAAGTTATGATGTAAAGCTAACAAAATTCGTCCCCCTTACTCTTACCAGTATGGGGGTATTTATACTAGGAAATGGAAGATGTAGACCGTTTGATGAAGGAGCACGTATCTTTAGATCCCGTACCAGTCATCATCTCATAGGCGTCAATCCGTCAATCAATAGGTTGATGGACATTAAATGGTTTTTGACATGTCAGCTGAATTGACCGTCTCTGACAAAAAGAGTCGACCAGGACAATGACCACCAAAGAATTGCCTCGGAGGCTCTGGTTGAGGCCAACAAGCAAAAAGTCGAACTGAAGATGCTTTCTAAGGCTCAAGCAGAAGGGATCGAGTCTCTAAAGGCCGAAGTGAAGACAGTTGGAGACGCTGCAGTTGAAAACTATAAGGCCAACTTCGACAAAACCAAAGAGTATGACGACTTCGCCAACTATTGGGCTTTATGGAGTGCCCAAGAGATCATGTCGCGTTTGCGAGAGAGGCATCCGGAGCTTGACATTAACTTTTTGGAGGAGGAGTTCGGAGGCTATACTGGGGGCCGACCAGTGATGGAAGAGAAGGCTGCGGAGGAGGCTCCTCAGGAAGAGGTAAGGGCAGGGGCAATTGTAAACGTAGAATAGGCTTTGTATTTCCCTTCTTCTTTGTACTCGGCTTCGGCCCTATTTTGTAGTTAATGAAATTTATTTTCTTCCAAGTGTTGTCGCTTCATTTCAATGGGCAGAGCAAACAAATAAAACTTTGTTTTAAATGTGATCGCATCGGCAAACCATAACTACTTAAGAAAATGGAAGAAGCCAATGAATAATAAGCATCATCGCATTGACTAAACTTAACCACTTAAGAAAATGAAAGAAGCCAATGAGTAACAAGCATCATCGCATCGGCTAAACTTAACCAGTTAAGAAAATGGAAGAAGCCAATGAATAACAAGCATCATCACATCGGCTGAACCTAACCACTTAAGAAAATGGAAGATTCAATGAATAACAAGCATCATTGCATCAGCTAAACTTAACCATTTAAGAAAATGGAAGACAATGAGGACGTGTAACATGCGGATACGTCCCGTCCTAGCAGAGATGGTACCTACACCATTTCTGACCAGGTAGGTTTCCTCGGTAGAGGTGATCTTGTACAGACGAAACGAAAACGAAAACCAGTTCATTCATTTGATTTGTAATATTTACACAGATAAAAGCTCCCTATTGATTGTACTTCCTAAGGTGTTCGATGTTCCATGGTCCATGAGGCATCATATTTCCTCCTAAATCTTTGATTCTGTAGGTGCCAGGTCTTATTTCTTCGACAATTCGGTACAGACCTTCCCAATTTGACCCCAAGGTTCCTGTGCTCGGATCCTTAGATGATGGGAAAACTTTCCGGAGTGTCGGTCGTCGATACGGAAGGTTCTCTTCTTCACTTTAGCATTGTAGTACCGCATCATTTTGCGTTGGTAAGAGGTGAGTCTAACCTGAGAGTCGTCTCTCTTTTCTTCAATTAATTCGAGTTCAAGCCTTCTCAGGTCGTCGTTCGTCACTTCATTAAAATGGATGCGACGAGGAGATAGAACGCCAACCTCCACAGGGCCTATTGCTTCGGCACCAAAAGTCATTGAAAATGGGGTCTCCACAGTTGCAGTTTTACAAGTAGTTCTGATGGCCCAGAGGACCTGGGGAAGTTCATCAACCCAAGCTCCTTTGGAAACGTCTAATTTATTTTTCAGGTGAGCTTGATGGTCTTGTTGACGCTTCAACCTGGCTATTGTCTTGGGGATGATGAGGTAAAAAGAAATGCTTTCTAATCCGGAGCTCATCGTATAAGTCCCTGATCTTCCTATTGTTGGACTGTTTGCCATTGTCTGAGACTAGGGAGTGAGGTATACCGAACTTGCAGATGATATTCTTCTAGAGAAACTTTGAAGTGTTTGCCTCAATGATCTTAGATAACGGCTCTGCCTAGACCCATTTCGTAAAGTAATCAATAGCAACAATGGCGAAACGAGCACTTACCCTTCCCTTGGGTAGAGGACCAATGAAGTCTACCCCCCATTTGGCGAAGGGCCAAGGACTGAATACGACAGTAAGTTCTTGGGAGGGCCATCTCTGCACATTGGATAAGCATTGACACTTGTCACATTTGCGCACAAACTCTATTGCGTCCCTTTTCAGGGTCGCCCAGTAGTATCCTTGCCTGAGTATCTTGTGGGTTAGGGTTGGTCCTCCAGAGTGATTCCCACAAACGCCTTCATGGACTTCTTTCAGAATGTAATTCGCCTCCTCCCCTCTTGTGCATCTGAGGAAGGGGATGAAAACCCTCGCTTATACAAAATATCATTTTGCAAAACGAAATGTGCAGCTCTACTTCGAAGTCGTCGCTCTTCGATTTCATTGTCTGGTAAGGTCTGTTCTTTCAAATAAGCCAGGATCGGATGTATCCATGGGGAATCGCTTTCATTCCACATCAACTCTTTTCCCTCCTTGATAGAAGGCTCCACCAGGTGTTCAATAGGTACTATTTTGAGTAGCTCCGAGTCTTTACTACTAGCCAGTTTGAACAGGGCATCCGCATGGGCGTTCTCGTGGCGGGGCACCTGCACTAATTCGAACTTCTCAAAGTTGGGAAGGAAATCCATAACCAGCTTCAAGTATGTTGCCAAGTGTTTGTCCCTAGCTGCAAAGTTCCCATTGACCTGATTCACCACCAATTGTGAATCACTGTTGATAGTCAACCTCTTCACATGTAACTCATTGGCCAATCGAAGACCAGCTAGGAGGGCCTCGTATTCGGCCACATTGTTGGAAGCCTTGAAGCCTAGTATCGCCGCACAGTTAAGCTTATGTCCCTCTGGGCTTTCCAAAACGACATCGCCCTGAAGACCGTATCTCTGGAGGAACCATCCACAAAGAGGTTCCAAATGGGAGGCTCTACTGGTTCCATGTTTACTTATACCTCAGGAGCTTTGGCAAATTCTGCTACAAAGTCAGCTAGGGCTTGACCCTTGATTGCCGTTCAGGGTATGTATGTTATGTCGAACTCACTGAATTTCACTGCCCACTTTAGTAACCTTCCCGAGGCGTCTGGCTTTTGAAGGACCTGCTTTAGTGGAAAGTTTGTTAAAACACAAATACTATGGGCCTGAAAATATGGCCTCAGCTTTCAAGATGCAGTGACTAGGGAGAGAGCCAACTTCTCCATATCCGGATAGCGCGTTTCAACGGGTACCAAGGCCTTGCTTACACATAGGGGTGGGCATGGGTTGGGTTGGGTCGGTTTTCCCCCCAACCCATACCCAACCTAACATGGTCGGTTTGACATAAATTCAACCCAATCCAACCCATGTAAAGATTGAAACCCAACCCAACCCAACCCAACCAAATGTCGGTCGGGTTGGGTTGGGTTGGTCGGTTTGAGACGACCTATCAATAAATATTAGAGTCACCAAAGTACTAAATTTAAAGCACTTTTCATTAGCCTTGGATTCGATGTATTGGAAGAGAGATCTCATCCAAAATCACGGCGGGTTTTTCTTTGGTTTCATTAAACTTCAATTTCACTTCAAAGGTTCTAATAAATTATTATTTCCAAAAGACCTGGTAGGACATTGCTACTTGCTATTGCTTCATTTACACTCATTTAGCTGAAGTCACAGGCCACTAAAAATGCCATAAACAGCAAGTCAGGACTTTCAGCTTTGACCATCGGTAACTCTTTTTTTCATTTGTTTCTTCCAAACAAGAAATCAAAGCATCAACTCATAATCAATAAGTTCACTATGTTTATTCCTAAGTAAAAGCAAAGTAAAACGAAACAACAAAATACCAGACACTTTGCTTCCAGATCGAGTCCATTACACAATTCCAGACTCAGTTACTCTCCATATTCAATCACCCCCAATCTAAATGAAAAACATATATATGCATATATCATAAATTCCAACACTTGAACAACTGAATTGTCAAGAACATTGTTGAACAAACCAAAAAGTATGCCTAAGAATCTAAGATGGCAATTAGTAAACTTCCAAGAATTTCAAGCATCTGAGAAACTGAAAACATAGAAATCACAGTTATACCAAAATCAGAAAAATTCAGCCAGATACCCGAGAAACTGAAGACCACGCATATTAGGTCAAGAAATTCCAAGAAACTCAAGAACCCAATATACCAAAATCGGAAGAACTAAACCCAATATCTAAGAAACCAAATAACGCATATATTACGTCAAAAAAATTCAAGAAATCAAGAACCCATGCTCTAAATTTTGAATAAAGTCAAAAATTGCTTAAAATGACGAAAATAATTGATAGAATAAGTAACTGGAAGTATGTACAAGGGGCATATGAAAGGCTAGTATCGAACCAGAGCTCGGCTTTATTAACGTCCTCATCCGTCTCCCCCACATGTAAAATCATAAAACTGGGATGCTATGAACTCGTACACCGCATCGTTCATCAACTGACGCCATAGATTAACAGTTGATGCGAAGAAAAGTGCTAAAGGAAGAGAGATCTCATCCAAAATCATGGCGATTTGGAGCCGGCCTACCGTGAGAGAGAGAGATGATGGAAGATAGGGTTTCTTTTGTCTCTCACGGTCTCACTTTTATTTTGTCTCCAGGCTTTTTTTAAAAATATATATATATGGGTCGGGTTGGGTCGGGTTTGGGCGGGTTTTTTGGTTCAACCCGCAACCCGACCCGACCCGTCTTCATCATCCAAAACCCGAACCCAACCAAAAAAATGAAAAAAACCGACCCAAACCGGTCGGTTCGGGTTGGGTTGAGCAGGTTGGGCGGGTTTTTGCCCAGCCCTACTTACACAGTAGATTGGTAATTGATGCGTCTCTTTCTCCCTTACAAGTACCGAGTTGACTAAGTCTTCAGCCACTGCTAAATATAACAACAGAGGCTCCCCTTCCTTTGGTTTGCTCAATAGGGGTGCCTATCCTAAGTGGTTTTTCAACTCTCGAAACTCCTCTTCGCACTCTGGAGTCCATTTGAATCTTTTCCCCCCTTTGAGGATTTTGAAGAAGGGTAAGTATTTTTCAGTGGCCCTTGAGATTAAGCAGTTGAGTGCGGTTATCTTGCCAGTAAGTCGTTGCACTTTCTTGGGCTTCTGCGGAGATCTCATTTCAACTAACACCCTGATCTTTTTCAGGTTGGCTTCTATTCCACTTCGATTCACTATATAGCCAGGAACTTACCTGAGGCTACACCAAAAGCGCACTTAAGAGGGTTCAGCCTCATGTGATATTTCTTTAGTATCTGAAAGGCTTCGTCCAGATGTTTTATATGCACCCTAGCTTGGAGACTCTTCACTAGCATGTCGTCAACATAGACTTCCATCATTCTGCCGAGTTGATTGGTAAACATTTTATTTACTAATCTTTGGTAGGTTGCCCCGACATTTTTCAGGCCGAAAGATATCACCTTGTAGCAGTAGAGCCCTCTGTCAGTAATGAAAGACGTGCTGTCTTCATCGCCTGGGAACATGGGGATCTGATTGTAGCCTGAGTAGGTATCCATGAAGCTCAGTAATTCATGTCCCGAAGTGGAAAGCTCTCATTTGGGCAGGCCTGAATGAGGTTAGAGAAATCGATACATACTCTCCATTTGCTATTATGTTTATTCACATATAAGGATCCATCCATAGATTTCAACTCACTCAGGGTAGAGATAGATTCTTGAATGTATGCTAAGAGTTTTTCTTTCTTCGACTCAAGTTCCGTGACTCTCATACATAAGGTTTATTTTTAGTTAGAATCTTAATGCCCTCCTCATATATTTTATCATAAGCCTCATGAATATCTCCCTTACTATCAAAATCTTCTTCGGAATTCTCACCGCTGCTTATGCTTTCAGCCTTCTCACTCTAATCAGATTCATTCCTAATTCTAACAGTAAAGACAATATATTTTTCACTTTTCTCACTAGTGGACTTCCCATTTTGATTGTCTGAGCTAGACTCATTATCAGTGAGAGTAGCATTCATAGCCTTATCCGGATTTCTGTTAGGGCACTCACTTCTAACGTGGCCAAAACCTCTGCAATTATGACATTTCACAGTTTTAGAACTTTTCCTAGACCCACTAGGACCACTTCTATGCTTCTCTTGAGATTTTTGTTTATTCTTAAACATTTTTTGAAATTTTTTAGCAAAATATACTAACTCCTCTTCATTAGGAGAATCTGAATCCGAGAACTCTCTATGACTATTCCTCATAGTATTTAAGGCCAATGACTTATCGTTTGTGGATTTAGCTAATGTCAGCTCATAAGTTTGAAGAGATTCAACAAGCTCTTCCACCTTAATAGAGTTTATATCCTTACTCTGCTCAATAGCATCGATTTTAAGCCTAAATCGCTCAGGTAAGTATCTAAGGATTTTTCTAACAATTTTTTACTCAGGTATTTTCTCACCTAGGTTATGTCATTTAAACTCGTATAGAATTCATCAAATGTCTCATTCTCTTTCATCTTAATCTCTTCAAATCCAGTGGTCAACATCAGCAACTTAGAGTTTTTAACAGCTTGAGTTCCTTCATGTGTGGTCTGTAGAATATCTCAAACCTCTTTGGCTATCTCACACATTGACCTCGCCTAAAATCTTCCAGGGAAACTGCCATAAATAGGGCATGTAAGACTTTGTTAATCCAGTTACACTCATCTAAGTTAACTCTAGTCCAATTAGCAATAAGAGTGTGGATTGTTTCATTATTAACCGTAGAAATAGGTGCCCAACCATTCAGAATATTTAGCCAGATATGCTCATCCTTAGATTTTTAAAAGGCTCTCATTCTAATCTTTCAGTAGACATTATTATTGCCATCAAAATATGGTGGGACGGATAATGAATTACTCATCTAGAAATCTAAGGTCAGGATTCGAATTTAGGCTCTGATACCAATTGAAAGTTTCTTAAGTTAAACCTTACGTGCATAATTATACAATTAATAAGCAACAAGTCACTTTTTAATTGTTTCTAAATGATTATTCATTCAATTCCATTATCCTATGTTGGATTTCCGCAGTTTATATGAAAAAACAATAAATAACACCAATATTGTTGACGGAGAAAGCCAATTGGGTAAAAACTCTAGGATCAAGCCAGTTACCTCCACTATAAATAATACGGATTTACAGTAAGATGTTATCTAGCCCACTCCACTATACTTCTCGATTTAATTCCTGTAACCTCCAAGATCAGCTGAACCCACCAATTCCCGATCTTTTGCAATTGTCTCTTCTAAGTGGAATCTCAAGAACGCCCCGTTCTTATGCTTTTTCTACGCTTGTAGTCCAACCTCTCTCAACCTCTAGCAGTCTCTGAAATTCAACTGAGAAAGTACCTTCCTATGGGTGTTTAGGAAGTACGTGTTTTGGATTCAATAGATTTGATGTTTTCCATAATCTGCGGTTGTATAATCTCAAGAGTAAATGGATTGAATCAATACATGAACATGCTTTTGAATTTTCAAAGAATAATATGAATATGTTAAAGAGAAGATGCATAATCAACGAACACAAAATTTCGTGCAAGCGCTTAAGGTATTTATAGTTGAAGGCAATTAGGTAGGATGGGTCGTGTAAAAAGCCTTAAAATGCAAATTAGGTATTTCCGGATAAAACTGTCGCTCGAGCAAGAGCTCAGCAACAAGCGAGCGACGGTGTCTCGCTCGAGCGAAGTCCATACAACAGGCGGGCGACGCAACTTCTGTTTTTACCGCTCGAGCAACAGTTGGGCGATAGGCTAGCGAAATTGCGACGACGTTTACTCCTTTGTTCCATACTCGAACCCTAGAAATTCTAACTTACTACTTGATCCTTTGACTTTTAAAAACTCTTTTACAACAATATTAATTTCAATCATTTTGTTCACAGAATTGTCAATTACATTAAAACCTAACATTACCAATTCAATTTCCAATTTCTTGAGGAAGGATTTCAATGGTGTTGTGGTTTAGCTATTGTTTCTTGAGTTTATCAAGTCCCTGTCTGAGAAAAAAATATAAACGATTTAATTTATAAATAAATAAGAAAAGTGAATAATACTTGAAAATTCGTTGAAATGTATTATTAAAAATAAAATTTGATCATTAGGTCAAAAGTCACGTGCAAATGCAGTGTACAGTTTGCACTCAATCAATTTTGCTGTTTTTTTCTTGATAAAGCTTAGAAGGGTACGAGTCAAAAAGCTCTTTTAAGTTGGCGTTGCAGAACGGGGTGAGTAGTGTTATTGAGGAGGGACAAATTTTTGGGAAAATTGCAGTCAAGGTCTATGATTTATATGCATTGGGCAAATGAATCTCATTTGAAGCTATATTATCCCCAATCTTGGATAGGTGTATTGGACTTTGTGTGAAAGGATTATGTCCAATATGACCCTAAGCGCTTGTTTGGAAAAGCTTAAAAAATTATTAAAAGGTTAATAATTATTTTTAACAATATATTATTTTTATTAACATTTACAGTCACGTAATTTCAATTTTTATCAAAATCTACTAACACTTTATCAAAAGGTAAGTTCTTTTCGTCACAATACCCTTACTTCTAGAGATGACTTTGCAGCGAGCGGGACGGAAGACTAATTCTACAAAGTTGCTCAATTGATGCATTTGTCAAATAAATTGAAGACTTTTTAGCTTGTGCATTTCTTGGACGTTGCTTATTTGTCAAGAAAATATCAATAAGGACTCTCGAGTGTTTTTCAAGTATAGATTGTAGGTGTCGTTTTTCATTATTATGTACCCTAAATCCAAAAAATCTATGATATTAATTTTGTCTTTCGAAAATGTCACTCTTATCTGTCGACACGCGCTAACAATTTCGACACCTATTTCCAAACCCTCATGCCCAACCCAACTCCTCTTAATGTCCATTGCAGAAGCATCGTGGTAGGGTAATTCGAGATAAAAAGGAGAAAAGTTTAGAATCGCTTTTGTTAATAAAGAGGAAACACTTGAAACTTTATCAATTTTAAATGAAAAAGTGGGATTCAAAGAAAAAGTTACCAAGATTTTTTCTAAACACGTGTATTATTATTATTATTATTTGGGTAGTCGGCTAAAAGATACATTTTATTTTTGTCACAAAATAAAACAAGAACATCTTGTGACTATCTTTACATCATAAATGCAGAGTATTTCCATAAAACGCTGCTTCATTAATTTAGTGCACGCTACGATTGCTCGAAATTTTAATAATAATAGGGACATTACAACCAAGCAAGCAATTGGTCACATCGTGAACGAATTTATTTATTTTGAAGTACAATCGATGAAATTTTATTTATTTTTTCATTTTTAAATATTGGAAGTCAAGAGATTGTTTAAAATATTTTTATTCCCGTTTCAATCAATGTAGGACGAAACCAAATGCGAAGATCAATCAGCCAAACAAGAAGAAGGATAATTGAGGTCGCGAACTAATCTTCTCAACGGGATATGATTGGGAGAATTGGGTCATCGCTTGTGTAGAGATCGAAGAAAGAAAGTTCGTTTGATTATTAAAACATTTTCGCCACTAACGACGTAAAAGTTTAATAAATTACTCTTTAATGCAATTTATATTCCATCGGAAAACTCAATTAAACCGAATGACTACACGTTTAGTATTTTTGCTATGAATAATGCTATTCATCACACATGAATTGAGCACTAGTTTATGTGGCAATAACATGACATTAAATGATAGATTCAATTAAATAAGTCACGTGACTTTATATTTAAATGAATCTATCATTTAATACCATATAATTGTCACATAGATTGAGACTCAATTCCAGTGAAGATGAATAACATTATTCTTTTTGCCATGCATCGTTTTATGTTTATATAATTTTATTTTAAGAGAAGATAAAAATATATAGATAGCAATATTGAGTCGTTGATAGATACCATCAGACCAATTTTAGCCCCTGTTTGACACCTATTTTTTTTTTTTTTCATTTTCATTCTCATTTTTTTTTCTCTTTCTTCATTTTAACCACACATTCTATCAATAAAATAATATTACACATAAACCCAAAAATTCTCATTACTTTTTAACTACACATTCTTCCATCAATCACTATTCTAGAATTTATTTTTTCTCCAAAATGGGTGTCAAACAGACACACAAGTCACAAAAAAGTGAAAATATCAATTATTAGTTTTTTAATCATTAAAAATGGAGGAATATAAACCTCCAGTTTGGTACAAATTAAAATTTAATTTTTAATTTAAGTCGTTGTCAATAATTAATTTTAACCATATATTTCTTGGATTTTACGATTTTTTAATAAGATATTTCATCAATTTTTATCAAAATTTATTAAAAATCTGATTTTAAGCATTACCAGTCGGGACTTAAAATAAACGACAAATTTGCGTTCCAAAGTGGCATTCCCGCAATATTTTCAAATTTCAACGAAAGTTGAATTATTCAACTAAAGGAAGGCTCCACGTAAACGACACTAGTCTTCTCACCGCAAATCTTATGACAGAGTCAATTACGGAAGCTGATCCGTCCCAGCTCCTTCTAGAAGACTGTGCTCTCATGCATGACGTGAGGAAATTTAAGGTGCATTTACACGAAAATAGAGTAGGTGGAAATTGACCAAATAAAAAATAATAATAAATTGAAAATAAGTAATTACTTTTTGTGATGAAAAGTAAAATGGAACGGTTGGTAACGTAAGCTAACAACCATATGACGACACTTAGCCCATATGCTGTGGGAATAAAATCGAAATTTTAATAAAAAATGATGAAATACGTGATTGAAAAGTTGTAAATCTCATAAAATATGTTATTAAAATTAATTATTGACTTTAATTTAAATTTAAATTTTAATCCCTACAAAACATGATCTTAATATAATCGAATTATTTATAAAAACTCAAAGGAAAGACAATGAGTACGGTGTAGGTTAGGTTAAAAAATAAATTATTTACTAGTGAATTAATAAAATTATTTTTAAAATAAAAAATAGTTTTTTATATTTAAATAGTTTCTTATAATTAACTTTTTTTTTTGATAATTGTGGATGTTCGGGTTAATTTGCGAGCACCTCAACTAATTTCACGAGACCCTGAAGTTTACGATTGGGTACTCACCTCAGTGGTCCTGAGAGGATTCGAACTAGTGACTTTTATTCTTCTTTCTTTAAAATTAGTCAAGAATGCTTTATTAATGCTTGATAAGGTGCTTGATATTCACAAGATACATTAATATAAAATTATATTATTATGTACAACTTAAATTCATGTTTAATACACAATAGTCAATAAAATAAAAAATAGTAATTCTTTTAATGTTTTTATCAATATATCTATTTATATATACAATTGCTTATAAATATTTGCCCCATAAGCTTAGTAGTATCGATCGATATTTAATTTTTTGCTATATCCGTCGTGCAAAAAGATAATCTCTACAAACTATTAGTCTATTACGTTTCATTTAAATGTTAAAATTAGCCCTTTTAAAGGGTCGACGTGGGTCTTTCCTAACTCTTCAACTTTTTTAATAATTTTTTATTTCAAAAGATTAACAAAAAAACTAACGACTAAATATTATTAGAGTTCGAAAGAAGTCGAGTCGAATCGTCGACCCATATTTCTTCTAGACGAGCCAATTGAACTCCCCAAATCATGTCAAGACTTGGAGCCGCCTAATTTCGTGTAGGATACACTTCACATTTTTTGTGTAAATTCCACTCACACGTCCTAATCTTCAAAATTGACATAATCGTAACACTTGTACCGCAAACAAGATGAATTGTATAAATAATATATTAAGATATTAGAATAATAGATAGTCAAAAAATAAATAAAAATTAAAAACTAAACTCATTGACATTTGAAACAATAAATTCTCATCCACTAATTATATACGGGTTTTTATATTATGTGGGACTATGATCCAAGATTCATTAAAAAAATAGATAGTCAAAAAAGAAAATAATTAAAAATTAAATGTGAAAACTAAATTCATTGACACGGTAATTTTTCATCCCGTAATAATCATGAGGAAATATGGGGAGTGGTAAGTGAGAGGGGTAGTTGACACGTCACATCCTTTTCGAGTATGTGTATCTTTTGCACGAAGGTAAATAATTGTGCATAATGATATTTATCTCGTTTGAAAATATAATCGATAGACATAATTACTGTCAAATTGTTTATACCGAAGTATTTTTGACTCATCCTATATTGCTAGAAGGGCATATATTCTGCTTCCAAAGATCCATTGAAGGATAGCAAGCTATGTGCATCGAATCGTTTGAGTGCATACGACCGTTCCAATGGGAGGCTCACCTCATCTAGAGAATGAATATGTATTTAGGCACATTGCCTCAGATATGATCATCACGTGGGTATGACTTCTTGATCGAGGATGTCCGAGGTTACGACTTACGAGTGCGTTAGGTGATCTATAGGATGGATGAGGTGAGTTGGATACATCGAGACTACTAGAGGCGTTGGACAGATTAGACGACCATCGGGGTTCGACAGATTCAAAGTCTATTTTTATCTTTTGGCCAATTTGAAGTTGAGGTAGTGATGCAGACACTTAATTTCCATGTGTAAGGCTTGAAGGCTTCAACGCAAGGTGAAGGCTAACAATATTCTTCTAATTTAAAATTTATCATTTATATTATGCTCGAAACTTGAAGCATGGTTAACGCATTGCTTTTTATGAAGAAATGTAACCGGTGACTACCTCTTGCCCATGTTTGATGGACGAGGTGCATAGGCGAAAAATAACTCATACTTGTATGTTTTATAAAAAAGTCGCTTTTATCACTTGAATTAGGCATTCATCTCAATAAGGTAAGAATAATTTCTAAAAAAATAACTGACAAAAAATTTTAAAAAAAGGGTAATATCTCCAATTTTATTTTAAAAAATTTTAAAAATTATTTAAAAATAAATTTAAGGCCTTGTTTGGGAGGGATTAAATTTTTCTACAGTAAATCAATTCTCATTTTCAACTACACATTCTTCAATAGAATAATATTTTCCATCACATCAATAATTTTTTCTTCTTTTTCAACCACACATTTCTCATCATATCATTATTCAAAATCAATTCATCCCCAAAAAATTTATCCCAAAGAAGCTCTAACTTTTTTTCATTTTCAAAGCTTTGCCAACAATGCTTTAGATAAGATTTACATACAGATTCCAGACAAAGATCATCTGTATATTTTCCTCTATTTTAAACCACTGAAATTTCTGAGTCATGCGAACCTCTTTAGTTAATAATAATTACTTATTACGTGGCCGTCAGAAATAGTAATTCAAAACGAAATACGCCACTTATTTGAGCAGAAAAAATAATCTGCTTCTGCATTGTTTCCAAGACAGCAGATTCTTGTCCGATACTGCATTCTGCAATTTATCCTCCCCGTCTCCTCGTCTCTTTCTGCATAACCGACAAATAGAAAAGGCTGAAAACTCAATAATGTATGGCTGAAAAACAAAGATATTGTTTCCTCTTCGTTTTTCGTTTTCTTTGAAAGCCCAGAAACAGGAGGAGGCAAGTTTTTTTCGCCCTCACAGAATCAAGATTCTTACAGCCATGCATGTTTTTTCCCTCTTTTTTTTTTTTTTTTGTGTACCGTGTTTTCAATCAAACCTTGCTTTCTCCTATTTATGTTTTCATCTGATAAAGTCTTTTTTCTAAAAGTTCCTTAAGATATGAGATTTTTGTTTGAAGTTTCAATTTTAGCAAAGCAGGGGCCCTTTTGATTCAATAATCTATTTTCAGTATATATAGTTGTCTCTTTTCAATTCCTTTTCCATTATAATTTGCTTTAATTAGCATTTATTCCACCTGTCCCCTCTGTTTTTATTTCTTTAGTCATATCCGCACAATTGATTCTGAAGATTTAATGAAATACGTTCAGTGATTTGAATCCTCATTGCTTCAATTATTTATTTAATGATTATATCAGTTATTGAGTCGAGTACCTCTTGTATTTATATTTATTAGATTTGTTATAATCTTTAGTGCTCTGTTTTTCTTATTCCAGAGAGCTGACACTGGAAAATCTTGAAATTGACTGGAAGACTGTGAGCAACATGTCTTCAGCCTCTTGGATTACAACACTTTCTTGTTCCGGATCGGTCGAGGACGCCTCAATTTCATCCGTTCTTCAATGGCTAAGATTCATTTTCCTTTCTCCTTGTTCTCAAAGGCTACTTTTAACTTCTGTGGATGTTTTGTTCTTGCTTATTTTGCTTGTATTTGCAATTCAAAAGCTGTACTCGAGATTCACTTCGAACACGCGTTCTAGTTCTGAAATCGATAAGCCTCTCATTGCTAACAATGGAGGTTTAGTTGGGAGTAATTTCTGGTTTAAGCTGTGTCTTATTGTAACAGTTCTTTTAGCAGTTTCTTCTACTGTTTTATGCATTCTGGCCTTCACTAGAAGAGCTGAATCGCAATGGAAAATCGTAAATGGACTGTTTTGGTTGTTTCAAGCAATAACTCATGTAGCTATCGCTGTATTAGTCGCCCACGAGAAGAGATTCAAAGCTGTTACCCATCCGTGGACTCTTCGAATATACTGGATTGTAGAGTGTGTCATTGTAGCGTTGTTCTTCGCATCAGGGCTCGTACGCTTGACTTCTTTTCAAGAAGCTGCTTCAGGCCTGCGATTGGACGACATTGTTATGATGATTATGTTTCCTCTGTCGATTGTTCTTCTCGTGATTGGAATTAAAGGATCCACAGGCATTTTAGTACTTAAAGATGACACTAAACCAGTAGTAGATTCAAATACCGAATTGTACGAACCTCTTCTTGAAAAATCTAACGTGAGTGAATACGCTTCAGCATCTGTCATATCTAAGCTCTTTTGGATCTGGATGAATCCCCTTCTGAAGAAAGGCTACAAATCACCACTCAAAATTGAAGAAGTACCTACCCTCTCACCAGAACACATTGCAGAACGAATGTCAGAGCTTTTTGAAAAAAATTGGCCTAAACCCGAAGAGAACTCAAAACATCCAGTCGTGAAAACGTTGGTCCGATGCTTCTGGAAGCAAATTGCATTCACGGCTTCACTCGCAATCGTGAGGCTCTGTGTCATGTATGTCGGGCCTACTCTCATCCAGCGATTTGTTGATGTCACAGCTGGGAACGGGAGTTCGCCTTATGAAGGATACTACCTTGTACTGATTCTCTTACTATCCAAATTCGTCGAAGTTTTGAGCTCGCACCACTTCAACTTTCATTCTCAAAAACTTGGGATGCAGATTCGATCCACACTCATTACTTCATTGTACAAGAAGGGTTTAAGGCTAACATGCTCCGCCAGACAGGCTCATGGAGTCGGACAGATTGTTAACTATATGGCGGTGGATGCTCAGCAGCTTTCAGATATGATGCTGCAGCTACATTTCTTATGGCTAATGCCATTGCAAATCACAGTGGCTCTTGTTATCCTATACCAGTACATTGGCGTTTCAACATTTGTTGCCCTATTCGGACTTGCTTTAGTAGTCCTGTTTGTTCTGTTTGGTACTCGAAGAAACAACGGGTTCCAGTTTAATATCATGAAGAATCGTGATTTGAGAATGAAAGCGACAAATGAGATGCTTAGCTACATGCGGGTAATTAAATTCCAGGCATGGGAAGAACACTTCAACAAGAGAATTCAATCGTTCCGTGAATCAGAATATGGATGGCTATGCAAGTTTATGTATTCTATATCTGCCAATATGATTGTATTGTGGAGCACTCCAGTGCTTATTGCTACATTGACATTTGGAAGTTCAATTTTGCTGGGGATTCCACTTTCAGTAGGGTCTGTTTTCACCACAACCTCACTCTTAAAGATGTTGCAGGAACCAATAAGGACGTTCCCACAATCCATGATTTCGATTTCTCAAGCTATAATCTCTCTTCAAAGGCTGGATAGATATATGACTAGTCAGGAGTTGGTGGATAAATCAGTCGAAAGAGTCGAGGGTTGCGGGGGAGATGTAGCTGTGGCTGTGGAAGATGGATCTTTTAGCTGGGATGATGAGAATGGGGAAGAAGTCGTGAAGAATTTAAATTTTGAGATAAGAAAAGGGGAACTTGCAGCACTAGTTGGGACAGTGGGATCAGGGAAGTCCTCTGTTCTCGCATCAATTCTCGGCGAAATGAAAAAATTATCTGGGAAGGTATGCCATTTCAAATCTGATACTCAAAATCTTGGATTCTTGTTTATTTGATAGGCAAAAATCCATCATTTGTCTATAATGGTCTATCTTCCATCAATGTTCTTTCTCCTTCCTATTCAGCTTTATCAGTGAAGGCTCTTTTGCATGCTACCAACTACTAAGAATATGTTTCAATAATTAGTCCATCCCTGGCTAGATTATTGTGCTGTTATCCACCACCTTTGTTCTTGCTATTCGTCACTTTAATGAGGTTTTTTGGGTAGATCATTATGTAATTGGCTCAAGCATATTGAAAACTTTTATTTTGTACATAACAGGTTAGAGTTTGTGGTAGCACTGCTTATGTTGCCCAAACGTCATGGATCCAGAACGGGACAATACAAGAAAATATTCTCTTTGGCTTGCCAATGAGCAGGGAAAGATACATGGAAGTTGTCAGGGTTTGTTGCTTGGAGAAAGACTTGGAAATGATGGAATTTGGAGATCAGACTGAAATTGGAGAACGTGGTATCAATCTAAGTGGTGGACAAAAGCAGAGGATTCAACTGGCCAGAGCAGTTTATCAGGATTGTGATATTTATCTACTTGACGACGTATTTAGTGCGGTTGATGCTCACACTGGGTCAGACATATTTAAGGTGATACGAGTTTTACTAAGATTTGAATATTTTTACTTCCAACATATTTTCAACTGATTGGAAATTTAAGAACATACTTACATGAATCTTGGTTAAATTACATGGAAACAAATAGTATATCTATAGATCACATTTCTAATGCATTCTTATGACAGATTCTTTCTTCGAAAATTGCATCATTACATGGTTAAAGAGGCCTTATTTGCAATCTTCCGTAGTATCTTGGATTTACTTCTGCCAAAAGTTGCTGCAGATGCAATTGAATAATAAAAACGTGATGATGTAGTTTAAGTCATTATTTGAATTGATTCCTGAATCTGGTTTGTTATAGGTCTTATACCACCCATGCTCTTTTGCAGGAATGTGTGAGAGGCGTCCTTAAAGATAAGACCATTATACTCGTTACACATCAAGTGGACTTCCTGCATAATGTTGATCAGATATTAGTGAGTAAAAACTTTTTCCTCCTCAAAATCTGAACGTTCCTTCGAGTGTATATGCAAATGAGTTTGTGTGTGCGTGTGTGTCATTTGAAGCTGTAACGACATTTTGTCCTATGAATACCAGGTTATGAAAGAGGGGATGATTGTGCAATCAGGAAAATACAATGATCTATTAAAATCTGGCTTGGATTTCAAAGCTTTAGTATCTGCCCACGAAACCTCTATGGAGCTCGTAGATGTAGAAAACGCCACAGAAAATAGTTCCCCCACTATCTCTACTCAAAAATCTTTTAAACTAAGTGAAGAAAATGGTGAAAGTAAATCTGAAGACCAATCTGACCCTAATCAAGGGAGTTCTAAGCTTATCAAGGAAGAGGAGAGAGAAACCGGGAAAGTTAGCTCAAATGTTTACAAATTATATTGCACTGAGTCCTTCGGGTGGTTGGGTGTAGTGGCAGTGTTGTTCTTTTCCCTGGCATGGCAAGGAACTTTAATGGCAAGTGATTACTGGTTGGCGTATGAAACTTCGGCAAAACGTGCTGCATCATTCAACCCTTCTTTTTTCATCGAGATATATGCTATCATTGCAGCAGTTTCTTGCGTGCTGATTCTTCTACGAATCCTCTTAGCTACAGTTATGGGACTTAAGACATCACAAATTTTCTTCGGACAAATGCTTCACAGCATCCTTCACGCGCCTATGTCATTCTTTGACACTACACCTTCTGGAAGAATTCTTAGTCGGGTAAAATTTTCATACTAAGATACAGTTATTTCTTATTCGAAAGAAGTTAAATTAACAGATTTTTTTTCTTAGTAATTTTCGTTCTACTGGTGCAGGCATCAACTGATCAAACCAACGTTGATATTTTCATTCCATTCTTTATGAGCGTTACTGTTGCCATGTACGTCACACTTATTAGCATCGTCATTATCACTTGTCAATACACTTGGCCAACCGTGATCTTTTTGATTCCACTTGGCTGGCTGAATATCTGGTACCGGGTATGTTTATTTTCTCGTACTGAGATTTGTTTACTAAAGGCGTATTTAAAACTGAATGTGTTTCTATGTTTATCAAAACTGAAACTACTACGGACTTGACCAACATTTTCCTTTTCTTGTGGTTTGCAGGGATACTATCTTTCCACATCTCGGGAATTGACAAGGCTGGATTCTATCACGAAAGCACCCGTGATTCACCATTTCTCTGAAACCATTACTGGTGTCATGACTATTCGTTGTTTCAGGAAGCAGGAAAGGTTTTCCCAGGAGAATATCAACCGTGTAAATGCAAATTTGCGTATGGACTTCCACAATAATGGATCCAATGAGTGGTTGGGCTTTCGTTTGGAACTGATTGGAAGTTTCGTCCTCTGCATATCTGCGTTGTTTATGATAGTTCTACCCAGCAATATCATCAAGCCAGGTGTGAATATGGGGATATGTATTCTTGGAATAGCTGATGGAACAAGTATTCTTGAAAATAATATATTTCTGATAATCAAGTTCGATTGCCAAATTTTGAAAGATTTAAGATTAGTGCATATTATCTTTCTGATTACTGGATGCATGATAAAGAAATTAGCCCTTGTCCGATTTCTATTTTTTTCAAAATACATTTTTCTCTCTTTTTTTCAACCACACATTCTTCAATAAATAATATTGCAAGCCAAAACTTTCTTAATTTGTAACTATACATTTTTCATCAATCTACTATTTCATAATGCATTATTTCCGTATTAAGGATGTCACAGTTGCACATATTTTGATTCACTTTTCCCCAGACACTCCTCTGTTAATTTACATCATCCTCGTTAGCTTGAAACTACTAATTAAGATAGTGTAAGTTGAAACATATAAAGTGAACAATTTTGATCATGTCCAGTCCGTATCACAGTCGTTTAACATTATTAGTTAGAGGGCATTGATTTCTCTTTATTTTAATTTTCGTATGTCAAATATATTTTTCCTTCATCTCTCCTATCTTATTTTGGGATGTTTGGATTTACTGTCAAGGGACTAAGCTTGCTTAATTTTCCAGAGAATGTTGGCTTATCTCTCTCATATGGGTTGTCCCTCAACTCTGTGCTGTATTTTGCGGTGTATATGAGTTGCTTTTTGGAAAATAAGATGGTTTCAGTCGAGAGGATAAAACAATTCACTGTCATACCCTCTGAAGCAGAATGGAATAAAAAAGATTTTCTTCCTCCATTGAATTGGCCTACCAATGGCAATGTTGAGCTCAAAAACTTGCAGGTAACATGCCATATAGAGTAATTTCAATCAGATGCCATCCTTTAAATTCACATGTTTTCTGAGAGATAGCGTTACATTTTTTGTCATGGATTTGGAGCGAGGAAGGTAATAGAAGAGGCACGAAACAAATATGCTTTCAATAATGACCTCATGCATGCCTTATCATCATGTTTTGATGTTAATATGTTTGGAGCCTAATTATTGAGTATATACCATATTTACATAACATCCTAACATTCCTATGATATATCAAATGTTTTATAAGGTGCGTCTATAGTGAGACAGACAGAGAGACGTAAGTTTACTAATGTATCTTCTTCTTCATAGTGAAAATCTGTAGTGGCCAGTAGACGTAGCTCAAACAGTGAAGGGTGAACCACTATAAATTTGTGTGAGATTTCCCTTTTTTTTTTTTTGGATCTCTTAAATAGGAATAGGAAACCATAACATTTGGCAGAATTGTCACGCTGGCGTGAGATAAATAACCATCATCTTTTTTTTTATCTAGTCATTTTTGGAAGTTTTATCATGAAAATATTGGAATCAATGTTGTACAGGTTAGGTACCGCCCAGATACGCCTTTAGTTCTTAAAGGACTTACTTTCAGCATAAGGGGAGGTGAAAAAATCGGTGTTGTTGGTCGTACCGGGGGTGGGAAATCCACTCTAATGCAGGTTTTGTTTAGATTGGTGGAGCCATCCGCGGGGAAAATAATTATTGACAGCATTGACATTTCAGCACTTGGACTTCATGATTTGAGGTCGCGCTTTGGGATCATCCCTCAAGAGCCTGTTCTTTTTGAAGGAACCGTGAGAAGCAATGTTGACCCAATTGGGCAGTATTCAGATGACGAAATATGGAAGGTGATTTTAGTGCCAACTAGTGTAAAAATCCGACAAAAACACGTTTCTCCGTTTAGTTTCTTTCAGTGCTTTATCTAATTTGTGAACTACTGTTATATAGAGTCTAGAGCGATGCCAACTTAAGGACGTCGTGTCTGCAAAACCTGGAAAACTTGATTCCTCAGGTACATTATATTCTCCAAATTGCTGGCATATATAAATGCATCGAAGACTAAATTTAAACATATAAATGTGTGCCCTCTCTAAGAGCTCAAGCTTTTAGACAAGGCGATTCAACACAATTTAACTACTGATTGCTGGCATAATTAATGGAATATCGAAAGCAGAATAAATTCTTTGTTCTTAACGTGTCATTTTCTTAGTTGTTGATAATGGTGACAACTGGAGCGTCGGGCAGAGACAACTTCTATGCTTGGGACGAGTGATGCTAAAACGAAGCCGACTTTTGTTTATGGATGAGGCAACTGCTTCGGTCGATTCACAGACAGATGGAGTGATTCAGAAAATCATCCGGGAAGACTTCTCAACATGCACAATTATAAGCATTGCTCACAGAATCCCAACCGTCATGGACTGCGATAGAGTTTTGGTCATAGATGCAGGTGCGTACACCATCGTCTTGTCTTGTATTCTAATTCAATGCTATTTCTCTAAAATGCTCACTACACACACATTATGCTATATGGCACGTTTGGTAGCATGTATTAGACAGTCGTGCTATTATATTAAAGAAGAAAAAGAAAAAGATGTTAAAATCTCGTACATAGTACCGTCCTTGTATGCATTAGCTTGATAAGAGAAGCATCTTATCTATTTTCTTGGTAGATTTAAGATATGAAACTCGTTCATGCTTATTATCTTGAATATCTTGCTTATAATTCTTTCCTCATCTCAAACAGGAATGGCAAAAGAATTCGACAAGCCATCTTGTTTGCTCGAGAGGCATTCACTCTTTGGGGCATTGGTTCAAGAGTATGCTAATCGATCCTCGGAACTTTGAATGCTCGATTCTTGTCAAGAATTACGAGAAAAATCGTTACTTTTAAGGGTAAAGTTCAAACGAGGCAAGGCTTTAGAGCTACCTATCAAGAGAGACGAGGAATGGCATTATACGGGAAGATATGCATCTGAAAGTCGAAAAGAAGTATGTCTCGAGATTTCCAAATAGTTGATGTTACATAATATTCTTCGAATTGAAGCCTTTTCTATGACAGTTGAAAAGCATAAGGGATTTGTAGTATTGATGTTGAAAATATTCTCTATTAGCCGTCCTTCATGATCCTCTTCATGGTGCTTAAGGGCATACTTTGGAGTTCATTGTTAAATTTTCCAGTAAATTTTAAAAGTAATTAGATTCTTATGAAAAAAGGAATTATTATGATAATTTTAGTACATCCTTTTCTTTCACCCAAGGTTTTAAAAAGCGCAAAACGTGGATTTCCAGCCTCGATCTTAGGTGTAATAAAGCATCGTCCAATTTTTAATACTATTTTAATCATTCTAGATTAATAAATAAATAAATAAATAATGTATACATTTATACATACTTTTCGAGTTTTCAATAAATATAATTATATATATTTAAATATGAAAATAAGAGGAAAAAATTGAAAATTTTAAGTTATGATAGGAGGTTTAGCCCCTGTTTGCCCCCCATTAATTTAAATTTTTGGGGGTGAATAATTTTTAGAATAGTGATTGATGGGAGATGTGTGGTTGAAAAGTTTTTGATTTGTGTGTATTATTATTTTATTTGATGAATGGATGGTTGAGATGAGGAGAGAGAAAAAATTAATGTAATAGAATGAAATATAATGGGGGGCAAACAAGGGCTTAATTTCATCTTTCAAAAAATAATTTTCAAATTACTATTTTAATTTCTAGATAATTCATTAATCTAATGAGCATTATGAGCTAATGCAAATTATTAAATGGAACACCAGTGCTTAAATTCATACCAGTATAGTTCATTATTAAGCTTCAACCAAATTTTCACAAGGTAATATTTTTATTTTCTTGCCAATAAACTAGAAAAGCATTTTATAATCCATTAACAAGTATAAATTTTTAACAAGAACTCCATGAGAAAACACCCTTTTAACAACCAATACAGTACACACAAAGATCAATGGAAAAAGAAGAACAAACTGCATTTTCTGCTCAAATACCCATAAATAGCCGGCACTGTGACTCCCAGTGCTCCTTCGTCAGCTGAATTCTCTCCGTTTTTTCAGTTCTGCGACGTTCCTCCCAATACTCGGGGCAGCTGTTTTGAACATAGCTCAAGTGAGATATACGGTACCCAACCATACAAGAAAATGTATGCACACAACTTGGTATATGTTTGGTATGTAGTACTGGACTGGACAATAAATAATATACAAGATTTTAGCTGCTAGTGCTACACAATGCTCCCTACCAAACATGGCATCAGAATATAAATTACCTATGGTTCAATAGAATGTGTAGCTCCTCTAAATGTACAGCACCTTCATATACCCCTGCCTGAAATCAATCAACCGAAGATTATGGAACAATGAAGTGAATGTTCAGAGAAGATATAAATGACAATCTGGTACTACTCTCATTCAAACACATATAAGTTTCTAACTGAGCGACAAACCCAAGGCTTATTCATTGTTATACCGTATATGAGGGTTCTAGTCATCTTTGTGACAGTCCTACTTGACATGTATTAAAATTCACGTGTAAAATTCCAGCCGGGCAGGGACTGAAAGATGAAGAAGAAGAACTCACCTCTCGACATATGGGACATTTTTCTTTGGGATTTGCTTCCTTTAACCCGTCCACTATGGTCACAGATGCAGCTTTGCACGCGCACATGAAGCAGAAGATATGACCACAAGTAAGAGATATTGGATCAAATACTGTATCCTGTTAGAAACACATCGTTAAGCTCGGCTACGAGAAATGTGTCATAAACAGATGATAAACTTGAGATTCTACATAAACAGTCTAGAATAAAGACAAAAATGCATGCCCATCTATTTCTCCTAACAAGAATTCAAATTGGAAACTTAAAGTAAGCAAACAAAAAGCACATATGGTCGACCTGTTACATCTGAAAGTAAAATCTAGACTACACTGCACGTGTATTTTTCCTTGTGCAATGTAAAACCTGTTCCCAGATCTTTGTGAAGATCAAATATTAGTATTACATCTTTCTATTAGTCTACAAAGATGAATCACTCGCAAAATTTTCAATTCTTTTGAGGAATTCTTCAAAATTCTTGGCATATAATGTTCTCTGAAGCATCAGTTTAAGGGTGTAAAGGAGCCATTCCACCAGCAGTATGGCTGGGACAACGTTCTGAGGCCCATGGGCCACAGTCCACATGGACCGGTCGACTGGCAAAGAATTGGCTTCTGGGGGTTATTCTCTTTTTTCTTCTCAAGTTCACTGTGCAATTCTATATTTCTTTTCAAACTTGCTATGAACTTCGAATAATTTCTCTCCTTGGCAGGCCACCATGGAAAGCTGGTATGGACCACTGATAATACAACCTCATTTAACTATATCGTTAGAGTTTGTTAATCTTTACTCAATGGACTCGTACCACCAAACATCAATGCGAAACCAAAACAATTGTGCATCCAAGTGATTGAGAACAGATGAGGCACCGCCCCTCAAAATATAAGGAAAGAGGAAAACAAAACGATGTGACTAGCAGTATTTTACGGCAAGCTAAGGGCACTAACCAAGCATATAGAACAAGTCAAGTCAATGTCGAGCTTGATTGAATCAAAGAGCTCACAAGATAGAGATGGTTTTCCATCATTCAATATGAGAGTGCACCCTTCAAATAGTGCAGGAGCCATTTTTGTATTCGAATTAGTCTCTCTCAAGTTTATGTGAAAAGCCATAAGCTCACACAGCCAAGGAGATTGAAGGATCTCAATACGCTTACTATGGGCTTGAGATTTGAATGCTTGACCTTGCTTAGAGCAGTGAATCTATATTCAAAAAAGACAATATTTTAATTACGTGTAATGAACCGAGAATATTTTGTGCTTATGCTCGACCTAGAGTATTAACAAGAGTACCTTATCATATTTCTTCAGTATTTTACGCATAGCAATGGAGTTAATGAGAGCATATGTGACCAGGTCCCGGCCTTCTTGAATCAGTGCTGCGTGATTTCCATGTGATTTACCTTTCAACCAGATAAATAACTTGTGAAAACCTGATGCCAGGTGCACCTCAAGCAATCTCTGGGCGCGTTGGTTGAAGGAGCTGACCACATCAGACATTTCCTTACAAAGTGAAGGGAAAAAGGTCCCATCACAAACTAAAATACACATTAGAATCTAAATCAAAACAATGACGAGGCTATCATATTAATTAAATGCTCAAGTTACATATTCAAGAGGATCATGTTTACTGCAGGTCAAAAAGGTTACTGGATTTTTTCCGTTTTGGAAGCTCAATCACGTAGTTCTCACTCTACTAAATGTGCAGTTCATGTAAGGGTCATCTTTCTTTGGTGCTGAGGGAGCACTATTTTGTTTATTTCATTTTTGAATTTTTGATGTAGCAAAATTGGATTATGAATTAACTCCACAGAATCCTATCGAAACAATTAGAAACAAAAATTCTTTTGATTACCATTCAAGATTTTCTTCTCTAAGGTGATATATCCAATATCAATCAAACCAAGCTTTTCTACTGTTAGATGCAATAAATTAGAAAGCAAAGACAACTCTCTTCACAAAGAACTAAATACAGGCGGCACCTTCACTTGGCAACAACTACATAACCAGAATAATTTATAGGAAAAATTGAAATCTCAAGACTTTTGATACAATAGAAATACCAGAAACTAAAGCACCGACACAGATGAATCAAGAATTGAAGACCCCAATAGCAAATGAGCATATATATAATCACTTCTCCAAAAGCCAAAAACAAGAAAATCAGATAGGCATATATATCGTTATATACATACATAGGATAGTGTATATAAACACACGTCATGAGGAATCCCTATGCTCTGGATGAAAGAATATAAGACCCAATAATATATCAATTTATAATCACTCCTCCAAAAACCCAAAATCATAAAAACAGATAGGCATGTATACATACATAAGTGCCTATGCATAAAGACCATATATCAAATCAGCCTATATTCTTTCCTCCAAAAACCCAAAATCATGAAAAACAGACAGGCATTTATACATACACAATTGTGAAGCTCCTCCAATACCCAAAATCACGAAAATCAGATAGGCACATATATACTTACACAAGTGATTATGTATTCTGTTCATGAATCAAGAATTGAAGACCCAAAAAACCAATCAACATATAGTCACTCCTAAACCCAAAATCCTGAAAATCAGATATACATACACAAAAGTGAGAATATAAGCACCTGTGCAGTGCTGTGGGCAATTGGAGGTGTCATGAGGAATCCCATCACCATGAAGCACACCATGTGAATGAACCTCTTTCCTGCATCTTTTCAAGATTTTTTTGAGCTTTTTGAAACCAACCCCAGGCAGTTTCTTGTGCCCCTGCCCTTGCATGTACTCCTCATATTTCTTGCAAAACTTCATTTTTCTATATTTCTTCCCCTCATAACACACAACAATCACTCGAAAAATTATCCTTTTTTCACTAAGATTGAAAACCCTGGAGATTCTGTGTGAAAATAATTTGTATTTCTTTATATATCTCACATGGCAATCTCTAGCCCCTTTCTTCACTCAAATAACGGCATAAATAACACCCGATGCTGATGACACGCGTAAAGAAAAAGCCAGAAAAAGTCATTTTATGTTTGCTTTCTTGAGAAGTAAACCATCATCAGATGACTTTTAAATAGAATTATTCGCGTGTTTATGGAGCATCGACGATGGAAAATTGCTACTAATTTTTAGGGTGAATTCCACTTGGAGTGGACACTCATTCTTCACCTATTGGTGGTTTTTTTTTTCGCACTCGTAAGTTTTTAACTTTTCAAAAATGGTAACATCTTTGTCATTGACAATGTTTATTTGATGTCGAGCTAAAGAGGTAAAATTGTCAAGGGAAAATATTCTTATGCCAAAACCCAATACAAACAAAACTTCATTTAGAAATTTATGCTTAAGGGGTAAATTTGTCAAAAAAAAAAAACCAAAACAATCCAAACCGTAACTTCAACTTTCAATCATAAATTCTTAAAGAATAAAATTTTCGGTGTTCATGAAATATATCTCGTTGTTTCAACTCATATATGTCATTCTGGAGTATCACATATTATCTAACGTTTATATTAATGTGAGTGTTACACTTAATAAAATATCCGAAGACGGTGTAATTTACCCTAATTTTTATACTTGTCCCCATCAATTTGCTGGCTAATGACCATGGCTCTACTTTTTCTAATTGCACTTTCATATTAATTTTTTCCAATTATATTTTTCATAGTCAAGTTGTAGAATTAAAGCCCTGTTTGGTGCACATTATCGACACAATAATGCATTTTTTTGTTTGATGTGATGGAGAATATGTGGTTAAAAAAGAAAGAAAAGTTATTGATGTGATGAAAAATATTATTTTATTGAAGAATGTGTGGTTGAAAATGAGTAGAAGAATGAGAATGAAAAAAATAATGTGGCACAAACATGGGCTAAATAAAGAAAGTTGCTTCTTTCAATATGAATTTTTATTAATATTGTTGTTGTCCGGAAAAAAAAAATAGAGATTATTCTCTACATTCGCGTGGAATATTCAATGTCAACATTTAGAGATATATTTCGAATTTGAGAGGAAAATACGACTTTCTTTATCTTTCGATTTTGACTAATATTTATAGGTGAATAAACTTTGTATATCACAAAGTTATTTAAATTGTTACAGGCAGATAGAGTACATATCCTTAGCTCAAGTTATTATCACATTCTTATAATATAATTATTCATTGACTAAGTATTTATGAGCTGATTTATGCAACATTCGAGCTGATTTAGTGCTTGTTTGGGAGATATTTTTTCAAGTGATTTTTTCTTCTTTTTTAGAATGTGAGGTTAAAACTATCGAAAAGTTATCAGTCTTGTTAAAATGTGCAATTAAAAATTTTTGGAGAAAATCTCACCTTGTTTTTGTTTAATTAGTTTTGTCTAATGGTGCGTCTGATTGCCAATATTTTCAACCAAAATTTTTATTTTTTGTATTGTTTGATTAATATTGTTTTTCGTGGAAATCTTTTTCATACTTTTTGTCACGTGACCATATTTTTCTCAAAATCAATAAAAATATTTTCTTTAAGGGGAGTATGATTTTATGTTTCAGAGAATTCATTCTTTTTTTCTCTTTATTATTTATCCCACTATCTCATCTACCCATCAATTGGTGGAATAATTGCATTTGTGGGTTCGTAACCTCAGCGTGGAGAGTTCGATTCCTGGAAGGCACGAGTCTTGGAAAAGGGATTTTCTCAAAGGCAAGGCAATGATTGGAAGGCAGTGAGAAGAGCTCTTTTGGGGTCGAGAGTATAAGCAGTGCAAGAACCTAAGAGCCAACAAGGGCATAACCCGCAGTTTACCTCCTTGAGTCGCTGAGGGGCCCGTGGTTAGAGGTCCAGGATTTAGTCGGCTAAGTTGGGATACCTGAGTATCAAAAATAAAATAAAATGAATAAGTATAATATTTTCTAAATTGAAAACTTAATCAATCAAACGCATTAAATTAGTAATTTCCATACAAATAAATTTTAGGCAATTGAATTGCTAAAATTTATTTTCTTTCTATGTAAATTCCATACCCACAATCAGACGCACCCTCTGGGGAAAAAATGAATAATGTAATAAACCATCTCAACTACGTTTTGAAGATTGATACTGACATTTAAGGATATAGTTAATGGTCTCATTTAGTATATATTTGTGAGACAATGATGTATTATTAATTTAATATTTCACCATAAGTGCTTTCATAATAATCCTAGTCTTGGACTTTTGTTAGGCTGTATCACACGTTTCTCTAAAGAATTTGCTTGGTTTTGGTAGTGTTTGAATTAAATTTCTTATCTCGATTTTGTGATTTATATCTTTAGTAGAAAAGAATCGTCTTTGTATCAACAACTAAAAAGTGGTTTAAAGTTTTATCCTCCTCCGACTTTATTTATGTTAAAGTTGTGAACTTTAACGCGTTTCAGCTATATTTCCACTAAATTTGATCGAATCGAGAATTTAAGATGCTGATATCGTAAACACGTTCACAAATAGGACAATATATTTCAATCAAGAATCATGCGAACTCTCAACCAAAGTGAAAACAATGTAATTATATATAAATTAGAAAAAGAAAATTATATGTTGAAAAAAAGGGTCAGTAACAAAAGTGCAAAAGAACGAAAAGGTTAGAACTTTTGCTGCTCGACCCATCTTTCAAATAACTTGGACTGTCCATGAATCGAGTCCGAATGATCTGGCAAGCGGCGCGAGCCAATTGTCACCCCTAAATCTAATTCTCAAGCAATAATAATGCTAAATTGCGCATTTCCTATCAATTATAATTTTTTTTTAAAAAAATAGTTACGTCTTACTACATCATTCGATATCTATAATTACAAAAATTTAAAGAGAATTATTACGAGACTGTATTTTACGATCTCTCCATCTACTTTACATCTTGTCAAACGTCTATCCAATTGATCAATTGTATGAATATACTCTATGGACATAGTGTTTTTCCAACTTTATATTCTTAAAATTATTACTTTCAACAATAGATGTTTATTAAAAGCAAAGCCACCACAAGCACTTACTGAACAAAAATAATGACCCAAAAATGAGTTATAAAATGGACGGTGGAGAGGCTTGTTGGGTTGTCGAAAGGCTCATAAAGTGTGTGTCTGTGTGTAAATTTTATAGATTTCATGATGGCTATTTCAGTGTAGGAACAAAAATTATCCAATAAGAAGGTTAGTGGAAACATTTGTGGTGGAATACTCGACGATCAATATTCATTTCCAGTTGACTATGAAACAGGGTTTTCACTTCAAATAAATAAAAAATATATTTGATATATCGAGTTAAATATGAATATTTAATCTTTTATTATTTGTAATTGTCTAGCAATATCTAATTTACATTACAAGATGCGCCAATAGAATTTAAGCCATGCGAATCTCTTTTTTTCTTTTTTTTTTTTTTCTTAATTGGCTAAACAGCACAAAACCCCATATCTATTGGCCTTTGCTGCGAAAAACCCTCTTATCTTTTGAAAATAGCACATAGCGTCCATGTTCCAAACCTTTCTTGTCCCTCCGTTAAATCTCGATAAATAGGGGGAAAATGGAAAAGACAAAACCCGCCACCTATTAGACATGCAGCTGAAAATCGCCTCACCTATTGAAATTAGCGAAAAAATATTTCTGCTATCTATTTTCTCAATAAAAAGATTGGAAATAATGAATATACCCTCTTATTTAAATAAAATAAAAATAAAATAAGAAAAATTAAAAATTAATTTTAACTATAGTCCGAAATTTTTTCAAATATATGCAAACAAGTATTAAATAAATAATTAAAAAAAAATCTCCAACTAAAAAAAAATCCCCACCCCACTTCATGCTTCATCTTCATCCCCAATAAAAAATAGAAAACAACCCACTTTTTTTCTCTAATTCTACTCCCAATCCCATTCAAATTCTTCATTCTGCACCTAAGAATAAAGAGGAAGTTTTTTCTCTGGGTGGTCATGCCCAACGACGATTTTTTCTCCTGTCGACGAACGCTAATCGTGGACTACGGTAGTCCAATTAGCTTAGTTGTTTTTAATTTCCACTCTTTCATGCCGTTTTACTACAATTATTCAACCACCTACTTGAGTTAAGCAACACTCTCGTAAGCACATTTAGGGCGCCAATTTGATTTTTTATTTGGAGATTTTTTTTTAAATTTTTTTTAATACTTATTTGAGACTTGTTTGCATTTATTTGAAAAAAATTGGGACCATAGTTGAAATTAATTTTTTTTATTTAAATAGGGGGGTATACTCGTTATTTTTTAATCTTTTTTATTGAGAAAATAGACTGCATGGACCTTTTTCACTAATTTCAATACATGTGGGGGATTTTGCGTAGCATGTCTAATAGGTAGGGGGACATTTTGCCCTTTTTTCCCATTTTTCCTTATTTATTGGGATTTAATGGTGCGACAGACAGAATGAGACGGCAGGGGTATTCCACAAGAAAGGTTTGAAACATGGGCATTTTGTGATATTTCCTAAAGGTAGGGGATGTTTGACAACAAGGACAATACGTCGGGTTTATGTTGTTTAGCCTTTCAGATAAGGATTACGCTACTTGCACATAAAAATGGTACATAAGAAATTACATATAATGATGTAGACGAAAAATATTGAATGAAAAAGCTGACTGTGTTTTAAACGACAAATGATAGAGTTTCATGTGGCATTATATAATTCATTATGTATATTTTTATCTACATGTAGTAAGATTCGATAAGGATAATTCCTGAACTTTTTAGCAATTCTTTCAAACACATTTGTCACAATAGTCCATTTAAAATTGTAAGAATTTGGGTGTGACTCGAATTATTTGTTTAAGAAAATTGAGAGTTCTAATTAAAGTGCACATTAAGAAGAAATCTAATTAGAATGCAATTGTTGAATCTTGTTACATGGCTTGTTTCAGCCTTATTTGGTGGTCATTAGATCACTTTTGCCCTTATTTGGTGGTCATTAGATCATTTTTGCTCCTAATTGGGGTGGCAAAGGTGGAGAATATTTTCAGTTGGAAATGTTGATGGAGAAGTTCGTTTGTTTTTCATTGAAAAGTTCAAGTTTATTCCTTACGGGGGAATTTCTTTTGAAGTTTTGTTCATTGCAGTTGAATTTGTGTCAAAGTGAAAATTGTTAGAATTGGGGTATAACCCGAATTTTTGTTGATGATAATTGAGAGTTCTAATTAAAGTTCACATTAAGAAAAATTCTACTTTTAATGCAATTGTTGAATCTTATTCGGCGAATTCTAATTGAAGTTCTACTTGGAATCCCATTGGGGGTAAAAATTTGTATTGAACTTGAAGAAGACATTGGGATGAAGAAAATCAAGATTTTTGGAGTAAATGACTTGAAAGTGGGCTCGTGGTGCTACAATAATTATGGCCCAACATTGCAGTGCCTGGCTTGGGACGCTGCGGCGCAACCAACATGTTCGCCTCTTGTGCGATTTTCTGTCATTTTCCTTTTTGGACTCCGTTTTTAGCATTCTATTTCAACTACAATTCTACTATAAGGGTTTAGACGTTCCCTATTTGTTTCCTGTATATAGTTGGTTCTTCATTATGATTTAGTAGAAGTTAGATTAAGTTAGACAGATCATAAACACATAATCTTTGTTTTATTTCTCCATATTTTAATAAAATTTCTATTCTCTGCAAATTATTTTATTCTTGTGTTCTTGTGATTATTTATTTCATATTGTGACTATAATATCTAATTTTATCACAACAAACTAGTATTAGAGCATTCTAGTTTTCATAACAGAAAAATATTCACTTGTTTTTATTTTATGTCATGAATGTCAATTTTATGCTTGAGATAAGCTTCTTCTACCCCTTCCCTTTCGTACTTGGGGAGCTCATCGAGATGTCTCAATGAGCCACTTGCGAGGTTCCAAGTAATAGCTACTCGGGACCCCCAGAGTTCTCAAGAAGGCAAGGATGGACTCTGAGATGGTTAGAGAGATGGAAGAAAGGTGGAACATAGGAATGTAAAAAAGGTTTGATATTTTTCCAAGATTCTTTCTCACTTTCTACTAGTCAAGAAACTATGATGAGTCTCATACAAAGTAACACTGTGTGTAGCACAGACCAGAATATGAAGTTTGATAGTACATTCACCTTTATAGATAAGTATTAAGTAGTACATAAGATGAATTAAAACATAACAATGTTCAACTTCTGCTTCAAAAGGAAATATGAACTTAAAGCTACTTGGAGAATTGGTATCTCAAAGGAACAGATGTGCTTTTTCCGACTTCAGTAATTGAATTTGACCTGGTTTTCCCCTTCAAAAAACTGGCATACCAGCGCGCTGAAAGCTTTTGATATCTTTTCAGGTCTCTGTCATCCAGATCTACATAGTAAAGGCCGAAGGAAGTCCCATAGCCATCCAGTAACTCGAGACAGTCTAAGAAGGTCCATGCAAAGTACCCTTTTACGTTTGATCCATTCCTTCGAGCATTCCAGAATGAAAATTGAGAATAAGAGAAACCACAATCAGAGACACAAAAATCTTACTGGAATCAACTTGATATTTACTCTTTTGAATCAAATATAAGAAATATCCGGATAGTAATATATGTGAGTTCAAAGAACTTGTAGCAAACATAGTGCCAGTACCCGGTAAAGGGGAAAGTTATTGAAGTTTAGAAACATTGCTACAGGAATTATAAAGATGGAAGTTTGTAAAGTTCGGGGGACGATTAGTTTTGCCTAGACAGTTAGCGACCCTTGTATTGAACCACCTTATCTAAAAGCTTAAACAAGAGAAAACACATTTATTCAAATTTAATCTTGAGCACCCTTTCACGTGCATGTTCAGCTCTTATCAAAGACCTAACACATGCACAATTTTCACAAATGTATAACAGGGAGACGTGAAGGTCTTTTGTATGTTTTAATACCACGTTTAGAAAAGTGACACATTTATTTATTCAAATTTAGTCTTCAACAAATATTTTCTACACAGGAGGCACTATATGCTTTTATTTTGTTGTGTCTGTGTCATAAGAAGTTGGCTACTAAAGGGAGATTGAAGATGTAGAAAGTCATCAAGGAATGTGAGAGCGTTCTATGCTACGCTACTGGAGAGAACGCAGATTGTTTGTTTTCCGAATGCCACATTGCCGCTCGAAAGTGGGAGGATATGTTGCAAGTGCACGGTATCAATCAAAGTTGTTGTCAATGTGGTGAAGGAATGCGGTGAACAAGAAAGCAGAAAGTAGCAAGTAGCAATCTACTTCAGGATATTTTTGGATAGCTTTTATGATAATTTTGGGTAATGCTTTTTGAAATGTCAAGCTAAAAGTTTTCAGATTCAACCTTAAATGGAAAAAAACTAGAAGAATAAACGATCTTGTAAAATTCTTGTTGTCCTGTACTTCAGGAGTCTTACATGGAATTGCAAAGGCTCACCTCAGAGCATCAAGCAAGCTCCCGATGTAAGCATGCAAATATTCAATTCGTGGCGTGTCATTTAGTGTTCCATTGCGACGCGTCATCTGACCTGCAAAAGCAACTCAAACCAGGATTTTCCTAACTAAATTGTCTAATCTGGTTAAAATAAAAAAACTTCTAAAAAAAATAAAAAAAGTAGAACTCCAGCACATCAATTTTGTTCAATCAGAAAATTGTATGGATGGAAGCCTAATAAATTACAAGGAATAATGCAATCTACTTCACAATTGTTGTCTGCAGAATAATGATTCTGTTATATCAATGAAGCAACGTGCCCCCAAAATTCAATCAACAAACTCTCGAAGCTGGGGCCAAACATCAGTTAAGGATAGTGAATAAAAATGATATTTTCTTTGTGATTTTGCAAAAATATCTCCAAGCTCTGTGAAGAGGATCCTTAACGCTGGGCATGAAGGACTACGACGATAAAGTAAAACTTTAACATAGTTGAAGTATAAATGGATATAGAGGATACACAACAACCAAGAGCATGCATCAAAGGAGGAAATGGATAATCTTATACTCAATGTCTCAAAGCATTTTGTAAGGTGTTGAGAAAATGGAAGTAGGGTATTTCAATATGTTCATTGATTTGCAGTGACTTTCTTGTTGAGTCAAACTCTCAATTACCATCTCGGGTGAAGGCTTTTGGTTCATTTTGCCTAGGCACTGACCTTTTTTTTGGGACAAGGGTGGTAAATTCCTTCATATAATTACCAAAAAAACAGTGTAAACAAAACCACCGCATAGAAAAGCACAGATGCATGTGTAGACTCACTGTGTTGACATGTGTTTATGTGTTTGTGTGTATAGAGAGAGAGAGAGAGAGAGAGAGAGAGAGAGACCATTTTCATGGATATAAACAGGCTGATTTCCATAAACTTGTTTTAGATACTCCAGCACTCCATAAAGACCAGAAGGCAGCACGGGATACTTAGCAACACAAAAAATTAAATTTTTAGAGTCAATTATTAATAAAAAGAACAAATATACATTGTGAAGTTATTTAGAATCACCTGATCTTGTGGTGTGTCACCCTGTTGCTCTACGGCAACCCGAAAACAAGACAGGTTTAGTAAATATAGCATAACAACAGCACTAGTCAATTAATTGGACTCAGAAAATTATGACTTTCAACAATCCCACGTAAGGAGCAACATTTTCTTAAGGAAAGAATACTAGTGGAAGCTAAAATTAAACAGGTAGAACAATAAGCTTTAACAACACGAGAAACAAAACGATGCGGCAATTAAGCCAGTGAATCTATTCAAATTGACTCCGCAACAGGTGATTCTGCATTAACAAGTTTGCATTCAATAAAGCATGGAAGTCATACTTATTATCTGTGCAGACAGGTCGGCAGAAAATCCACTGTTGTCTGTTTCAAGGATGCCGGGATTATCCTTGACGAACGCTGTTGTATAGTGGTTCACTCCTATGAAGTCAGCTGAACCCTTAATTTGCTCGGATTCAAGTTTGGTGAAGGTTGGAATTCTTGTCTGGGCATTTTTCTTTACTGTCTCAGGATAGTCTCCAAAAATCAGGGGATCAATTAACCTGCAGTACACATTGAACATCAAACTCGGCATGTCCAGAAAACTTTCTCGACTCCCATATCAGCTTATTGTTAGACCATTCTAGCTAATTCTTGAATAGTAAATTTAGAAACTATTCAGAGTTTCAACTTACCACCCGATAAAAAAATCATTAGCTCTTTGAGTTGCAATTAAATCTTCTGTTGCATTGGTGTAGGGTTCAAACCACATAGTATAGATGTTAAATCCCACATAACCTTTTTGGTTGGCCTGTATTTGAACACATTATTCCCCAAATACACACATGCATAAATGCTGAAACACTCGCAAACACATATGCCTCTTTTGTTACATTTCTCATATTGATTACTGAGTTTTTGAAAACAAAATATATGCAGAGAATTTAGAAACAAATCTATGCAAATGCAAGGAATTAATTAATCAAAGTTAGTAGACAAATTAATCAATACCAAAGAAAGATTTATTAATCAGAACTATTGAAAGCACGTATGATACCTTGTATTTGGCTCTATACAGTCTCACAACAGCTGAATGTGCCAGCAAGATATTATGCCCCACAATGTATGTTTCAATTGAGGTATTACCCCAGGAGCACCTTGTCCTGTCTGAACAGCGCCCTGGGGCAATGACACCTTGATCATAACCACCCACGGCAAAAATATTGGCCTCGTTAACAGTAGTCCAGTACAAAACCCTGTCACCAAATTCCCTGAAGCACACATCCGAAAATGCCTTGAAGTCCTTCCTGAGTCACAAACATCCTAGGTTTCTTTTATGTCTATATGTCAAGAATGTAGAAGTAGCAAAAGATGTACACATATTACAATTATGTTAGTAATAAACATACACAATCTTCCTACTAAGCCATCCTCCATACTCGTCTTCGAGTGCTTGTGGTAGATCAATATGATTTAATGTAATATGTGGTTGAATTCCTGTATGATGACAAATTTTTTAACTTGGAAGCAGTGAGAGACAAATCTTTGATGGACTGACTATAGGATAGAATGCATTTCCTATAAGAAAGAACATAAAATTTGTAGGAAATTCCATAATCACCATAGCATATGAGTTCATCGATAAGATTGTTGTAGTAATGTAACCCCTTTTGGTTGATAGGTCCTCTTCCATCTGAAAAGACAGTAGACCATATGAGTAAAAGAAAAATATGTTTTTTTCTTTGAGCACGGCATGATGCAAGTGAACATACTAGGAATAAGTCTTGACCACGATATGGAGATTCTGAAGGCCTCCAAATTTGTGTCAACCATCAGTTGGATATCATCCTGCATGATGAGGTATAATTCCCAGGGTTCATGTTTAAATAGCTATGTGAAAAATGTTCAGAAGACAAACTTGACACGATCCAGATATTTCTCAGTCTTCGATCAGGGAAGAATTCAAGAAAAATGTGACATGCACTCAAAAGGTTTTTCCTATATGAATGAAAGACTGCAATGCTAAACACCTTCACTAAATGCACTAAATGATAGAGAAGTACCCAGTGCATCCCACCTCCGAAAGCAGAAAAGTTCAAAGGAAAAACCAAAGAAATCCCTGAATCTGCTAGCAACGGAGCAATCGATGGGGGTAGCTAACCATGCCTGTAAGAGTCTTGGCTAAATTTACAAATGATAATCAAATCTTCAGGTTCATGGAATAATGTCCATACAAGTGTGCAATTGTTGCTCGAGGGGAAAGGAAACGATGAAAGGGAAAGAAATGTATGTTAAAATTAGAGCTTCAGCCGTGTGTACACCTTGTATTTGTGATATCCATCACATGCTACGTCTCCGTTGGCTCCATTTGTATGGCCTGAAATTTTTAAATAGGAGGATATATTCAATACAGTGACATTCAAATCAATGATTTACATCATAGAATCTACTCCACTATTAGCAGCTCTGTGCACTAGAATCTGAGAACAGACCATTTCGTTCATTAATTATGAAAAAGAAGCCTTTTATGCTTCTATAAAAAAATAAAAGAAAGAAAGAAATACCATGCTTTTTGCCATTACAAGGAGTTTTTTCCTCCTTTTGTTTGTGCAGAGTGGTATTTCCAAAATAGCGAATTGAAGAGCCATAATCACGGGATGTCAGGAGTAGGCAATTACACTTTATTTCTTTTGTTCGCAATGATAGAAATTTTTTGTGGATAAGAAAAACCACTCCATAGTCACTAATGAGTTTGTAGAATGCAGATTAAGGCATTAACATTTATGAAACACTTTTGGCTCAAAAACATCATGACAAATGTGCCTTACAATTTATAATTATCAGATCATTTTGATCAACATTGAATCCTCTTCAATGATGCAATAGATTCTTCCGTTGGAATATTTATGAAAATATTTTGCGAAACACTGAACCATTTTTAGTTATCGAACTGGTGCAGCAGCTTTTCTGCCTGATTTTTATTTCCTTCAACGATAAACTATCTCTGCATATCGTGTTCAATGAACTATATGGGCAGATGATACGCTCTTTTTTTATATGAACCAGCACCATTTTAACTGTTACATCTTATTTCTTAATGGTTCATTCTTAGTAGGGAAATTTAGTTGGAACAGGAGTCAGCTTTACCAAAATTTCCTTGTGAACGAGGAGAGGAGCAAAATGAGTTCGTAAAATGCATTTGCAAAATAGAATTATTCACATGAATTCAATGTTTGTCAGCTTATTCATGTACTGTATCATGACAAATGGGGAGAAGTAACAGAAAATAAAGGCCTAGAAGTATAAAGAGAAGAACTAGTACAGACCAGAATGTGCAAAGGTGTCCCAAATGCTAGGACTCCTCCCATCCTCAGAAGCTGCGCCCTCATACTTTTGATAGAATGACAAAGAAACATTCATCAATTTTATTCAGGCAAAGTTTCAGATAGGAATTAGACTACTGATCCAGTGAAGAGATTGTTATTTGATTATCATTAAATACGAAGCAAAAGTACAAATTCAATGTTCCCACCAATTAAGCTCATTGTTATTTTGTTCCCCAAATCCCGTTGGACGTTCGTGAATTGATGGAAAGAGGTGTTAAAGAGGTTTGGAAGTTTTATGGCAGAAATTGGGCATTTGGAATCAATTTGGACCGAAACTGAAAGCCAGGGCACCATTGGAAGCGCTGCCGCCATCAATGTCCTACCTCCTGCCTAACGCTCGAGCGCCACGCGCCTGGCACAAGGCTGCGGCTTATATATCTGGGAAAAATTTGTTTCCTTCTTTTGATGTGATTTTTTATCCTCTTTCCAACCATAACATATTCCTTTGGATCATATATATAGTCCACGTGATTCCTGGCTTTCATTTAACTTTGAATGAGTTAAAATCAAGTTAGAAATACAATATTTTGTATTCTTTCTCCATACTAATAAATTCTTCATTCCTCTATCAATTGTTTTTTTGTTATGATTGCTAATTCATATTGTGTCATATAATCTTTTTTTTTATACTCATAACTAGTGGTATCAACATACATAATTCTTGTTCGGATTCCAACGTTAATATTTTCAGTTCCCTAGTAATTTGAGGTTAGTACAGAGACAAAATGAAATAAGGCCTTCTTTTTCAAAATTGCATAAACAAATATTTTCTTTTTATTGTCAAAATCCAAATATACTTGTTTCTTCTTTAACACTACCTACTTCCGCTTCTTCTTTTACAGTACTCCCTACTTTTTCCTCACCCCCACTGGTTTTCTTATACACATCCCGGCTACAACCGCCACCATCCCCCATTCCCCCCTATTCCTACCTATCAGCTCGCTCTTCCAATTTGCATTTTCGATATTAAGACTTGGTGTACTATCTTTCAAGAGGAGTATATATATATATATATATATATATATATATATATATATATATATATTATAGTTCAATATTTAATCGGCTCGAAATTTCTCCCCAAACATCCAGTACCTCCCAAATTAGTTCCTGGGTCCCAATAGCAACTCGAGATCTCCTTCGTAAGAAGGGAGGGGGTTGTGTATTTCTACTTAATTGGAACTTATGAAGGCTTTGATGGATTTTTTTTGAGCGAGAACTTCAGTGAATTTCGTAAATTTTTAGTAGATTTGTATGGAATTAGTGGAAGTCTTTCAAGAACTTCTATGGACTTTTATTTTAGAACTTTTATAAACTTTTGTAGAATTTCAAAGATTTTTGAAAACTTCTATTTGAAATAGAATTTACGTAGATGTAGTGCAATAGTGTAAAATTCGTACATACGAGATGGTGGTTCCGCAATTCCCCTTCTCCTTCTTCTTCCCCTACCCCGTTCACCCCCCATATAATAAAAAATTATTTTAAAAAATAAAAATTTAAGATCTTAATTAAATAAATAATAATCGAAATTATACATATATATGATAAAAAAATAAATTTAATATTCAGAGGATAAATAAAAAACTAATATATTTAAAATTAATTATAAATTAGTCTATATAAAATTTTATAATTTAATTAAAAATAGATATTCTTCACAAAAAAACAAAAAAGAATGAAATAGGAAAAGAAAAATTTATAAGAATCTAATTTAATTTTTTGCATAAAAAATAGAGATAAACAATAAGAGAAAGAAAAAGAAAAATAGAAGCAAGTATATTCAATAGAAAAAATAAATAAATTTTAATGATAACTCTAATATTCGTAAAATGGAAAATGAAAGAGAAATTTTGGGGAAAAAATTCCATATTATTTTTCACTTTTTTTTAAAGTCTCCCAAAATATTATGATTAATAAGAGACAAATTTTGAGAATTTATTTTGATACTTTCTACTTAAAAGTTAGTACTCTAGAGACTTTTATAAAAATATTTCTAAAAGTCGTTAAAATTTGAATACCACAAGACTTATAGAAATTTTTAAAAATTTTTAATTAAATACACCGTGACTTTTAGAAATTTTTTAAAAGTTTACAATGGAATCAATTGAATCTACAAATACTTTTAGAAAGTCCCAAAAAATCTACATTGAATATCCCTAAATTTTTTAAATTCTAAAAAGTCATTAAAAGTCTCAATTGAAAACACTCATAAAAATTGATTCTTCTGCTTCTTTTCTTTTTTTTTTTCTCATTCTAGCACAAGTAAAAGCTTCACGCATACACCAAGACTTTGAAAAATGGGTGCCGCTATTTCCATTCAACAATTTTTATATATCTATCCACTTTTTAAAAAAATTACATGTTATATTTTTAACCTCGTGTAAATTTACTTAAATAGATAAGAATTGAATTTTGTTAACCCCCTCACAATAGGAGGCTCACACCCAATAAAAAAATCGTGGGCCCCCTATTGTGAGGGGAGTTGTACACCAGAGTGTCAACTCGGATGTACACATAGCAAAACTCGTAAGAATAATATTAAATAAATTCTATCACTTTAAATTCATGCACTAATATTTAGGAATAATTGTAGTTGCGTCCCAAATATTTCAGTTTTTTTTTTTTTTTTTTTTTTTTTGTACGATTAAGTTAAATTGGAGTTTGATTTAGAACGTACTCGATTATAGATTTTGGGTTTTCAATCTAGATGTTCTTGATTGCAAAAGGAGGTGGGGAAGAAATAAAGAAATGAATATAATACTTTTTAATGGGGGTATTCGAGTGATTAAAACGAGGTTGAAGTATTGGGAATAAATTTAGTAATTTTTGAAATTATAATGGGGATAGATTTAGAATGTGATGAACATATAGAAGTAACGCTGATATATAGTGTTGAAATGAATAAATTTAATAATGTTAATATTGTAATAAACATGGACGTATGTAGTACTTTTTATAAAATTTAAAATTTTAATAGGAATTAACTTAGAACGAAATAGATATATAAAAATTGTGGATGCAAAAAGCAGTACCCTTGAAGAATTTGCATGTAATTTTGCATATTTCTCTTATTTTTCACTGAATAAAAGTTCAAAACTGATGGAATTGTTTATAAACAGTAATTTATGTTAAATCAATTTCCCCAACCAATTATTCCAACAATCATTCACATAATCTAAGAACGAACAAACCGGAAAAAAAAATTAAAGTGCAACTAACTTGATAAGCAGAAGTTCCAGAACCAAAAACAAAGTCAGCCGGAAAATCCATTCTGCTATATTGATCGACGCCGTGAACCGCCGCCGGTAAATGCAACACCAGAAATAGCAAACCAATATTCAAGCATATTTCAAGCATATTTCGACAATCAGTTGGACTTTTTCTCTTACCCACTTTATTGAAACCTTCATCAATTTCTTCCATTTTTATATATAAATACTCCATCAGCAAACTACCAAGCTAAGTTCTTGCCAAAACCAATGATGTATACATAATTTTAAATAAACTTTCCTTCAAAATAAGCACTTAAATTTGACATGAATATTTTATGCACAACCAAACATTCACCGCACGTAACGACTTTTGTAATTTCGAAAGTTTGTTCTTTCTGGGAAAAATTGTGTTCATCGTCCCTATTTTATTGTTGAGTAATAAATTTATCCTCTACCATGGGATTTCCGACTCGGATAGCTTAACTTATATGTTTACTCTATTCAGTAGAGCCCAGCCACAAAAAACAGACAATAGTTGCCAAGCTTATCTTGTACTTAGAAATATATTTTCTTTGTCTTGTTTTTGTCGTCTTTTGAAAAATGTGGATCATCGGCCGACTATTCCACTAAATTTCTATGTCGAATGCTATTTCAAGTCATAAAAAATGATGTCGTACTCAGCTTGGAATAAAGTATGCGATACTTAAACTAATAAATAACTTGTATACGTGAGATAAGTATATAAAATATAGTACCTAGTAGACTATTTGTCATATAATGACTTGCTCATGTATCTATTGTTTTTTACCGTGTTTTTATGTATTAGGAATAAGGTCCAATTTAAAGAACATATAAACAAAAGAAGGAACGAAAACGGATATCAAAAGCTAAAAGAAGTGAACACATACGGAGATCTATACATAGAATTTATTATATTATTGAAAGCCAATTGAATTTAGAGTTCAATGCAATTCACAGCTCACAATTTGGAGTTTTATATCAAAAGATATACATACTCGACTCCGGATAGCTAGAAAAGTGTCACAGAGGTGGGGTACTTGCAATCGCGACAAGGCCAAGGAATGAGCCACGCTCATTACAACTTGCAAGCTAAAACTCTGCAGCCGTGAGACGAGGTTTCTGAGTCTGAGTCTGATTCTGGTGTAATTTGATTGATGATTTGAGGGTATTTTGGGGTCAATATTGATTGGAGAAGAGAAACACTTCAACTTATAAATGCCCTCAAGTGTAAGTCATTAAAGGAGGACAATCTTGCTCTCGAACACTCATTCAATGGGTAAATTGCACGAGGGATTTGAAACCTTTCAAATGCCGCAATTCCCAAGCTTTTTATTTTTGACATCACAATCCCAAACATTTGCAAAAATGGGCAACATAAGGACTGTTGAATAGGTTTTGCTCAAAGGTCCCTTAGTTGGCTAAAAATTAAAGATAAACCTTCATTTAACCATTAAGAAGAAATGGTCCCTCTATATTTTTCCAAATAAAAAATTATAATGATTAAGAAATGAAAAAATAAATGAGAAAAGTTTTATATATATATATATATATATATATATATATATATATATATATATATATATATACTAGGTGCAAGCAACGTGCAATGCACGTTTGCCTAGTTTATATTTAATAGTTTTGTTTAAAAATTAATTTGTTATTAATAAAAATGTAATTTTTTTGGTTAATTAAATAATTAATGATGTAATGTTTATGTAATTGATAAATAATTAGATGTGTGATTTTGATGTTGTAATGTAAGTTGGTGAGATCGAAGAAAATAAGCAAAAGTTGACAAATTTGGAGAAATGGCTAAATTGTAAGGGATCTAAAGTTCGGGGACTTAAATGTAAATACTTAAAAGTTGTGCCGAACCTCACGATGAAGATTTGAGAGTGCTCGGAGTCAATTGGATAAAGGAAGACGTCAATGAAATCAAATTTAGTCAAAAGATGATCACAAATCAATTTCCAACCGAAAAGTTATGCTCCGATGTTTTAGTCTCATATTGAGACCTATTTTTGGCATAGAAAGTGATCGAATTGGAGAATGATGTCTGAATCAAAGTTGTAGCCAGATGAGTTAGCTTTCCAACACATTTTGAATCGTCTCAATCGGACATCAGAATACAAAGTTATGATAAAAATACTGAAAGAAGGTGCAGGTGCCTGTTTAAAACAAGAAATTCCGTTAGTTTTTCCGTTAAAAACAAGAAATTCCGTTACATAGCCACTTTTAATATATAGAAGATATATATAAGACAACTATCTATAAACTATTGAATATTACATCAAGTGAGAATCATTTTTTGGGCGATTATATCTTTACTATAATTTAATTATTTCATTAATACTTTACTTTTCGTTTTTCATTATGTATTTAATTATTTCAATAATACACCATTTTTCATTTTTCAATGTATATTTAATTTATTAATCATTCGAAAAATGTTATCATAAATTATTGTCAACTATTTAGTTATGATGAATAGATTCATTATCTTTTCGTTTTTCATTATGTTTTTGATTTATTTAATAATTTGAACAATATTATCATAAATTATTTTGTCAATTATTTAGTTATGATGAATGTACAATTGACAGATTCATTCCGATAGATTGGATAATAAATTAAATTCATCAATTTTTTTTAGAACAATAAATGAATATTTTTAGAATTTTCTTCAATTTGATTTATTCAATTAATGTTAAGATACAGAGAATGTAAATGGGGGAACATAATGCGTATCTATAATAAATAATTTCAATTGATCTATTCGATACATATTAAGCGAATATGAAGAAATGATGATATTCGTTGGATGTTTTAGTTCAGATCAAAAGTAAATGGAAGGACTATTCTAATCGACTTTCTCAACAGTTTAAATTGTTCTCACGAATAGGTTTTTATTTCATTAGAACTAAAAGTTCATTTTACATAAACAATTTGTATTAATTATTTTTTATATTCCCACATCTTACAATATTATTTTTTAGCACTTATAAATCATTTCATAACAACGTGCAATGCATTTTCAAGTATGACTAGTAAAAGGAAAAAAATGCTTCATCTTTTTTCCCACCCTGCCACCTTTACGTACCCCATTTCTATCAGAGTAATGCTATTTATCATTATGATTATGAAATACCGGTAACATGACAACTAATTATCCCTCACATTTATCTCTCTTTCACAAAATTGAATTGTCCAATCTCATTATTCCACATAAACCGTCATATCATCGATATTTCATCATCATAATGATAAATAACATTATTCTTTCCACCAAACACCACCACCCAATCCATCGCCTCCCCACCCTCACTCCCACTCCCACTCCCACTCCCACTCCCCATCGCATCGAAACCATTCCAAAGGATGAATGTATTGTGAATGAATCTGCTTCATTCTTGATTTAAATTTATAGTTCATTAATAATAAAAACACAAACCTCAACTAATTTTAGCAGCTGTTCAAATATTTAGATAAGATTAATTAGAAAAAAGAGAATTCTTGTTCTCCGCACTACAAAAAAAATGACTGATCGAATTATTAATGATTATTAGGGTCTGTTTGATAGCCCTTTATTTTCCATGGAAGTTGAAATTGAAATTCCGTTTCCTACATTTGTCGTGTTTGATGGCACTTTTTTTTTCCTGGAATTGGTTTTCCACCTTTTTCTAGGTACAATCATTTGATGCACGAAAACTTGATTTTGTTTTCTCACCTATTTGGTGGGAAAACATTTTCCACCATTTTTATTTTTTTTTTGCTGCAATGTGAACAAATTCTAGATACAATGGTAACAAAAAAATTCACTTTTATTGACAACTTTCATGCAAAACAAAATCAAACGAATGGTATTCGGTATGGTAAATTTTTTTTTTCAAATTTTTTTTTACAATTGGAACAAATTTTAGACCTAATGATAGAAAAAATTATAAATTTAATGAACAAATTCCATAAAAAACGAAGTCAAATGGACACAAAATTTTCTACATTTTCCATAGAAAATTTTACCAATCAAACACAATTAATTATAATTCCCAGTAAAACATTTTCTAGGAAAATCAATTCCCTGTAAAATATTTTCTTTCCACCCATTTTCCAACTTCTCAATCAAACGGACCCTTAGTAGTCTTTTAGAGATTGATAATCTACTTTACTATTATAATAAACGAGTCGGAATAAAATTTGTATGTAATAAATTATCACTTTATATGCAGTGAATTGATATATAGCCCCTGTTTGGGGGAATTAATCAGATTTTTAGTAGATTTTAATATAAATTGATGAAATGTGTTGTTGAAAAGTTGTGAACCCCATAAAACATGTGATTAAAATTAATTGTTGACTTTGATTTAGAATAAAATCTAAATTTTAATCGATATCAAACATGGACATATATGTACAACATTTGATTTGACATTTTAGAAGAATCTTGCTCCTATTCTCATCATCCATCGTCCTACAAACCCTAAAATGCTTGAAAATCCCAAATCCTGGAAGCCAAATGGGGCCATAGGGATCTACAAATCTTCCTCCTCTTTTTGCAAACAGCAACATCAACGACTGGATTCAAGTCCCTAATTTTGGAACCTCTTCAGGCTTCTCAGCCCTGTCTTGAGATGAAGACTAAGAAGCATTATATATCTTATTAATAACTAAATCATCGGACGAGAAATCAATATTAAGAAGTGGGAATCAACCAGTAGAGTTGGTCGAGTGATAGACCAAAATCTCTCAAAGTCGTGATTGGTTTTTAACAAGAACAAAATAAGGTTACTTGAACCAAAAAACTAAGAAGAATGCCATTCTCTCTTTGCATGCAAATGGAGGCCATTTATAAAGATTCCAGTCTCAAGTGTGCAAGAAGGGGAGATCTTAATCCTTGATAAACTGCTTTACCAAAATGAAATAACCAAAGCAAATGATAAAAACAGAGAGAAGAACAATTCAATAATTGAATATAATGCCACAGTGCCAGAGGAAACTAGCAAGGAGCAAAGTGTATCAACACAAAGAAAACAAATTTACCCCCTTTTCTGCACCAAGAAATACATTTACCTTCATGTTTTCATCGTTCCAGAACACATAATACAGTTTGTTTATTTCTTTATTTTCAACTAGTTCTCGAGACAATCACTTACTTTCCTTCCATCTCCCAACTGATTAAAAAAAAAAATCACCAATAATGATTATCAGTGATGACCATCATCTCCACCTCCCATGGCCTTCTGTGAAGCTGCTCTCAGTTGGCGCTGCTCCTCTTTGTAGATCCGATTCCTGCGTTGGAACTGCAATACACCATGGACAGAAGCCCAGTGAGACTCGAGGCGAGTACAAAAAAAAAAAAGGAAACAGAATGCAAACGACTCCTTATTTTGATTATAAATCTGAACTGTAAAAAATTATTTTCAGCCAAGTTTCATGTCTCTTATCAGATTATTGGATAGAGCCCCCAAATCATTAACAACCTCGATATTTGAAAAAAAAAAAGGTGGATAAGAGTGGAGAAGTGAAACGAGCTGAGTAATAGTGAGATCATTGTTTTCAAAAGCGCCGAGGCATATGCCTTGAGCATGCCTCACGCGAGGCCTTCATAAGAGCTTCAAAACTTATGCTTTTTAAGTGCCATTTGTCAAAGCTCGCACATTAACTTGTTGCAGCGCAAGCCTTGTGGCATAAGCTCAGGCGTGTGTGCTAATCTTGCCTTTTGGGAGGAACTCTTTTTACTTGGCTTTTGAAGCTAGTTTTATTCTTAACCTAAAACATTTGGGTGGTTCTAAATGCAGCCGACTCTAAACTAGAAAGATAAGAATTGGAGATTAAATAAGATAATAAGTAATGAGTCAAGTGTGTCCTAGCCTCCTAAAATTGAAGTGAGAAACCTCCCCCAAGTGAAGTCACAACCCTTCGGAGAGGACGATCCTCACAAATAACATGCACCTTATAACTTCCTTTTCAGTTTATTTTCAATTTTTCCTGTCTTCAGGGAAAAAAAATTCTGGCGAAGGACCCATGGAGGCAGATTGGGGGGGAGGGGGGGTGTTTGATGTGTTTGAAAGATTGAAAAGTAGGGCTCCAAGTAAGATATACAAATCAAAAAGCAACTTGGTCAAGTCAACCCAGCATGCAACCAATTCATCCCTCCTTCCTCAACTGACATGTCCACCATGCTGCTTTGTTTTGATGATGAAGAAAAAAATGGAAAGACAGAGCCTTAGGAAAGAAAGATGATGTCCAGTTGTTACTATGATTTTTTACAGGATAGATTTCATCTGAATTCTGAAATATCCATAATTTTTTCTTGCAAACCATCCTAAGTGGAAGCAACTGTAAACAATTGTAGTTTGACATTCATCCAAAGGCAATGGGTTTGAACATAAAGTTCATGTGTCAAGGTGCTCATGATTACTAAAGAGCCAGTATGGATGGGAGCTGAGAAAAGAAACATAATTCTGCTAGAAAGAATATCATTCCGCAAAGTGCAAACTTACAAGCTGTCATAAAATGACATGAAGACAGGATATAAGCAAACACATAGAATGCTTTTGGGAAGGAAAAAGAATGACAGAGAAATCATTAAACAGTGCACTGCAAACCATTGTTAATCCAGCACCTATCTCTTCCTAATCGAAATAAGACAAACTCAAGTGGTTTCACATATCCAAATTGTCAAATTACCCCTCAAGAAAGTACAACAATGAGCATTGCATTCTTTTTACATCCAGTACCTTCAATGAACTAAGAGTTGTGAGGCAAGAGCACATATTCGTATAACTGAACACAAAATATTAAGCCCATGTTTGGTCGGGATTAACCATATATTTCATAAGGCACACAAGTTTCAACCACGCATTTTATCAACTTTTATCAAAATTTACTAAAAGTCTGATTTTGATCCCCACCAAATAGGGGCTAAATAAAACCATGTTCTTAATTGTCTAAAAAATTATAGTTCAAGAAATTTCAGCAGAGCAGCATACTGACGAAAAAATGAAGGATCTAGCCCATGGGTTATCCATGTGGCTATCAAGGCTCTTTTTAGTGGCTTTTGGTCTCGCCTTGCCAGATTGAATAAGAAGTTCATGCAAAAATTGAAAACTAGTTTAGAAATTAACAAAATTGAAAAGCCAAAAATCTCGTACTCAACTTTTGTTAAATGTTAACTATCTCAGTTTTTTCCTTTTTTCACACTGTTCCTATGCTTTTCGATATACAAAAATTGTGAATTGCTTCCACATTTCAGTAAAAATTGGCTTGGCTTATTTGGGTGATAACATAGATTCCAACTTGATTTTGCTGCACCCATCAGATTGCGTCAAACAAATGTATTCATTTACAGCTAAATTGCATTAAAGATCCTAGATACTTTATGTTTTTCAACAACTGTGACACATGTTTTTATTTGTACAATTCAAATATTAATGTTTTCAAAATACAACAATTGTTGCCTACAACCAAATTCTGATGAGCAGTAGTACTATTTTCTAATAAGCAAACTCCAAATAAAAAATTGTTATATTGCATGGCATCCAACTCGACTCTGACAAGTCTCATTAATTTATAGATCAAAAACTTAAAGAGGCTATGCAAAGAGAAAAAGGTAAAAACCCAAACACCATTCAGTATCACAATATTACTACAGTCCCTGTTGCCCGCCCTTGCACCACCACCATTCCACTACATGTCAATATGTCATCATTGCTACACTGCCATTCTCTCCACATTACACCACCATTGACACCATCTCTTTAACAGGCATCACAGCTAATGGCGGTGAGTCATAGTGCCAGTGGAATGGTATAGGCATTACCGCATTAGGCAGCAATACTAATATTAACAATTGCAAATATAATGTTGCTTGGGTTTTGGATTAAGACAATTCTAATGACCCTCTCTTTATCTTCTCCATCTTTTTTCTCGAAGCTTGACATGTAAGTTAACAAGTTTCCTTGGAGTATTATAATTGGTCCATCAAAAACTTGAGCTAGATTCCACAATATCGTTTGTATAGCCACATAGGCAAAGTTCACTAAAATCTAGTTGTAGACCGCAGTGTTTGTATTTATAAAGAATGGGACTCAAATTGCAAAATTAAAAGAATGGAACACAATTATGAGAAAGTGTAATGCATAGAATCTTAATGCAATTTAGCAGTATATTAATAGGATTTGTCACTATCAGAGTCGAGTTGGGTGCAAAAATTTGAGTTGAAACCCATGCCATTGCATGGGCAGGCCAGTTTTCATCATTTGATTATAGGATACAATTGTTGTATTTAAACGAATGAGCACCTGTTATGCAAAATATAAATGGACAGAACATTGTAGTTAATATGCTAAGATACTTATAACATAAATGAAGTATAATCACAAGTTTAAAAATTCTCAACCAGAGCTGAATTCCAATCTAGAGCGAACTCAAAGAAAATAGTTCCCGCTAAAATAATAAACAGTCCAGAAATAGACGTAAATGACATTATATTTGTACTCCGATTTAATCCCTAAGCAAAAAATTGAAAAATGTCAGATTCTAATTTCTATCCATCCGTAATTTGTGTTAAGAATATATGGTTATTTTATTTTATTGTTTATTAAGGGTAGAATAGTCTTTTCAATTTCCTTTATTTAGCCTATATATAGTCTCTTTATTTTTAGGTTAAATCATTCTTTTTTTTGTATTCAATTGCATTATGCAGAATTAATGAAACCCTAGCCTCCTTTTCTTTTTCTTTATTTTCTTTGAATTGTTTAACATGGTATCAGAGCGGTCCTAAACAAATTAATTTTTGAATTTCGTTTCCGGCGAGCGGCCTTGAGCCGCTCGTCCGGCTACCAAGTTGTTTCGAGATTTTGAAGAGTAGGGATTCCGTCAGTTTGTCGGCTAAAAGATCGGGTTTCGGAAGGAAAAATGGTGAAGGTTGGAATCCGGACACGTGTATTAATGTTATGGTGAACGAAATACTCATAGGGACTAGCGAGATTAATTCTTGCCTTCAAGTTAATAAATTGAAACAGGGACTAATAACTTACAAGAGGGACAGCAAGAGGAAGTTATGGCAAGTAGATGTCAAAGACTTTGTGTTAGGTGGGGTTTGGCAGAAGGGTTCTTTAGGAATTGATTTAGGTTTTGATCGAAGGATTGCTGGAAAAGCGAGGGATTTACTAGAATATATTTGAGAAATTTTGGGAAAAAAGTAAAACAAATGCCGGAAGAAGACTTGGTGGAGATCAAATTCAGATTGTATGATGGATCAGATTGTGTTAGGTGGGTTTGGCAGAAGGGTTCTTTAGGAATTGATTTAGGTTTTGATCGAAGGATTGCTGGAAAAGCGAGGGATTTACTAGAATATATTTGAGAAATTTTGGGAAAAAGGTAAAACAAATGCCGGAAGAAGACTTGGTGGAGATCAAATTCAGATTGTATGATGGATCGGATATTGGTCCCTTTCGGTGGGCGAGCGGTCGATCACTTCGCGGCAGGCGGTGGAGAGGTTGAGGTCGTGAAGGGTTAGGGGTTTTGTGGAGGAGGAAGAGGCGGACTGGAAGTACGGCTCGTGGTGGAGGATGGTGATAATGGTTTAATGGTTCTGTTTTGCACGGCCGTTCTTTTAGCCGGCGGCTTATACTGGTTTGTTTAAATTTAACATTGGCTAATCTTCCGTTGTTGATGTTTGTTTCCTGTGGGTGTTTTGTGAACGTAAACCAAATGTTTGATAAAATGTCTGTGAGGAATTTTACCTCATGGGCTGTCATGCTGCTGGTTTTGATGAATGGTTTGGTAGCTGTTTTGTAGCTGGTTGCTGTGGAAGTGCTTTGTTCATTTCCTGTTCGATTGCCTCTTGTAGGGATGAAATTGCAGTTTGATTTTATTGTGGATTGTTAGCTTGTGTGAGCTACAAATGATCTTGTTTTGTAGAGTTCAATGATTTCTGCTTATGGGTTTCATGGGAAAGGAAAGGAGGCTGTTGAAGTGTTTAACAGGATGGAGCATGAAGGATTGAAACCAAATGAAGTTACTTGTTATTTCACTTGGGCCATAAGTGACTTGTTGTTGGGTTATGGATTGGTTGGTTCATTTATAGATTGGGCTTTTAGAGAATCTGGTTTATGGGCCAGTTCAGTAAGAGATTTTGGGCTTTTAGTGATGGGCTTAAATGTATGGAATAATGGATATGGTTATGTGGTTGGGCCTGGATTAATGGACTACTTATGGGAAAATTTATGGAATGAGCTCTTGTTTTATGGGCTGTGGAATACATGGTTTTTGTAGTGGTTGGGCCTGCAGGAATTATTGGAGCAAAATAATATGTTGGTTGTTTGTTGGTTGAAATATTTTGTGATGGCAACGATTTGGTTTTGTGTTGATTTAGTTGGTTGGTGTTGCTGCTGGGATTGTGGTGAACAAAAAAAAAAAAAAAAGATTTGGAAATTAACTTTGCATGTGGTAAACGTTTGCTTCTCTCTCTTCCGCTGCTTTGTCTTCTTCTCTATTGTCGGTTTGTTTCTCCTTCTTTCTCCTTGCACTTCTTTTGGTAGAGTATATGACTCAAGTTGTTGATGGCATTTGTTGAGAAATTTGGTTTGATATACGCCCAGTTTATGGGATTGGAAGTTTGGTATGTGCCCGGTTCACGGGATTGAGAGTTTGGTTTGGTTTGGTTTGGTTTATGTCCAGTTAATTTGGAATTTGATTTGGTGTTGGTTCGGTGTATCCGAAATTTGAAATTTGCATCCAGTTCATTTGGTATTTGTGGAGCTGGTATTTGAAATTTGCATCTGTTTGGTTAGATTGGTGGATGATGATTTTTCATTATCATCAACTTTGAGTTCTTTGTTCGGCTTGGTTGACATATAGTGATTTTGAAGATTTGATTTATGAAGACTGGCACTATTTCCCTACATTTTGTCTCTTCATCGTTGCAGCTTGCTAATTTCTTCACGAAGTCACATCCGGTTCATCGTTTTCGTTTCTTGCTTGGCAAACTCTCGATGCTTCTTGCAGCAGCATCATGAGTTTGAGGGGAGATGTTAAGAATATAGGGTTATTTTATTTTATTGTTTATTAAGGGTAGAATAGTCTTTTCAATTTCCTTTATTTAGCCTATATATAGTCTCTTTATTTTTAGGTTAAATCATTCTTTTTTTTGTATTCAATTGCATTATGCAGAATTAATGAAACTCTAGCCTCCTTTTCTTTTTCTTTATTTTCTTTGAATTGTTTAACAATTTGAACGACCGAATTATCGTAATTAATACACTTCATTCAACGCATCCCTACACTAACTGAAAAATAATAATTTTAAAATCTAACAAGACCCTTATGTAACGAAATCTTACCATCAGAGCTGAAATCCATAATAAGACAAACATCAAGATTAGGGGTTCGGGGAGAGTAGATAAAGAACGGACCTCTTTGGAGTGGTGAAGGCACTCAAAATAGTCTTCACGGAGCAGAGCACAGTCCTTAGGCTCCCGGCAACGGGACATGCACTCGCTGAAATCCATCCAAAAATCGTAGCACCTCCCTTTGTTCCCCGTTATACCCCATCCTGATGCCATTTTTCGCTGGCGATCTCTCGACGGTGGATTTTTTTCAAACCTTCTGTCTGTTCAGTGGACTCTCTGTTTAATGTGGTGCAAGCTGAGCCGATTCAAGGGTTGTTTAGGTATTTTAGGTTTCGATTTTGCTACATGTACACTTAGTTTGACATCCTGGATGACATTCTCTGATAAAAAGACATAAATGCCCTACTTCTATTATCTACTCAAGTCAATGTTCTCTATTCCTATTATAGGATAAGTTTGGTTTATTTCTCCTAACAAATGAAAAGGCCAATTATGCTCGTATTTATCAATATATTTTTTATCAAAACAATCGTTTAATATTCTAATTTTATTTTCTACTTTATTAATTTCTTTATTAATTCTAAATATATTTTCTATAAAATATAAAGGCACAGGTAGATTTCTACTATTTTTTAGAAAATAATCAAGCACAGTATAGAATGATTTAATTTCTTCTCTTTTCCTTTCGCAATCAATTTCTAAACATTGAATGATAGTAACTAAGACTTCATAAATATCATAAGTGCAAATATTCATGCAAGTATTCAACATAAATAAGAAAGATCTTACAGTATTGAAGCAGAAGGTAAATGCAGAATAATATCAACGAGATTTCCCTCGAGCTTACTCCCATATATTTGTATACTCAGATATAAGTGATCGATGTTATTTGAGTTTAAGAAAGTGGGTTATGGTCCAACACGACTTCCGCACTCTTATTATTTTTCTCTCGACTCTTTTGCATATCTCACAATGGATCACACGGAATCACAGTTTTTCTTTCAACTCCTTGTTAAAAACATCACCTTTGAAAGATAACAGGGTTCTAATGGCTTTCTCTAACAACGCCTCAAATGCCAACACACGGCTAAACGGCAACAAGATACTAGCACAACCCTCAAGGTTCTCACCGTTGGAGTATAAGTAAGATAAGAGTTTTTGGGAAAATAACAAAAATAGAAAGACAGTATTTTCAAACAACTTTGATTTCATAAACTCATCACACTAATATCTCTTGCATAAGAGTATACATACATATTTCGGCTACACTCTTGGTACTTTCTCTAAAGAGATTAGAACTCCATAGAGATTACCTTATTACAAGCTTCAAATGAAAGAGATAAACTGAAATGGTTACAAGACTTTTAAAAACTAGAGAGAATGATAGTTTTTGCTTAAGAATGGGATGCCTTTTTCTGAGAATTAGTCTTCCTTTTATAGACTCGAAAAAGCTCTCCAGCTGGTCTTCATTATTGTTGTGTTACTGTGTAAGATAATGGGAATCTTACTGTGGTCTAAAGTTCTTTGTCTTAACATGGAAAATAATGTAGGTGAAACCCCACAGTTTTTCTTTATCAAAGTAACTTTGACAAAGTAGTGATAAAGGGGGTCCATTACTTTTCCATATGAGATTCAAACCACTCATCCGGAAATTCCTCTAGATCTAGTGAGATTGGTGAACCATCTTCTTCATTGCTACAGTACTCGCACTTATGGTTTGGATAACTCCAAAACTGTTTACACAGTTCATTTTTTGTCTTCTGTGTTCCACTAGCATTTCCTCCAAAAATATGATCACACCAAATATCGAGATAGTGCCAATCTTCTTGTTTAGTGGGTGCCACAGCTTTACTGTAAATCAAGTGGTCTTGTGATTCATACACCCAAATATTTTGATTTTCTTCAATAACTTTCTGGATATGCTCAAATTGCTCATTATATCCCTTAGCTCTACGGAAAGTTGTCATCTTGATAACATCTTCTGGTGTAGTTTCATGGACTTCACTCTTCTCAGGCTGAAGATGCTTAGAAGTAGTGGCAATCCTTATGACATGGCTAACTGGCAGTAGCCTATCTTCTTCATTATCCCATTCGGGACAGGCAGAGAAAAACCTGATATATATGTTCTTATGTTTAAGAACTTGGCAATACCTTTCAATAGCTCGGACTACTTCTTTTGGTAACAAAGAAATTTCTTTTAAAGATTCTGATGGGTAAATACAAATTATATTTCCCATTTCATAAAGAGCACGAACCCAATAAGCTGGGGCTCCTGGATAGAGGTTAACTTTGTTATAGGTTCCATATGTTAAGGTTTTCATCCAACCTCCAATACTGGTAAACCAAAGAACAAAGTAGATTAAACAATACATATGCCAAAATAAAATTGTTTTTACTTTTGATTTCCATAACACCATGAGTGTTGCAGGCTTTGATGATATTTAAGCTATTAAGCTCTGGTATGGAGATACTATCCTTTGTAAATATTTTCTCCTGTGAGAGAGACAAAGTAGTATTCTCTCTAACTGAAAGTTTATGAAGCTTCAATGCTTCTGGTTCAATATTGGCACCGAGGCCTTCAGATTTATTGGCACTAGGGCCTTCAGATAATATAGCCATGTTGGCCTTCTCAGATGCTGTCTTGACAGCAGCCATCTCCATTAGAGTTATCTTGGATTCTATTGCAGCAATCTTCATGTTCATTTCGAACTTCAATATTTCTAGCTCCTTCCTGATTGGCTCCATTCCTGGTTAAGAAATCTGGAATAAAATTGTCTTTCCCTTTAATATGGACAATATCAAATTTAAATGGTGCAAACCACATTTGCATTCTAATAAGTGGTCTTTCAGCTGCACTTGTTCCAAGTTTATTTGTTAATAATGGTTTTACCTGAGTATTATCTGTCCTAATAAGAAATTTTCTAGGTAGCAAGTATGGTTCAAATTTTGCTACTCCTTTCTTAACTGCTAAACATTCTTTGCGATTAATATCATACCTGGTTTCGGCATCTTTGAATGTGCCTGAAGTATAAGCAACAAGCTCTTCTGGGCATTTACACAATGGATTACAAAGAAACTCTTTATGGTTTTCTTTTCTTTTAAGTATTGCTCCTCAGTGTAATAAGGAGGCATCAGTTTCTAAAATAAAGAAATCCTCTTCATTTGGAATATTTAATTCAGGTAGATTTTCACATATTTTCTTAATTTTCTTTACCATTTCTACATCTTCTTGTGTCCATTCCCATACAGCTCCTTTCTTCAGTTTTTTGGTAAAGTGGACTTTATATTTAGCACAATTTTTTATAAATTTTTCGGAATAATTTAATAATCCAATAAAGCTTTGTAATTCTTTCTTGTCTCTAATTTCTTCTGGAAATTCTATAATTTTCTTACCAATATGAGGTTGTTGAAGTATTTTTTCTTCGGTAAAAATATATCCCAAGAATTCAATTTCAGTTTTAGCTATTTCTGCTTTTCTTTCTGATAAGGCTAATCCATACTTATTAGCAATATAGTTAAACTTCTTAAGATGTTCAATATGTTCTTTTAAGTTTTTACTATGAATAAGAATATCATCTACATAAACAATGCAGAAATTCTTTATTGGTCTAATAATTTTATCCATTCTTTGTTGAAATATAGCAGGTGCATTCATTAATCCAAATGGCATAACATTCCATTCGAATTGTCCTAATGGATTAGGGGTAGTAAAACTAGTTAAAGGCTTTGAGGCTTCATCTAGTTTTATTTGCCAATATCCTGATTTACAGTCAAATTTAGAATATATTTTACTTCCTTGTATTTGTTTTATTAACAAATCTTTTATTGGTAGTTTATAGCTATTTGGTATTGTTTTAGAATTTAGGTCTCTATAATCAATTACCATTCTAACTTTTCCTCTTTTAATTTCACTATGATTTCTAACCATAAATGCTGGACTATTATATGGACTAGTTAATTCTCTTATTACTCCTAATTGTAAGAGTTCTTTAATTTGTATTTCAAATTCTTTCTTATCTTCTTCGCTATAAGGAAATTGTTTTCCTGATATCTTTGCATCTGAGTCTTTTAGTTCAATGGTTGCCATAGGTTTATCTTTATCCCATTTAGCTAAAGGATGCTCATGATAACATTCTTTTAGTTCTAATTTAACATTTTCTAGTTCTTCTTCTAAATTTTCAATTCTTAATACTGGAATTTTTTATTTTTGATTAATTTCTGTATAACATCCACCACGATTACCTGCAGAACTCTGATGTCTAGGTCTATGGTGAATTGGTTGATGTGCAATTCCAATAGCTTTGTAGATTTTTGGTGTTTTAATTTTGTGATTACAAGGTGTAGTAAATTCAAAACTATCTTTATATTGTGTAAAAGGGCTATATGTATAGATAAAATTTTCTCCTAAAAGGATATCACACCCAATTTTATCTGTTGCATATATTCGTGGAATAAAACATTCTCTATTACCTATAATTATAGGAACATTTTCTACAAAATCTCTATAGATTTCTACAATATCGCTTGCTGTTTGACCATAAGTTGTTTTCTTATAATCTCTTTTATAATAATGTTCTGGGAACACATTTCTTTTACATAGGCAAATACCTGATCCAGTATCAATTATGGCATGAAATTTTATCATACAATAGTCTGGTAAATTGTGAGTTATCTCAATATATGGACTGAGTATACTAGTTTTGATTGATCTAATTCCTTGTATCATATAAATTGGTTCTTTTGTTTTAGTAATTCTAGGAATCATTTTTTGTTTACCTTCTATAGTTATTTGTAGAGTATTCTTTTGTATATGAAATGGTGAGACTTTCTCAAGAAAGTTCATTCCAAGTAATATTGGACTAGAATCCTTTCCTTTTCTATAGTCTTTATGAATTTTAAGATTTAATTTAAACTGTTCTCCTTCAATATCTGTAAAACTTAGTTCTAGATTAACAAATGTTTTAATTTCATATTTAATTCCATGATAGTCTGTAAGAGTTATTCCTTGTGGTAAGTTTTCTTCTAATAAATGATCAACTAAGTCTGCTCTTATATGACTAGTACTAGCTCCTGTATTAACAAGGGCTATAATTTCTTCGTAGTTATTTTGATTATTGATATATTCTGTTAAGATAAGGAAATTATCTTCCTCACACTTTCTAAGATCAATATCAATGCTATTTCTAGGTATTATTGGGTAATTTCTACTTGTAGATGTTCTATTAGAGCTTGCGAGTTCTCTAGTACTGATACTTCTTTCTATTCTTCTACTAGGCATTCTGGCTATAAGTTGTCCAGAGGTATTTAAGGTAACTAATCCTTGATTTCCCACATTATTATCTATTTTTCTAAATTGTTGATGATAATCAAGCAATATATCTTGTGGTAAGGAAACGTTATTATTACTCAACATTCTTGGTGGAGTAAATTGTGCTAAGTCTTTAAAATCTTCATGGATTTGTATGAAGTCTCCTGAGACTTTATTGATTTCTTTTTGGTGTGTAGTAGTAAATGCATAAAGAGCTTTACAATGTAAGGTTACAGCTTTACTTCTTGATGGCATAATTAATCTATCAATTCTATGATATAGATTTAATCCCATACTTAAATTTTCATCTAATAAGGACATGGAAAATCCAGGTCTTATAGTGAATATAATTTTCTTATATACAAGATTTCCAGAGACTACTCCTAATAGAGCATCCATAGGATCATGAAGTATTCTGTTATCCATCAAATACATTTGTATAGGAATATCCATTCCTTCTCTAAAATATCCTTTCACCATAATTTGGATTCCTCCTATCACAATATTTTTTAGTCTTTCTCTAGTGGATCTATTTATTTTTGCTAATTCTTGATTAACCCATTCTCTAGTGATTAGAGGTATAGTAGTATTGCCTTTAACATTTTCGATGTTAATAGGTACTTCATCATATTTTGCAATGTAAATTGTTTTGTTAAACCAAGATATTATTGGTCTTACAAAAACGTCTCTATCTCTTAAAGATATTTGTTTTTCTTTTATTGCTCCATATCTTTCTTCATCAAATACTACTGTTTGTGAAGTCCCTTCTTCATTATCTAAGGTAGTTTCTATAGTATCAATGATTTCTTGATTCATATAAATTTGTTCAAATTCTGGTTCTTCAATTTCTTCTATATCTAGCTCATAGATTGAGTCTGTTTCAGATAATTCATCTAAATCTTCGATTATCTCATAGTCTGAGTCAGATTCTATTTCTTCCATTATTCTAATGGCTTTAACATTTTCTCTTTTATTTCTATTAGGACAGTTGGGAGATATGTGTCCTATTTCATTACATGTAAAACATTTGCATTTTTTATAAAATTCTTCCTTAGATTTCTTCTGAGGTTTTTTATGTTGGTTATATTCCCTTTTCCAAGGTTTTCTCTTCTTAAAATACTTCTTATGGCTCTTAAATCTTTTGTTTCTCTTCTAGGGTTTAAGATATTTCTTAAATTTCTTTTTATAGTATGGTTTCCTAGGTGGTTGGTGACAACCAAATTGTGGTACTGCTGCTATTTCTCCATAGCAACATAAACTTACTTTCTTACCATGTTTCCTAAATAGGTGTTGATACATAGATTTTCTACACCATTCTGATATTTTCCTTTTAGCGAATGAAGTTCTCATTCCCAAGGTATCAGCTCTATGATTAGGATCTTCCCATTCTATTTTATTCCAATAAGTTTGGTAATCTTCAAATAATTTCTGACCCCATGGCCAAGACAGTTTAAGAAAATATCTATTAAGTAGTTTTTTATCTTCTTCTGATAGATTCCATTCTTTTATAGATTTAGATGCTTTGATATATATCTTTTCGAATTTCTTAGTATATTCGTTTAATTCACACATATCACAGATTTTTAATAATTCCATTTCTCTTTCTGCTTGTAAGGCTTCTTGAGTGATCATATCTATTTTAGTTTCTGATATAACTTCTCCTAAGAGTAAGTGTCTAAAGAAATTTTCCATTCGTTTTAAAATTTCCTTAAAGTTTTCAGCATCTAAGCTTTCATTGCTATCAATAGTAGTTGTAGATTTTTCTCTATATTTAATTTGATTTTTAGTTTCTTCAGAAGTTCTTCTCCAGATATCTGAAGTGATTCCTCTAAAGGTGTGGATTATAAAGTTATATGCTTGAGTGGTATTCCATTTATGAAAAACAACAGCTAAATCAGTAGCTTTTGCCCATGAGTCAATAATTTCGCTTTTATTATTGCTATCATCAACATCTAGCCATATTTCTGTTGTAGGAATTTGTTCAAGAATAATTTAAGCTGGATTATTATCCCTAAGGTGTATAGGCTTGGTTGATGTAGTTTTGACTCCTTTTCTATAATTATAATTTTCTCGTTCTTCTGTTATTCCATGTTCTTTCATCCATTCAAAATTCCAGTCATCAGACTCGACTTGAATCCAATCATTAGTTCTACTTGTTTCTCCAACTAATGTTTGTGATTCAACTTGTTGATTTAAAGGTGGAGTATTAATTTCAGTGGTCTCTTCTTTGGGCGCATCATTCATATAGATATTCTCGGTTTGAATGGCTAATTGTTCTAAACTCTGTTTATAAGCTTCTAATTCTTCACCCGCGGCTTCATAGAATTTAGTCTCTAATTCTTCTATAACATATGCCGGTAAAGGTGGTTCAATTGATATATAAGAATCTTTAAATTTTGATTTTTTAAGTTTAAATTCAATTTGTTTATATAGGATTTTTGGTCCTATTTTAATATTGTCATTAACAATTTTCAAATTAGACTCGATATTTTTTATATGAGTTAAAACATCTTGGTTTAAAATATCCGTTTTTCCTAAAGGTTGAGCAATATTATCATATTGCTCTAAAAATTGATTTATAATAATATCTTCTTCTTTATTTTCAGAAAATTCATCTACTAAAATTTGTAATCCTTTATTTTTTATTTCTGCTAAATGTTGAGAGCTATTTACTTGTTTTATCTCTTCACTTAGAGATTTATATTTAATACTTAAATTTGTTGCTAATTCTTGTAATTTAATTCGATTAGTATTAGTTAAAATATTAATATTTTGTAATTCTTCTAAAATCATTTTATCTTTTCTATTCATTTTAAAAATTTTCTTTAGGTTCGTTACTAGGCTCTGATACCAATTATAGGGTCAAATTGCGGAAAATAAATAAAACTTAGATATAAGGGTAAACTAGACAATACATCAATAAAAAGACAAAATTATGTCAAAAGTAATGTAATGGGGAATGTACAAATAGCTTATTCCTTTAGGTTTTGCGAAGGTAATTATTGTCCAGGTACGACTGGATTTTTATTTCTTACACTTTTTTACATTTTTTTGTACTTAAAATTTTTAATTTTTACTCGTTATAACTCTTATAACCCCAATATTTTTTTTATGTCATTCTTATCTTCAAATTTTCTATTAATTTGATAACAATTTTATATTCAAAAAATAGTTAAAATGACGTAAAACAATTTATTTTTTCATCATATTTTAAAATAATAAATAAATAAAAAGTGTGAAAAACAAAATATTTTAATATAAATCGTCATCAAAGACGAGACATGGTAATTAATAAAATGTTGAAGATAAAAATTCGATAGAAAAAAAGTTAAGAAAATAATTGTTACGATGAATAAAGATTGATGAACTTAACTACGATTAAAATGTGGTGTAACAAATAAAAATTGTGGTATCAATATAACTACCCTTGTTATTTTCAATAGATTGGTTATAGGCTGGTTATATTCATATTACATTTTAATCACATTGAATATTATTAATCTTTATTTATTATCACGCTCATATCTTATCGTTTTTTCTTTATCGCATTTTTAACTTTAAAATTTTATTAATAAAAAAAATATTGTCCTTAATCATAATTTTCATTCAAAAATAATATTTAATGTACTTTAAAATTAAAGTAAAATATTTAATTGCACTTTTTCATTATCGTTTTGCTTAATTAAAAATACAATGAATAAATGAGTTTTTTTACTCTATCTTAAATAAAATTTTCGAGAGAAACCATGGTTAGGATCAATTTATGTGAATTTGAAAGTAAGAATGCAATGAAAAAGGTTTTGAGACATAAATTTGATATTGTGTAAAGATTATGAACCTTTCTTGCAACTAAAATGTAGTTAGTTACCAAAAAGTGTGGCATTATACATCTAGCTTGGTTATATTCATACAGCCTTTTTTTTTTTTTTAAATGCACCATATTTTAACTAATATTAAAAATTATTAAAGCATCTCAAAAAAAACTGTTTAAATATAAAATGCCATCTACCTTAAAGAGTCAATCTTTAAAATTATATTCTAAAAGATTTTTTAAATTAACATTTTAATTTCTAGAGCGAGTTTAGCTATCCAAGTGCTAAACTCTCTCTCTATAATTAAATGTAAAAATGTCAACGGGTCGAGTTGGCTCGAGAGCCGAAACTTGAACCACTGGCTCGATTCGAGTAAAGATGGTTCGAAAGTTTTTTGGCCAAGGCTCAACAAAAAAATCTAGGCTCAACCCGAGCTTTCGACTCGGGCCTTAACAAGTCGAGCAGACTCGCTCTTTCTTTTCCTTTTTTTTCCTAAATATGGCTGCCTTTTAAAGCAGCTGTATGTACTGCATTAACAAGGCAATAGTGACAAGACAGCTAAACAATGCAGCCGCAACTGCTTTATGGAACTGTTGGATTTTTTATATCGCAAGTGTACGATATCGTAACAAATAGTATAGTGGACCCTTGAGTCAGAATATCATTCCCACGAAGACTACACTTTAGGATTTAATCTAATTTTTCTAACTCCTATTTGACGAAAGCAAGTAAATAATTATGATGGTTGTGATTGTTTTTTTTCTAACTACTTTTAAACAATTGAAAGTATAAAAAGATTGCAAATAATGGATGATTGAAAATTCAAATATGTGATAAATATTAGGCATAACAATTTCATCAATTGATCACATTTATTCTTAATTCAAGATTCATAACCTAATATAGTGTTCGATTGAATTCTTATATTGTCAATTTATCCATCTCGAGTTCTCATTGAATTTATTTAACTAATTCAATTTCATATTTATACGTGAATCAACTTTAATTTAACGAAACACTAGTTCTAAGAGTTTATATTATGACCGCAATAATTAGTATATATATCTCTACACGTTATACTAATTTACCGGATTTTATTATATGGTCTAAATTTCAAACTCATTTTTCAATTCGTAAAAAACTCACATAATCATCAAATTATTGATCAAGTAATTTAATATATTAAACCCAAATAAAATCAACACATAAATAAATAAATCATAAAAATCTTGAATTAAAAAAATAAAGGATCATAAGTCGACTACATTGTTTTCCTTAATATAAAAATTAGTTATTCATAAAAGTGGATGATATCACCAAAAATTGTCGAAACGTAAAATTTCTAACGTCCTTCTTCTCTTTTCTTTTCTTTCTTCTTTCCTACAGCTTCCATGTGCCATTTTTCTTTTCTTTTCTTTTTTTTTTCTCCCTTTCTTTTTCTTTCTTTCGACTTCCGCGTCTTTCTTCCCTGTGCATGTCTTTTCTTTTTTGTTTTCTTTTTCTTTCTCCTCCTCCCTTCTATCTAATATAAATATTTTAACGCCTCAAGAAAGTATTTTATTTCAATTTACCCATAATTTTAAAGTCACATGGATATTTTGTTGGGACTTTTTTATGGTTTAAAATTTTGAAATTGATCAAAAGAATATCGAGGAAGATGATATCGAATCCATTGAAGAGCTGAATTAAAAGGCTTGTAATTGATAGCAAGTCTTGGAGCACCACGCTCTATTTCTGCTTGATTAAGCACATAGAATGCAGAGCAACTCCACGGTGACTTAAGTGTAGAAACTACGCTTATCACATCATCAAACTTGAATCTTTGTTTGTCCTCAAACAAAATTAAAACATAATAAACATACAAACATACAATAATAATTACCTAATTGGTGGCCGGTCAATCAAGTAAAGCAACAAGATTTGGCTAGCTTACCTGACTTTTTATCTCGATATTGAACTCATAATAACAAATCTATACACGACTTCAAAATCATCATACAAAAATTAAAATCCACTTTTTTAATGTAAAATCGATGTGTGTGTGTGTGTGTGTGAAAAATTAAGCATAGTATTATGAATTTATAAGTTGTTTCAATTCCCGATGCTCAATGGTTAAATATGGTCTCTCATCACTCGTAAGAGTTATACACACCCAAACTTATTCTTTTTACTCTTTTTCAGTGTGTGAACTAAGGTTGTATTTTTTTTATTTTATTTTTTAACTATTCTCAGATCTCTACTTTCACAAAATTTCACCAATTACAATCAATATTTCAATAAATAAAGATTCTCCATTAAAATTGATTATTTCAATCTCTATGATTTAACTAGGTTAACAATCTTTTATCAAAAATCAAATTTTCATAAACAAATGTTTGGGACTTAATGAAGGCATTTGATGCGTCTTCTATTTCATGCACCTACTTTTTTTGATTTTTTTCATATGTGTAATTTTTTTCTTTATTTGAAACATTGTCTCCCTTAAACTTTCTAAATGACCAATGTAACAAATTTTCGACCGATAACTCTCAAGTCAGATGACCATAGGGTACCAGGTTTTAAAGACTCCTACAGGCTTAATTACTCGAATCATAAATGCTACGAAGAGAATTTTCTAATAAAATATTTTTTTTATGCTTTGATTGGTAAAATATCCCCCATTTAACACCAATTCAAGTAAAAAGACTCTAAGTTGAGATTTTCACACAATTGTATCATATTAACTTTAGACAATCAAAACAAGATTTTTAATTTTACATATGGAATCTCTATTTATCTCAACATTTTCCTACAATAGTGAAATCCCCCCAAATTATTCTATATTTGGTCCAAGAATGTAAAATTTAGTGGTTTTGGGTTTAACATATATGGTCCACTATTTCAACATATTCAATTATGAAATCAACTCATTCATGCACCATGCTTAATTTTATTCATGTGCTCAATATATATATATATCAAATTCTACATAGAAAAGTAAAAATTAATCTAAGCATGCAACTTATTCACTATTCATCGGTCAATTCATAATTCAATATATTCGTCATTGTCGGTCAGGCCAACGAACTCACACAAGCACACAAAAAGATTATATTTTTATTTTTATTATATTTTTTTTACTCTTTTTTTAAAATTTTTTTTTATAGTAATGAAGCAATGAAAGTACACAAAAACACATAAAAAATTCATGTTTTCCACCTCCAAATTTAAACTAGATATTGTTATCAGTGTCTTTAATCATAAATCTACATATAAAAGGGTATGGAATAATGTGAAGAAAAGACTCCCCTGATATGACTTGTAATTCGATGACTAGTTTTCCTAATGCTCTTGTTGGCTCCCTAGTCAATATTGGTTATAATGTTCCATAACGTCATGTTCCTGAAAAATCAAATAAAGTATTAAGATCAAATAATTGGAGCAAGTGTTACATAGCTCTAATATTTAATAAACCAACCAACATATTGAATATAAGGGGAAATAGAGTATGGATGATGAATCACAAATAAACTTAAAATAAACTAAATTATTATAAAACTCAAAAACAAAATAAATAAAAAGGAAAAAAAGCTCGGGTTGTCTCCCAGAAGCGTTTTTTTAACATCATTAGCTTGACTTTGTGTCATGTTTAATCATGATGGCTCAAATAAAGTTATGTCATCATTTTATTTTGTACAATTTTCATTTATGCACCCCTTTTTTTGTTCTCCATATTTTGATATTTTCATTTTTATCTCTACCAAGAAGTCCACCGAAATTTGATTTTCTATTCTGACAGATTCGTTGATCAGGTGGCTCTTCGACATCAATTCTACAGCAATTATTGTTGTTGGAAGGTTTCTCAAGTGGGGTATAAATATTAAATATCTTTTGTTTGTCCTACACCCTCAATATTAGCTCACCATTCTCCATGTCAATTAAAGTTCGACCCGTTGCTAAGAATGACCAACCCAATATAATTGAAATGTCTCGATCTTCTAGTATGTCTGGCACAATGAAGTCCACAAAAAATATTAAATTTTCTGCTTTTATGAGCACATCCTCAACTTTACGTGGCTTTGAAATTATTGTATCAGCTAGTTGTAACTTTATTGACTTTGATTTGACTTCACTAAATCTCAATTTCCTATAAATAGAATATGACATTAAATTTATATTAGCACCTATGTCACACAATGCATTAATAGCACAAGAATTTTCAATTGAAATAGGCAAGGTAAGACTCCCTAGATCTTTCAACTTGGGAGGCAATTTGTTTTGCACTCTTGCACTACTTTCCTACGTTAATACCACAATTTCAAAGCTTTCTTTTCTTTGTCAATATCTCTTTCAAAAATTTTGTATAACTTGAAATTTGTAATATCGCATCAATCAACGGAATATTGATCTTGAGTTTCTTGAGAACATCAAGAAATTTTTTAAATTTTGTGTCTTATTTGTTCTTCTTGAGCCTTTGAGGAAAAAAATGGGAGGCACGTAAGACTTAACTGGACTTGGTTTCTTGGCAGTGGATGCTTCTGTACTTTCTTCATTCTCAACTGAGGCGAGTGCAGATTTTTCCTCCATTATAGTTTCATCAACATCTTCCTAGTCATCTTTTCTTTCTGGTCGTTTCACGGTAATCTCTAGTAATTGTACCACACTTCTTGTAATTATAGCATGAATATTTTCCTTCACTAACTTCTTTCGAAGTCTTTGGGGGAATGGAAGTGGAGATACATATGCTTTAACTTTTATAGAAGCCTTGGGTGGATCGTTTCTCACTACTCTTATTGCTATCACTTGCTTTTTAGGATTTGTCATTATATTACTTGGCAATGATCCATGTGGACGTTCTGCAAGTTGTTGAGCTATGTGACCAATCTGTGTTTCCAACTTCTTGATTCATGCTTGCTGATTTGAAAATTAGTATCAATCTGTTAAAATACTTTATATGATTTCTGCACATATTGATGAAACATCTCCCTCGAACTTGGTTTGTTCTTCTTCTAGGCATTATTTGAACCATTCCCTTGTTGATTATCTGATCATTTAAAATTCGGGTGTTGTCTCCATCCTGGGTTATATGTTTGCGAATATTGGTTAAAATTGCGGGAGCCATTTTGAATGAAGCTGACTTGTTCTTCGAGAAAGCCCATAGACATACAACTTTATGTCAAATGGTTAGCTCCACAGTTTTCAAATGATGGACCACCCATCACTACATGGGTTCCTTTTGTTTGGGATTTCACCAACAGCTTTTCTTGCTTTGTCAAAACTGCTATCTGCGCATTGGTAGATGATGTGTTATCTAATTCATACATCTTAGATGCTCTTGATGGTACCACCATTTTTTATGAAAACATTGAATATGCAGTGGCAATTAACTCAAATAAATCAATGGCTTGTTGTACTGATTTTCCTATGATCGATCCTCCAGCAGAGGAATCCACTCTAGTGCAGCATCTCTCAGTGTATATGGAAATAATCGCAACTCAATAGTGTCTTCATTAACTCTCGGAGTATGGAAGTTCTGACAATTTCTGAGAAATCTGTAGATATGAATGTTCGGATTTTCATGAGATAGTTCGTAGAATTGGAGAGCGTTGCTCATTAAATTGATCAACTATGCCCTTATCTGAAAATTATTTACCCCGAAATCTAGATAGACAATATTGGAACGTGCATACGCGGCTATTAGCGTCAAGAACATTCAGACTGGCAAGTTTTCTTTGTTTATTTCCCCTCGCTCCTATTGCTGACTCGGAGACACCACTACTCTTGTGGCCACTTGTCCAATTGGATGAATATGAATATGAATATTTTGACCGTCAGTCATTTGACGTAGCTATTTTTGTTGGTGTTCCTTGTTTCTTCGTCTAAAAGTACATTCTATTTCCGAGTTAAACAGTTCAAGATCGTCACCTTAGGTGCGGAGCATACAACAAACTTTTTTTTTTTATATATAAAAGGAATTAAAATTAAATTAAATCAAATAACAGTTAAAACTAAAATAAATTAAGACTAAAAGTATATAGTCATCGACATCGGCGCCAAAAACTTGTTGCGTTTTTTATATCGCAAGTGTACGATATCATAACAAGCAGTATAGTGGACCTTTGAGTTCGGATGTCGTTCCCACGAAAACTATACTTTAGGATTTAATCTAATTTTTCTAACTTCTATTTGATAAAAGCAAGTAAAGAATTATGATGTTTATGATTATTTTTTTCTAATTACTTTTAACTAATTGAAAATATAAAAATATTGCAAATAATGGATGATTGAAAATTCAAATATATGATGAATATTGAGGCATAATAATTTAATATATTGATCACATTTATTCTTAATTCAAAATTTATAACCTAATCTAGTGTTCGATCAAATTCTTCAATTGTATTCAGTTTACTCCTCTCGAGTTCTTATTGATCCTATTTAACTAATTAAATTACATATCTCTATGTAATCCAACTTTAGTTAAACAAAACACTAGTTCTAAGAGTTCATATTATGACCGCAATAAAGGATCATAAGTCGACTACATTGTTTTCCTTAATATAAAAATTAGTTATTCATATTGTAAAAATAAAAATAAGCAAAAGTGTAATGATATCACCAAAAATTGACGAAACGTGAAATTTTTGGTGTCCGCCTTCTTTCTTTTTTTTTTTTTTTTTTTCCTTTTTCTTATATATATATCGATTTAATTTGGGTCTCCAATTAAAATTTTCAATGCAAGTATATTGAGCCTCATTTAACTCGAACTCATTTAATGTAATATTTATCTCAAATGTTTCATATTTGAATTTTATCGTTTTTCGTCAATTTTGCATTCTTTTCTCAAATTCTTCATTAAACATAAATTTTTACCCACAAAATACAATATAACATAAATTAGGTAAAATTTTATCCAAAAGACAATAAAATATCATGATTTAGTGCCACGAATAAGTGTAGAAACTACACTTATCAACAACTAAATAATTTTTTTTAAATTAAAGTTTTGAAAATTTTATTTATTCATTCTATGTTTGGCTCCTTACTTGTCGAAAATAGCCCAAGTCAGCCCTATAACATTATTCTATTTACAATCGTGATTTAGCTTTTTGAAAAATGAACTATATAACCAGGGGCGGACGCAGATCTTAAAAGTTAGTGGGGTACAATCGAACTTGTAAAGAAGTTGGGAGAAATTTTACAATCGAAAATTTACGTCCTAAAAAATCATACCCTATGTAATTTTACATCCGAAAATTTACATGAAATATGACTTTTTTGGATGTAAAATTTCGAAAACTTTTGACATCATATTCCATATAAAATTTCCTAATAAAATGATGAAAATTACATTGAAAAATTTGTTTCGCAAAAATAAAAAATGTTAATGAAATAATTGATTTTTTTTAAATGCGAGTTAGACCTTTTTTTTAAAAACTCACGTTTAACGTATTTTTAATTATTTTCGATATTTGTTTGGACTATTCGATATGTCCAAATGTAATTCTCGAAATAAGGTTTGAGATGACATAAACAATTTCTAGATTCGATTAGCATACGATTGTCGGAGAATTTTTAAAATTAGCATGTTATCGAAATTCAAATTTATTGTGATTTTTCTCCTATTTGGTGGAGATTAAAATCAATTTTTTAGTAAATTATAATAAAAATTAAACAGTTATGGATTTCATGAAATATTTTATTAAAATTAATTGTTAACTTTGATTTAGATTTCAATCGATATCAAAACACGATTTTATAAAAAAAAAATTCTCAAAAGTTTGGGGTCGGGGGCACCCCCCCCCAAGGACCCCCCTAGGTCCGCCCATGTGTATAACATTATTCTATTAATTTTTTGTTTACATCCAAAAAAAAATTGTTTATAGGTGTGAGCAAGACTAATTTGTCCCTATATTCTTAATTAAATATAAAAGTTCGAAAAAAATATTTTTCATCCCATTTCAAAACACGCTGACCGAATATTTGGAAAAAAAATCATCATTAAGTTTAATATGTGCTAATTAATTGAAAGTTAATGATAAAAATATTACGAATAAGTTCAGGATACATATAAGTGAGCAAATATTGAAAACTTTCACTACAATTGAAATATGTTGTAGTTAAAAAAGTTTTGTGGTGAACCTCCCTCCTAAACTTGGTCAACCTCCTAGCTGCAAACAACGTTCTAAAATTTTGTAATTCGAGGAAAGAGTTGATTGGAAGATGAAAAAAATAAAATAAAATATGAAGATGCATAATTGGTGAAGATCGGAGTGTGGAAGCATGTTGACAACGACCATTATCATTCTATGAAGTATCAACAATTCCTATGTTATAAACGTCGTCAGATACACTACATTTTCCATTCTACGAAGTCAACAATGATATGTAAAATCTCCGCAATAAAGACATTAATCACCATCACTCTTCACAATAATCATCAAGATAATGGAAGTGATGCTCATGCTCTTGTTAATAAAGGGTCGTAGGTGTTTTTTCATCCCGACCAGAGATTGAGGAGACGATGCTAGAGGATTGGTGTTAGGACGAGGTTGAATGAAAATTGTCTACTAGGTTACTTTTATAACAACATCGAAAGATTGAAAACCATAGAGAGGGATGGAAGAACACTTTTTTTTCGCTTTTCATTATAAATGTGAAGAAATAGTATAATGCTCTTGTTTTAATTGAAATAATTGTTTAGGGATTGGGTTCTGGGGAGATCATTTAATCAATGGTCACTGAGCTTTGCTACATGTTATTATTTGCTTATCGATTTTTAAAAAGTTGTTTGTTACTTAGTGAATTTTGCTATATGTATTACTTGCTTACTGAAATTTAAAAGGTTACTCGTTATTTATCTAAATTTGAACAAAGTTATTCGTTGTTCACTGAACTTTGATTTTATTTAGAGCTTGTTTGGGAGAGATTTTTGAGGGAAGAATTGATTTTGAATAGTGATATGATGGGAAATGTGTGGTTGAAAAAGAAGAAAAAATTATTGATGTGATAAAAAATATTATTTTATTGAAAAATGTGTGGTTGAAAATGAGAATTAATTTACTGTAGAAAAATCTAATTCCTCCCAAGTAGGGCCTTAAATTTGAGTGAGCAACGAGTAATCTTCTCAATTTTGGTGAGCAAATAGTAACCTACATCAAATTTAAGTGAGCAAAGGTAACTTTTTAAAGATCGAGAAATAAATAATACTAACTTTGAGCATTTATTGAATTAACTCGTGTGGCCATTACCGCATATTTTTGGTTGAAGTCTGAGGGTCATTGTCGTAGGTGAATCTCATATCTTCGAGTTCTTCATCAAAAACCAGAAATTCCCTAATTAGTAATTAATACTTCAATCAATGGATAGAATCATGAATATTAGCAAATATATGTGCGATGATGCAATATCATATGGATCCTTAGAATCACGGCACCCAATAGAATCTTGCGCATTCCAGTTGCAGAACTGGAGACCCTTTCAGCTTCCAACCGGCAAAACCCTAGAATCTGATTCTGTTAAACCCTACTGCGGTACCGGTTATACTGGGCCTCAAGGCAAACGACCCTGCCGCTCTGACCGAACTACGCCGTTTTCCATTGGTGCCATCCTTGACATGTTGAAGCTCAGCCTTTTTGACGACGATAGGCCACTTACGGTAGCTGATAAGCGGTGGTTTGCTCGGAAGCGTCGTCGTAGGGGGTCGAGGTCTCTGTCTGGGAGAAGCAGCGATCGGAGCGGGACTCGCCGGCGTTGTTGCTCGGTGGGGACATCGAGGGCTTATGGAACTGCTTCGGATTATCCTATGGTGGCGGGAGGGACGGATTCGAGTGGAGAGCTGTTTTTGAACGGTGGAGGGGATGCGAATTGGGCATCTGATGTGAGTGAGGCAGCAAGGAATCCGAGGAGAGAAAGGGAGAGCAATGGGAGTGGCGAGAGGGAGAATCTGAGTAGTGGGTGCGGCCAATTAGGTCAGTCTGATAGCCAGGGGAACGAGTCTGGATACGGGAGTGAGCCAGGGTATCGGGGTGATGTGGAGCTTGGATATGGCGATGAAATTGACGAGGAAGAAGATGATTTGAGGGCCTTGTTTTGGGGTGAAGAATTTGGAGGTAACTTCTACTGTGTAACTTGTACTTATTCAGGAATTTGGGCTTTTCATTCACTTGAGATTTTTGTGTTAAATTGCCTTAAGTCTGTTGAGTCGTATCTGTGCATTGAATCTTCTAAGATCATTAGCATCCAAATTTTGTAAATAATGCAGTTAAAAGGGGAAAAAAGGTTGAAGTAGGATATTTGCCTGTGTGAACTATGCTTTATGTAAAGTTGATATCCGTAAGAGGAGTCAAAGATTTTATCTGTAGAATTCGCTAGTTTTGACGTTATTTCGAAGCTAATACAAGAAGAGAAGCTTGTGGTGGGGGATTACAAATTAAGGAAAATTAAGTGAAATTGCAGTTGAACTGTTTTTCCAGAGTTGTCTTGGGGAATAAAGCTTACTTCTAAACAGAGAATAGCAGTGTAGTTAAGCATGAATTGTTGGGTCATTGTTGAAAATTGGTTTGAATGTCTGATTGCCATCTACAAGATACTGAATTTCTGATGTGTGTAATCTATACTGTTAGTTCATTGGATGCTTATTGCTTGATAATGTAATAAGCTAAAACCAAATCAAAAGACAGGAAAAGCAACAGCAATCATATTGAAGTCATAGTGAATACCTTTTGGTATCACTTGATGAGTGGTAGAAATAATTCAAACAAGTCCTCAAATTAATGCAGTCAATTATGCCATGCCTTTTGCTAGATGTCATCATGCTTTTTATAGTTTCATTACCCTTTGTTGCGGTTAAATTTGGATTTTGTAAGTTTGCCATGTTCTGGCATTTGAGTGTAAAATCCACTTTGGTGGTTGTGCAACTGATTCGATCAAATACTAGCATCTATTTAGTTGTTGCTTTCTGCTTCATTACTTCTGTCTCTTAGCTTATGGATAGAACATGCTTTTAAAGTTCTGGGGCTGTTTATTCTATGTTGGAATTTGGCTATTGGACGTTATAGAATTTGTTAAGAGGCCAAAATATAAATAGTGAAGCATGAAAAACTTCCTCGCGTTCTATTTCAATGAGCGGTCTGCTGCTATTGCGGTAAAGTTTGTTGGTGCATGAAAGCTCTACAATTGTAGGCTAAATCGCGGCCGTTGTCCCCAAACTATACCTCATTTTGCACTTATGCCCCCACCTTTATTTCCTGGCATTACTACCCTTAACCTCTTGAGATCTATTTCAGCGGCCTCAAATTTTCATATTGTTGTGGGTGCCGCTGGACCATGAGCAAGGTGAAGCAGAATTCTTTAATTGAGTGTGGGATTGGAAGAGGGGCTTTGGTGTTCTGAAGAAGAATTCTTCTATTCACCAGGACCGATTTCCAACCAAACCCATATTCTCTGATTCACTTGAAGTTGAGAAAATTCAAATTAGTAGCTGCTATGGGGTTTGGGGGTGACGATTGCAGTGGTTTAAATGTAGGATTTTGCGGGTTTGGAGGATATTGCTTGGGAAGATGATGAAGTTTCCATGTTCTCATCCCCCCCCCCAAAAAAAATCTTTATGACACGTTTTGTATTTATTTTAAAGTCGAGGGCAAATTTGCCTTTTTAAGCTTACTCAAGAGCTGTTTTTTCAAGGGGTAATTATATTCACATCACAATTTTTATTTCTTGCACTTAGAATTCTTAATCTTTGCTCATTTTAACACTTGAATCCTTAACCATTTTTCATTTCATTCTTATCCTTGAACTTTTCTTGAGTTAACACATTTTGTATTTGTTAACAGTTTATGCCAAAAAATCCGTTGAAATGGCATAAAACAACTTATTTTCGCATAATATTTTTTAAAGCGTGGAAACGGAATATTTTAATGGAATGTTAAATATAAGAATTCAATGGAAAAGCTAGGAAAATAATTGCTACAATTAGCAGAGTTTAACTGCAATTAAAATGTATTGTAACAAATAAAAATTGTGGTGCCAATATAATCCCCCCCACCTCTCACTTTTTGAGGGATTGTTATTGAGGATGAATAGAGATAATTTTATGCAAGGTTGAGGATAGTAAGTGCGATAGGCGATATAGGGTGGGCAGCGGCTACGTTTTAGCCACAATTTCTTTGTATATGGTAGATTTCATTTTGACACATAAATCTTGTGTTAAGGACCCAACCATTGATCCCAAAAGTCCAGGCTTAATGGGGATTGGAATCCCGCCCTTTTAGACCCTAACATTATCCCACGGCCCAAGATCCGACGTCCACGGCGGCCCACTACAAGACAACCTTCGCTTTACCAGCCGATCCAGATCCGAGCTGTTGGCATTCGGCACTTTGCTTGTGTCGCCCTTCCGGGATTCGAACCCTTGACGTGGGGTTGCTCTGATACCAATTGTTAAGGACCCAACCATTGATCCCAAAAGCTCAGGCTTAATGGGGATTGGAATCCCCCCCTTTTAGACCCTAACATCTTGGTGGGTAGTGTATTTTGTTCTGTTGTCTTCTACGTTTTATTTGTATAGCAGATTACTTCCATATTTCAAGTCAATGAAGCATGTTGCTAGGTTTCGGCTTTTGTACAGTGTAAATTTGTTAAGAAACCAAATACATGTTTCTGAAATGTTGAGGAAGATATCCTTATCCGTGCTATATTTTAATGCCACGAGTTTTTAACTGTTAATGTAGTAAAGTCAAAAGTGTGTTGGTGAAACTAGCTGTCCAAGTACAATTCTATTGAACAGTTCCAATTTGATTCTCAAATGAAATCTCTCTACAATTTTCGTTGAGTGAATGTCTTGGCAGGGCATTTGGTCTTCAAACCTCAGTTTAATTTTTTCTCAACTATTTAACTAACATCTCGGGGTTCTGATTGGTTGATGCCCAAAGTTAGAATTTTTGAAACAAACTACACGCTGAGGAATGCTGTTGTTGCCACTTCAGGTCAAGCATTTTCCACTAATTTTATAGGCACCAATTTGATATGGTAATCTAGATTAGATGAAAGCTTTACTGCCAGTACTTTAAAGTGTTTAAACCAAAAATGCTAAAGAGTATTTGCTGTCTGGGAACGTGTAACAGTTCTTTCTTGCTTAAATATAATTATCTCAATGGTATTTATTGAGTTTCTTTTCATGCAACTATAGGTAGAGAACATTTAGTTTATTTATATTTTAAAAATCAACCTAACTGCCAACTAGTTGCTATCACTTCATTGTTCCAGAATCTGGCTCGAAAACGGAGAGGGTTAGTCAGAACTCATTGCAGAAAGCCCATCACCGGTGTCGGCGTAAGAAACAAACTTGAGAATGGTCGATCCAATAAGGTAACCTTTTTGTGATTGTGGAGTCGTCGCTTTTTTCTTCTTTTTGGTACATCGGAAAGTAAAAAGAAAAACTAGCAGACACATGATGCGGATTCCGGCTTTTGATAAGCTCCTCCAAGTTGTTGGATTCCATGTACATTTATAGCAGATAAAGGATTTTTATGCTGCAAATTAGTATTCTCCTAAAAACGCTTTCCCAATGTGCATTTTGATTGATTCTTGGTGTATGGAAAAATGATTTACGAGTTCTGATGTATATTAATTTGCTCCCGTGATGTAGAGTATTTATTTCTTGGCGGTGTTACATCTCCAAATGTTCAATTTACGCCCTTGTGGGTAATCAGTCAGTACGGTTCAACGGAGGCACGTTTGGCCAACCTTAAAATTTTCATTTCAGATAGGTCAAATAAACTTTTTATCTGCACATTTGATAAGACAGACAACATTAAAATTGACTTGTGCATTTTGCCAAAGAGGGTTAAAAGGTTGAAATGGGTTGAACCAGTTATAAAAAATAAATGAATAAAAATATTGTATCTCAGAAATTTGACAAAATTAGATAATTTGTTAAGTTAATCATATATACGAACGCATACAAAAGAAAGATGTTAATATTTTTTAGTAGGAAGACGGTCAAAGGAACAATAAATTTCAATTCTTGCTCTTTCATCACTGAGAATAAGAGAGGAATAAAGTAATCCTTAACTATGATTATTTGCTGGAGAAGATCTCGAACTCGAACGCACATCTCAGGATGATTAGGCAGCAAGTTTTTCAATGAACTTGCAAGTGAGCCTGAAGTGACATCCTTAAAATTTGCTATAATCAGAAGTACATCATCTACAGAATACAAATCCATGTTCAGGAAAATGGAGCCAGCAGGCCAAAGGAAGACTCCATCAGGACTAAAGCATCAATAAACTACTTAAAAAATAAAGCGAAATTTTACTCACAACAGAGAGTTTTACATAACCCTGATGCCTGTTGGGTATCAACAGACTTCCACAATCTGATCAACCTCACATGACCATCAAGCAATAATCCAAAAAATGACTCTTGATCACCAAAACCGGCTCCTAGAGCACACACCCGAAATCCCAGTTTATATAGACATGGAAAAGTCATCGAGCTGATAACAGCACACAACCCTAACAATCAAAACCATCTTGAAAATTTCCTGAAGAACAAGATAGAACCAATTAGTATCGTCATAGATCTTAGTCAACAAGTGCAGTGCATTTTTCAAACTTTGGAATTCTGGTAAATTGATAATCAAAATTTCACAATAGAGTATGAATGGTTTTCAGTATAGATCATTATGGAATCTAATCGCTATGCATCAAAATGGATCATTCAACTTCCAAACAAAAAATCTCTTGCTAATTATCTATGCATTAGAATACTCTATTTGTTACCACAATTCAATAAATAAAACTGGGAAGACCAATATGGAAGCTTTTAGCAGTCAATTGCAAGAGTTGGCAGGTAGAATAAATGCTGTCTTCATTGCAGAATTGCAAGTGTTGGGCGAGGTCTCACAACATTGAGCACCCCTCTAGCAGTTGTCTGCCAACAATAATGTAAGGAAATTAAAAGATAATTGGGATGGACTAGTGTGTGCATAACACTTCCAAATCAGTGCATAAATTCACCTCGAAAAAAGAGTTGAAGTTGAGACGCAAAAGAAAGCGCCTAAGAAATGGGGCTCTCTGACTCCCAGCAATCCTGCTACTGCGGAGTATAGTATATAACGAATTTGAGTTCTTGTTGAATTCCTGTGGGAATCAAATGGAAGATATAATTACTATTCATATGATTCGATAAAAGAAAGTAAGTACTAAATAGAATTACTAGTTTAGCCATAAAATCTCAAACATGGCAAATAAATGTGAGCACATTTGCCTTAATCATGAATAACACTTAAATTATTAAAATCTTGTAAGCTCTTCTTAATGCTTGTACGCTTGAAGAATTCGTTTTGATATTAAGCAACCATCTGTTTGGATAAAAAATACTAACTCTGCAAGTTATTTTCGTCTTTGTATAAAGAGGTGTTGATAAGTACTTTATAATGTCTAAATAACTAAAAAGGACATTCCACTTTTATATCTAGATATGTTTTCCTGCATTTGATAATATTTGGATTCAAAATTTGAAAAATTTCAGGACACCAAATGTTGTTGACACCTTATTAAAACTAGGGTCAAGTCCTAATTTATTATCTAGAAGAATAAAGAATAGCACCTCATGTATTTTTCTCTGTCCTACCAAAAAAACCAGAAGACCACCCAGTTCTCTGTTCTCCCAGGTGATCACTCATGACCATCTTCAGAGATTTCTGGTCCTTGAACCTCAGTTTTCCGCTATTTTATACCCACTTTTCCTCCTTTTGATTTTGCATACCGCTCAGTCTTTGATTGGGCTACTAACAAATTGGATATGAATAATGATGACTCCTGCATTTCCGATTTAGGATAGTGAACAGAAAGAAGCATGAGTGGAGGTCTAAGAGTGTGTACTTCGATATTGTGATGTGGTCATACTTCTGGTTGTGTGCAGTGCACATAGGTAGTCATCTGGGTGTGAGTTGTGAACTGATGGGTAAAGATCGAAAGGAGGGATGCAACAGTGGAACTAAAAGGGAGGTACTGGTTTAGCAGCTTTGGAAGTTGGAGGCAGGCAATGGGGGTTGGGGTGGCAGGAAAGCTAATAAGAAGCTTGTAGTGCAGTGCAAGAATGCAGGGAGGGCATGGTATTGTTTTTTTTTGATAACCGTGGATGTCCGGGCCAGCTTGCGCACACCTCGACTAATTTCACGGAACCCTGAAGTTAGGGAGGGCATGGTATTGTGCAGATGAGGTTTCGTATATGGATCTCTAAAAAATGGACAAGTGTACATTAGTTAGATTTTTTAGGATCAAACTGGAGAGTACTTGAGCAGTTAAGCTACCCAGCTTATTTAGCAGCTCATTTTTTAAGCTAGCTGCCCTTTCAAAAAATTTGTATTGAACAACCATAAACCTAGGATGTTGTTATGTTGTTTTGACCAAAAAAAAGATCAAGCGGACAACTTCCAAGCTTTGCCAGGACTAAATGTGTGAATTCTTGATGATTGACAACCAGGTAACAGGTACAAGGCAAATCCCTAAAGCCCAAAATGTACGACTAAGTGAAATTCTTGTTTCTGCAGATTCAGATAATTTTCATATACATATCATAAGCCTAACAGAGTTACAAATAGAATATTGCAGGAAGTACCTCAGCTATGCGCTCCAGTTCAACAGTATTTTCACTGTTTTCTTGGTTCTCAATCATCCAGCAAAATTGCAAGCAAAGCTTCATAATGCCGTCCAGAATCCGAGACACAGAACCAATGTCCAAGAAAGATTGTGAAATTAACGCAGATAAGTACCTGCAGGCATATAATCAATAAATAACAGTCCCATTTACTCTTTTTCCAGTCAAGCAAGGGGGAACAGACCCAATACTTAATGCACGTAGTCATCAATAACTTTTCTGAACCCAGGATATTACAGCAATTAAGTAGAACTTACAATATATTGGACAGCCCATATTTAAACTAGATCCAATTTAATATCTCTTGGCAATTTATACATTAAAATCAGACTTGAGAGCTCACCATAAACTTTTCCATACAACTTCACCGATGCATGCTAATTTTTTTGGCTAATCATAACAGCCCAGGTTGATTACCGATCGAAAGAACACAATTAAATAAAAGGACATGTAGTGTTATATTGATGGTGACAAGACAAGGAGCGTGTTTGGCTGAGCTTATCCTTTTGAGTATCTTAGTTTTACCAAACACATTAAGTTTAAAAATAAGAGGCTTTTTTTTTTAAAAGTCAAAATGAGCTTAAAAATTGGCTACAAAACTGCCAAAACCTCATGCAGAAAAAGACAGCTGCTTATTTTAAGGGTTGACCAAAAAAAAACCTAAAATATCTTGTCAACATGTCAACGTTACAAGATTCAATTTGCATAAAGAAAACATATAGGACATTTTAGTAATTTGACATTCATCTAACTTAAAAGTATCTCAACTCCAAACATGAATTTGCTTAAATTTACTAACAAGTAGAATATATCCAAACATAACAGAACTTCACTTTTTATTACTTAAAAGAAGCATAACTTTTATTAAGCATAGCCAAACATGTTCGAGATGCATATCCAACCTGGTTATCCAAGAGAAGTGTCTTTATATGCTTATTAGTGTTAAACGAGTGACAAAATTAGAAAAAGTTGAACATTCTCCCAGCTATCAAACACGAAAGCACCACATCTCAAAGTACAAAACAAAAACAGCACCTATTGCTATGTTTATATGCCAGATTGGATGAGTTCATAAATAGTTTATTTTTTGGTAACTGTATAAACAAAGCATAACCTGGAAGGTAAGAGTCAGAATCAAAAGTTAATCATCAAGTAAATAACAATTGCTACAACTGAAAAATCATAGCAAGAGCACGAGATAGTCTTATGGCGTTAAATCTTCCATGTTACTTACTCTTGATGGTAGTCAACCAGTTCTGTAAAATCATGAGAATTTTGGATGTGAGCTTGCAAAACATTCCACTGAGATTCTATTACGTCCACCTGGGAAATTGGAAAAAAAAAAGGCCTTTCGTTAATCCGAAGAATCAAACTTAGGCATATCAGAAAATCATAAAGTTAGATCTCTGCATAGCCATTATATTCATTGTAAAACTTTTACTGAAATATCACTGAAGTTGATTGGTAACAACATTATGGAGTATACACAGGTGTAATACAGACAAGACCTTTAATTGTATCTCAACACATTGCAAAAAGATTAATAGCAGAAAACCCCCCTAAAAACGTTTACCTATTGGAAATCATAGAAAACCCCCATGTTCGTAACCTTTTGTGTGAAAATCACCCTACCGTCAAATTTTCCGTTAAAAACAGTAAAAAATGCCAAAATTGAAAAGGGAAAAATTGCAATTTCGGTACCCAAAATTTTACTTTTTACAAATTAATTCCAAATGTTATATATGTGTCACCTACAATTCCAAATCTTTAAAACTTTATATTTCACCCTACTCCTACTCCCACTTCATCTTCTTCCCCAAAAATCAATTAATTTAAAATAATTAAATCAAAGATAAAACAAAAAAAAAATTTCTTCTTCTTCCCATCCCCGCCACCAACCCCACGCACCCCATCACCAACACACCAAACCAAAGGGGGAAATCATTGGAAAGGGAAATTTCAATATAACAAAGTAAAGAATAATAAGAATAACTTTAAAAAATTACAGGGAATTTTTTCCAGATTATTATTACAGCCAGAAATAACTGCCACAACAAAATATACATTTTCATTATCAGAAAATATATAAACACACAGAAGCATACTCTGTACTGAATGAAAGCTTGTACAGTGCACAGAAACGTTTATATAAAGTAAAACAAGCACAAAAAATATATCATAAACACAATTAAATAATATAATTAAAAAACTTACCCAAGGGGAACTCCTTGGTTTGGTGTGTTGGTGATGGGGTGTGTGGGGTTGGGAGTGGGAAGAAGACGAAATTTTGTTTTTTCTCTTTTTTTTTTTAATCTTTGATTTAATTATTTTAAATTAATTGATTTTTATGTGAAAAATTAAAAAAATGATTTTTTGGGGAAGAAGATGAAGTGGGGTATAATGGAGTAGGGTGAAAAATAAAGTTTTAAAGATTTGGAATTTTGGGTGACACAAAACATTTGGATTTAATTTGTAAAAAAGTAAAAGTTCGGGTACTGAACTAGCAATTTTCCCTCCTTAATTTTGGCATTTTTTACTATTTTTAACGACAAATTTGACGGATGTTGGCAGTAGGGGGGTTTTTCGCACAAAATGTTTCAAACATGGGAGTTTTCTGCGATTTCCAATAGGTAGGGGAGTATATCGCAAATTGAAACCTTTTTAGGGGGGTTTTCTGCTATTAATCTCATTACAAAATATTAATACTTTTGCATAAAATGAAAGCAGTTTCCTACTAACTTCATGGTGCACTGAAATTTCCAGCGTGTAGATAATCAAAATTCGTAATACATGAGTTTCTTGTTCAAGAGAGATGTAAGCACAAGAAGTGGAAGAGAATTGGATTTTTCTGGGTCATGTTTGGTTAGCGAATCGCCTAATATGGAATGATTGCTCTAGGCAATTTATTCCTTTCTCTTGTTTAATAACAGCAAAAAAGAAATTCCAGATTTCTTGAGAAATTTATCCAAGGATTTTAGGCAGAAAAGCTTTTCTGTGGACCATACGGGCCAAAATGCCAAAACTAAATAGACAGTTTTTGATTCTGTCATTGGCCAACAGAAACATGCACATAGACATGAATGGAGTGGAAAATGTTACTGTTGTAGTTCTCCTCTAGGTTCCGTTGTACATGGAAAAATATCTGCATTGACTCACCAATTATAAGAAAAAAATTTCTGCCACGAGTTACCTGGATATAAAATTGAAGATTTCTGATCAGGAAGGCCATATGTTCTCTAACACGCCACATTGGTCTAAACCGCTGCCGTCTCTGTGGAGATATTGAACTGTTCTTTCGATCAATATGACGTTTGGCAAAATCTGAGTGATCTTGCTGCATTGCAGAAGCCCATGACTTTTCCAATTCCATCTGTGTCCGCTTAAGTCGGAGTAAATACTGGAATATCCTAAGATACCTGGACAAGCAAATTGTTGTACACTTATCAATTGTAACTGATGCAATGCAATGACAAACAAAACAGATGGATATTTCACTAAGATTTATTAGTATTGAAAGTTTATATGAGGATGTCTCATCTCGAATTTTTAGACTATAATTTCAAAAGTATGCAAAACAAGGCAAATCTAATGCTTACTTAGAGAGCACTTCCTGCGTAAAGAATAACTGCAAGGGCCAGTCAATAGAATATTCAAGAGCAATGCCATCCCATCCATCGAGGGACATCTCTAAGGAAGTAATAGTATCTGATTGGACACTAAAGTCACCTTCAGAATTAGCTTTTACTTTCGGCAACTCGACTTGGGAGGATTTAATCATGAGTCCACGCATCCTAGAAACGATATAAAAGGATTAAAAGAAATGCCATCTGACAAGTTCTACTTCCAATTAGACATTAGGAAAACAGAAGTAGTTCAAACCGCAGAGACACTCTTGAAAAGTATCTGTCTTCTTCACCAATAGTCTTTATAGCAGCCTGAATCAGATATGCTAGTTTCAATAGTAGTATAACTTCTGGAATGTATGCAACATCAGCAAAGAAAGGAAAAACAAAAATGGACCCAAATATTTATTTTATACCAAACTGTGGCAGTGGGAGGAAAAAGAGGCATATCGAGAAGGGAAATGATGGTTGCTTAGGGCATGGTGTACAGCCCCCTCACATGTGGGGGCACACCATGAATAAAAAATTTGTGTACACAGCATGGTGTACATGTAGCAGTTCTCTAACGAGAAATGGTTTTCCAAATCTTCCTTAGTCAGGCAACTGTAAGGCTACACACTACTTACAAGATCATACATAGAAATATTTCATAGTAAACTAGCTGGAGGGTACCTATAAAAAATATTTTCCTTTGCAAATTGTAACAATCACTAAATGTTACCTGCTGAAAAGGAACCATCAGATCGGCTTCAGCAGTCGACTGGCGAGGTGGTAAACGCATAAGCTGCCGACTCTCCTCAAGAAAACTCTGTCATATAACATCATCTTCAATATTATGCGTGTTCAATCACTCAACATAACTCATCTACAATATATTGTAGGGGCATGTACAGAATGTTCGTTCCAGTTCAACAAAATGATCTTTTCCTTTTTTATATATCTAAATTAAGGATACTTCATGAAACATATTTCCTTGCACGTGTTCAGAAGTAATGGTTATCTCAACCCCTGTAGCAAAAACCTTCTTTCAAAAAAAGAGTTTGCAAGGAGATAGAAAATACTTTATCTTGATATATAATCGCAAGACAAATCGTGTACCCTAAAGGCATCAAAGAATGAAAGTCTCCATGGAAGTGACAAAGTAGCTTAAGATTTATTAGAAAAGAAAACGTGCGTTTATGAGAACTAATTAACAAAGCAAAGCAAAGTACGTGAAGTGTCATTTATCCATGCCTGAAAGAAATCGCCTTTGGCTAAGAGAAAATAATCTTTAAGAGCCTTCAAGTGGCCATTCAAGTCAGCGCGTACTACCACAAGCTGCAGAGATGACAAGAATTTATAAATGAATTTTCTTTAGAGACCAAGAGCCAAGAACATTATCTTTTGGCATTTGTCACCTGCCAAAGATGACTTGCTGCAATTGTTTTTACAGAGGCAACAGCAGTCTCAAATGATCTCTTATGGAACTCGGATGACTCCTGCACACAACTAAAGAACTGAGTCATCCCAGAAAGGAAACCTATAAATGTTAATAACACAAATTCACAATGATAAGGACTTCAATACTTGGGAAAAGAGAACAAAACAACAGAAGGTTAAACTGCACTTTGTGTTACGTGTGTCATAATGACAAACCTTATACAAATATTATTAACTACTAACTACATGACAGACAATATATACACTAATGATTACGTTTAGCTTATATGAAAACCTTCAAGTCCTGAAGCATAGCCTCAATCTTGTCAGCCTCAGATTGTGGAAGTAATTCTTCGAAAATCAACGTGGTACAGACAGAAGAGTCCCTTTGGAAAGAAAGACGTCCATTAAATCCTTGTATCTTTTGTGATCCTCTAGGATGAGACGGTGCATCATGAAACTTGAAGGTCGGACTTGGATTTCGAAGAACCCTGATAGCTTTCCCAGCAAATAGAATGGATTCAGCAACATGCATTGGAATGTATTCTGGAAGCATATCCTGCAGAATGAAACAAATGAAAGTGTAGTAGTTTCTATTTGGAACTTTATGTGATAATGAATGTCAAGTACTGACTTGAAGGTGATTACCAATGAGCCAAAAACAATCCTCGACTTCATTGCTGAAATTGCCAATGTATTTTTATTTCTTTATTTTGTTTAATTTAACGCGAAAAGAAATATATCTAATGCAGGAGTGTATTAATTTGACAATGAACAATTGCAGAACAACAAGAGAAAGGGGGTCCAACAAGAGAAAAATTGAGGGCAAAGAAAAAATAGTTTTATCCATATAATCAAGGGTGTCTATTACAATAAATAAGCCATCTATGAAAAAGAAGCTAAAATCAAACAAACTTCTACTAGATTAAAACTTTATCAAAATATTAAAATTAATATAATCTAATTTAAACATTCCTAATTGGAATTAAACTATATTTTAAAATCTTATCTAAACTACGTTTATATCTCCATCAATATCAATAGGGAGCAAAGAGTGAGCAACCCATGGGCCTTAAAAATAAAAGCTAAGTACCCTAAGTCTATCCAAACTGCGCTTATAGTCTTTGCGTGACAGAAATCACTCAATCATTCAAAAGTAAATTTGTCTAATGATAAGATTGAGGCTATATCGACGAGTCTCTGACTCCCTCTACTTCACTAAAATGAGTATTAGTTTCAAAAATTTAAAATGATAAAAAAACATGAAAAAAAAATATGATACGTTTGGTCCAGAATTCCAAAAGTGAGGTGACCTGGAACACCATGCAAAATCTCTTCTTGGTAAAAAATCCATGAGATGCACGGTGTTGATGAAATTTATTCCACTCCAGATTTTCAATGAAAAGATCATCATTTGATATAGATAAAGGTAGTTATTGAATAAAGACCAAGATAAAGAATAAGTTAAGATTTAGACAGAACTATTACATCATATTAGTAACCGGAGTAATACTGCCATAGAATCCTGAAACGATATACCCATAAAGATAGTAGCACCTAACATCATCAAACCTGACAAGAAGAATGGGAAAGCAACAGTCGAAAACAAGATTAATATACCAGCAAGATATGGAATCCCAAGTGCCAATCAGTTAGAGATTTGTCTTCGGTTGACATGCGAGCCAATTTCTCGAGTGTGTCTGAAGGTGAGTCGTGTTCTGAATCTCTATCCTCTTGCCTGGAAATGAAATGAAATTATTTAAATTTCTAGATTTATGCAGCTACGACATTCAAACAAAATTGAAAAGAAGACAAAAATAGTAAAGAACTCAGAAAATTTATACCTTCTAATGAAGAATTCTCCATACTGGTCGTGAAGAATCCCATAAACCATCCAAGACGCAAGTTGATTGAACATGACCTGATGTCCATGCCATAAAAGCCTGCTTGAGGAGGAAAGATTTATACTTGTTATTAATCCGAGTCGAAAGGAAATCATCTGCCTAGATTAAGTAAATAACAAACATTTCATGATCATATTGCTTTGTCCAGCAAGATAAAATGGAACAACAACTATTAATTGTTCAAGAAAATTCCTTATCAGGACAGTTTTCCAGATTAAAGAAGGAAAGAATTACACTTTTATGCATAGCAAATTACTAAAGCAGTCTCTTCACTCTAGCATAAATATTCTAAATAAACTCCTCTTTCTGGTCCAACTAAATATGCTAACAAAGGGCCAATTTGTCCCCAGAAAGATCTAACAATTTTACATATGGCAGAATCCTCTGATCGTACACTGAAGATAAAGACGAATAAACATGTCCACTGATGCATCCGCAAAAGCTGCTTATTTATTGAAAAAATAAGTCAAATTTGTAATGTTTTACGAAAAATTTAATGATCCATAAATTGATGGACCCTTATTTCATTTGTGTCAGATTTTAACAACCCAAAAATATAGATTCATTTATTTCATGGCAGAATCCTCTGATCGTACACTGAAGATAAAGACGAATAAACATGTCCACTGATGCATCTGCTAAAGCTGCTTGTTTTTTGAAAAATTAAGTCAAATTTGTGATGTTTTACAAAAAATTTAGTGATCCATAAATTGATGGACCCTTATTTCATTTGTGTCAGATTTTAACACCCCAAAAATATAGATTCATTTATTTCAGGAACAGGTGCATGTTTCAATGGTGATACGTGCAGGACCTATAAAACTTTCTTGCAGGCTAGTATCTATAGTTCATCTAATATAAGAAGATTTGTAAATTAGTACAAAATAAGCACAACTGAACTGCTTCAACTGATCCTGATGAACACATTTTTGACTTGGAAACATCTCCCAACTTCTGGTTTTTTTAACAGACCTCCTTCTCCTATGTATTAAAATAGCATGGAAAAGGCTATACAATTCTCATAAATTCCTAAAGTTGCTACATCAGATACGTGACTTATAATAACTGAGTACAAAATCAATCGGTGGAAGAAAGAAATAAGTATGAACTTAATGAAAAAGGATGAGTAATGCATACCGCTGGATGCATGTCTGCAATTCAGGAACTCCACAGTGGCATCGCTTCTGCAAAATATTGAGAAGTTTCCCACCACAGATACCATCGTGTTCAATCTCCAGAATGAGCTCATAAAGTGGTGGTAACAGAACAAAGAACTGGGACAGATGTTCCCAAGTTAGTTGAGAATAAAACTAGATACCCCTAAAGAACACAATCATAGGAAAATATAATAGTATTGGATTCAATAACATAGAATGCCATTTTAGCACTAGATACCTAAAGAAGCAAACTAACCTACCTACCAGTGCAGCAAACAATTTACTTAATTCAGTTAGTATTCATTAACATCTACATTTACACAGATAAATTACATGCAACAAGACCCAGTCAGATAAATCGAGCTAGATTGAGGAGGAAAGGTAAATTAAAATGAAAAGAATGCCTCCAGAACCTGGACGAATAAACTCCTAAACGACATAATATTAATACATGAAACCCGACAAGGCATCCAAAGTGCATACAGATCAAACTAATTTTAAGTGTTGTTTTCAGAGCACATTTTCAGTGATTCATTTTAACATGGATATTTCAGATGGGCTACACAAGAGGAACATATTAAATTATTCTATATAACTTTGATTGCTACGTGAATCATTTCTCGCACTCAGTATCTAGTAACAAGATCTTTAGCCACTAACAAACCATATCAGTTCTGCACCACCTCTCCCTTTTCTAACCTTTTCTAATAAGATTGCATCTCTGTTAGATGTATGCAAGACGTTTTTATAGGATAAATGCATAGCCAATATCTAACCTTGTTGAGTCCTTGCGTCACAGAGGCCAGGATGGGAAGAGAATCAGACAATAATTTCTGCTCAATATGTAAAACAGCAGATCTGTAAAGTGACAGCGCCTCCACAATCCCATTGGCGACAGCTCTTCGGTAAACACTCTGCTTCAACTTTTTCCCTTTCAATATTTCAGCATTACTCGACAATGGTGAGTCTTTCGAAGACCTAATCCAACTCAAGTTTCGACACTTGGAAGCAAAACGGTCCAACTCTCTGTAATAAAACCCTAGCGTAATTATCTTCTCAATAACTTCCCTGCAACAAACAAACCCAACATAATCAAAAGAAATGAAAATAATCACCTTCTAAAAAATTCTCCTTTTAAAAAAAAAATCTTGTTCAATCAATTTAAAACCCACAAGTGAGTACTAATTACAAAAGATGTTAATTTTTCTTTTCATCGGCGTTTTTTCCAGTAATTCATGTATCATTACAATCGCTATGTACAATAGACGAAAAAATTAAAGAAAAATTAGTATGAAAAATATGAATTTAAGTAATAAAAAGCGTAAAATCATGTACTTATCGCTGGGCTGGATGAAGGACAGATCGGGCGCGAGTTTGAAGGTGGATTCTTCGGCAAGCGGCGCGTCTTTGGATAAATTAACTCGAAGCGATTCTCGGTGTTCCCTTTCGTCAATTATAAGATCTCCGGTGTGACCCAGGAGCGCCAGTAACAGTTCGTGCAACATAATTTCACCAAATTTGCAAGCAAAAGATGCTGGATTTACAGTGTAACGTCAGTTACAAATCTTAAAATTCAAAACTGAGTAATGGGCAATGGGGGATTTGGAAAGTTGAGTTGCATCGAGTGTAGACGGCGGGAGCTCACCATTTTTTTGGGTAAATTTAAAATAAAATTCACTTGCTAATTTCATCATATTGTTGGCGTCACGATACGTCGAGAATTAAGAATCACAAATTTAGGCGTGTCAATGCGAAGAATAAGTATCATAATGCTTTTCGTATTTTTAAAGCTTTAAATATATTTTTATATATAAAAAATGAATTTTTTGTTCGTCTAGAAGGCATAATGCGCGCATTAGGAACACCTAGGCGGGATTAGGCACGCCCATTGCACCGCCTTTCAGATGGAAAATGCATTTTCCCGCGCATTCCGGAATTCGACTCAGATTGGCCGCACGTCGCACCTAGGCGGCGCATTTGCTCGAATTTTAGAATACGGTTTCATCTAGAGTTAATTTCCACAATGGTCACCAAAGTTTATAATAAATTTCAAAATGGTCATTTACAATGATAATTATTAAACTTTGCACCAATTATACTAATGATAACTCGATTGAAAATGTACATGTAAAATACTACGCAAGGTAATATTGTGTTCCATTAATTGAAGAATTACTCGTAAAATACGTTTTAATGTAGGGTGTATGTTGTATTTTATACACAAGTATTTTTTTTTTTTCAATTTCTATAATAATTAAATCTTTGATAGGGCTTGGTATCCCTTCTAAGGATTTTCGATTGTGTAAGGAAAATATAAGGTTTGCAGTTCTTTGGGAGCATTTTTATCCGATTCATATAATTTAAGTAAACGATTGTTCATTTTGCATTTAAACCCGAAAGGAGATCTATTGATATCTAAGATGTTAAAAGCATGCAAACAAAAATACCCTTCCAAGATTTCTTGTGTACTCCTCATTTGAGGGAATAATGTTCGGAAGGACTACGGTGTTACGTGGCCGACAAATGTTTTAGTTAAAGGAAAATATCATTTGTACGCTCCATGTTTGACATTGCCTTTGTTCAAAAAAAAATTGTTGACGATAAAACTATTAAAAAAAAAAAAATTGGCAAATAACTAGCAAACTGTCAAACATAGTGTACACTCGGTGTACCCCAAGTATGATTGTCATCTAAAATATTGAGGGATATGGGTCGGGGTGGCAACCACTCGAGCAACATTTTGAAAATTCTCATAGCACGTGTATACTTTGCCCTCCTAAAATTTTTATAGTTCTCTATATGTCAAAGTTGACTCAATCGATAAACTCAATAGTAGTCTTTACTATAGTGTCGTGAAATAAAGTTTACTTATATATAGCATTTGTTTTTGATTCCATTGATAAACTCAATAGAAGTCTTACTATAGTGTCATGAAATAGGTTTACTTATATAGCATTTGTTTGGGTTCATTTACTTTTGCTAAGATTTTACTATTCAATAAATGAAGAGTAATTAAAGAGAAAAATTGGTCGGTCTTATATGCACACGTGATAATAATCGTCATTTAAATCATGACATTTTGTATTTAAATCATTCAAATGATGACATCTTGACATCCGCTGTGGTAAGAAGAGAAACAAGTGAGTGGAAAGATCCACTCGAATGTCGAGATATCGTGATTTGAGTAGGTTAGGGTTCAAGGTATCACGATTTAAATAATCGATCCCATGACATATACATATAAGATCGTCCTATCGAAAATTTTCTCATATATTATTAAATTGTACACGTGAATCTTACTAAGACAATGTTTGCCCAAGATTAAAATCCAATTTTTTTTTTAAATCCAAATTTAATTGAAAATATGGCCGTTATTAGATCTCACTCGTCTAATAAAAGTCAACAATAATGACTAGTTTTTCAATTTTAATCTCTACCAAACAGACTCTAAATATATTATGAAAATTAATGTTTAATTTTCAAAATTGAAATTTTAGCAAAAGAAGGTGAAATCAACAAAGGCCTAAATTCTTATTTGACAAAGAGGTAACTTGTTAGGTCCTTTTCAACTATAAATGAGCAATTAGCCTCTCTCCCTCACACAAGCACAAGCAGTTAGCCTTGAAGTTGCTTCTTTCGTTTGGAATAAGAGGAATCTCGTACAATCTTGAAACTCAGAAATATACATCGTCAAATCTTCAGTTTGTTTACTTTTTCTGAAAATTAAATGTTCACAAATTTAAGTTAAGGTGGATTACGCACGTGGGACTAAGGGAGTTTGTATGCTGGTATTTCTTCTTTGTTTGGAATCTGCTTTGTAGTTTTATCGTCAATTGCACCGTGCACTTCACATGTTCGTTAAATTGACTAAGTGATTATTCTATTACTATTTTGATTTTTTTGAAGCTTATTGTCAATTCGTAACCCTTTCCCAATTTAATGCATTGTATGTGTTCGGTGAAAATCCCACTCCCCTTATTTCCTTCAACGTGGATTGAACTGAAAATGAATTTGGCATCTGCGTTGCTATTGTAGCATATATGACTTAATCCAATTCGTTTGTATTTTCCAGTTTGTGATTTCAAAATCGACAATTTTATAAAGATTGACATGGCTGAAAGACTGTTGAATGAGCCGCAGCATGATGCACAATTGCAGTCTCCTCCTGCAACGAAGGAGGACATGACCTCTTACGTGGTAGCATTGGAGGCTGCTTTGCTACCATGCTTACCTGCAAGAGAGCTCCAAGCAATTGATCGTTCTCCCCATCCTTCTCACCAGAGTAAGTTATCATTTTTCTGTTAGTTTTTAGTTCTACCTTTTCAAATTGGCACGAAATAGGGGATTCTTGGATAGGGGAAAGGGGAAATGGCAAATCGGAATGGATAAATAATAAAACAGTAAATTGCTGGGCCATGTAGAGCCTTATTATACTCTTAAACTTATCCTCTTCATGGGGTGGCTGTAGGCAGCTCCGGCTTAGAGAGTTCAAGGGTGAAGCTCCTAGGCAAATTTTCTATTAGAGTGATATTAGGTACTTTATACATGCATTAATCACCCCTAATATTCATGCTAAATATAGGAGATTTAGGGGGTTGTTTTGGTGTGGGAGAGGCTTGAGAAAAACTTAGTACTCTTCTTCACTGTTATAGTGAAACTTGTCTTAATGTGTGGACGTAGCTCTTGTATTTAGAGCGAACCATTATAAATGTGTTTAAGCTTTGCATGTTTTCAATTTCATCTTAGATAACATGAATTGTGCATAAATAATTCACAACGTTTTAGCTACTCATTCTTTGCATTGGTCAAAATATTCAGTACCCATTCTTTCCCCTTAAAATTGTTCTCTAGGCAGGTGGCTTATCATTATATGAACTGGGATTTTGATAACAATAGTTCTCCAAAGAAACCTAACTCTAATATGAGCTTTTGCGCCCCAATTTAGTGGAAGAACCTAAGGTTATGCATTGGCAGGCGTTACTTGCAGTAGCTGTTGTTGTACGCTGATTGACAAACTTGAAGAACTTGGATGGTTAATAGTAAATGTGCTGTGAGGTCGAAATTTACAAACTTATATTCAACATTTCCGTTTATGAGCCATTGATATCGAATTTAGAATGATATTGAATTTAGAATAACTTGGAAGTTCCTGTTAAATAAATTTGTCTATGGCTAGGTGATTGTCCCATGGAATGGTTTAATATAATTCCGTTTGTTTGGCCTTTTTTCACCAATTAATGAATAAAACAGAAAAATAAAATAAAATAAAATAAAAAATGAAGATGTAACATTTTCGGGTTGCTTCAGTTGATGTGGAGAGACACGCTAGAGATTTTATGGAGGCAGCCAAAAAGCTTCAGCTCTATTTTATTGGTTTACAACGCGAAGATCAGCCCAACAGATCAGAAACCCTTCAGAAGGTAAACTGCAGATAAATCCCTATCGACACAATGCATAATACTCTTAGTATCCAAGGAGGACTGATCGGTCTTTAATGTCATATTTTCTGCAGGAGATTGCTACGATGGAAGATGAGTTGAAATTAAAGACTGAGCTTATCAATAAGCAAGAGATATTGATTCAAGGGTGGAAGGAGGAGTTGAAAGAGCAACTGCACAAACACAAAACTGAGTTGGAAAGAGTGTAACTAGAAAGATGCCACAGTGCTGATTGAACCATTGATTTCTAACGTTATAACTTAGTGGTGTATTTTCAACTCAAGTGTTAGTTTTTCAACTCAAATAGTAATCTCTAACATAACCATTTCGAATGTGAGATAGTAAACTGATTTTGAGGGGGAGAAGACAATTTATAAAATCTTTAATTCTTCAAGGACTCGTTTGGCAAGTTTTTTCAAAAGTTAAAACCTAATTTTAGGATTAAAATGCCGTTTTAAACATATTTAGCGTGTGTTTGATGCACATTTTTTTAGGATAGAATGCATTTTTTTTTGTGATGTGATGGTGAATATGTTGTTGAAAAAGAAGAAAAAATTATTGATGTGATGAAAAATATTATTTTATTGAAGAATGTGTGATTGAAAATGAGTAGAAGAATGATAATGAAAATGAGAATGTGGCTCAAACAAGGCCTTAGAGGCAGTTAGCATGATTTTTACTTTTGCTTTCTTTAGAAGAGTTTTTTGATAAAATTATCTTAATTTTTGTTTCGAAATTAATTTCTAAAATGGCTTTCTAACTAAAAGAATCACTTTTATAAAATTAGTCAAACAGATTCAAATCAATTTTTGGATTTCTAAAACTTCAAAAGTCATATCAAACGAACCATTTAAATAATTTTTTAAGAATAATATTGTCCGACTAGAAGAGCTTTTAAAGAAAGTTGGCAAAAAATAGTTTTCTCGAGAAATTTTTCAATAAAGCGCAGAAACAAAAAGTAGAAATCTTGCTAAAAGACACTAAATCTCCGTGAATTGACGGTCGAAATTTCGTGTTTTATAACCTCTTCATATCCATGGAATTCTGCTTGAATGCGTCTTACAAACAGGAAAAAGAACCATTACCCTTATCGTTCCATACTGTTATTTTAAATTTTCGGTGCAAATCCATTCAGTTAAGAGCGTTAATTAAGATGCATACTCTACTGCACAATGCACAAGTTGTACTTTCCTTTTATGTAATTCATACAAGACTAACTGTCAAGTTTAGCTTTGTAATAACCAATGAAAGAAACTTGAACAAGACCTTGATGAATTGAACATAATGTACCTGGGTTATAGCACAAGCAAAAATCACTTAAACTTGAAGGACCACAAAAAGTCGTTGAATTGAAAAATACACTCGTAATATCTAGAAAGTAATTATACAACACAGGTACCACCGGAAAGCTGTCGCTTATAATGATTAAATATGGAGAAACATTCACTCTCTTGAGCAAAAGCAGTACAAAACGGCTACTTCTTTGCATAGGTAATCAACATAGGATTGTCTTGGGTTATCTTAAATCCCTGAAGTCCCTGCATTGCAACAGTTGATTGCATCTCATTCTCGTATTCTACAAAAGCAATTCCGGGTTTTGCTTCCACCATTCTAACTTCCTTAAATCCAGGATATTGACAATAAAGCATTTGCAGCATCATTGGAGTCGTCTGGTGAGGAAGATTCTGAATAAATAAAATGTTATTTGGTGGAGCAGGAGCCTCCTGGACAGCAGCTTTAGCCCCCATATACGGATTTTGAGAAAGCTGCAACATTTGGAGAGAGGATGCTTACTATTAAGTTTGTTTAAAAATATTATAACTAAATAGGAGAGAGTTACACAAGCATCATCAACTTCATACATGACAATAAAAAATGCTAAGCAGGAAAATTGGTACAGGAAAGCAGTTTAATGTCAACTATGGCAAAATAAAGCACATAAGATTTGGTTAGCATTACATTACTTGAGCTTCGTATGTCAAAAACAAGTCCTTAATAAAAGCTTGACATTATTCTATACTACAAAAATTATTCAAGGGGTTTATTTTAAGCAAGCTTTTTTCAGGATTCAACAGCTTTGATTCTTTATATAGCATCCTGATGTTTTATAGCTCTGGTGAAGATAATAAATTTATCTAAGAAGCTTAAGAACATGTCCAGCCAGCACACTTTATTCATGAACCGACTTGACAAGAATCTATCATAATGAATTTAGCGCTTGTTTGATGCCCATTTTGTATCCAATATTTTTCGCCAAATTATAGACGTTACACGGTGTTGGCGTCAGGAGGGGCAGGATCTTTTTGGCCAAAATGACTCCCAAACATGGGCTTAACGTACTTAGTGGATTTACAACTCCATAAGTTGATTCTTAGGGAGCAACCCTCCATGCATGGAAAGAACAAAATTTCACCTTTTTTTGTTGCTCACTCATCTTAAAAGATTTCCTTCAGGTTTCTAGCATTCTACTATTCTAGAATCACAGTAAACCTGTTCTCGTATATTGACTTTGATTTTCCTGGCAGGTTCCAGACACATCTAACCTCTAAATGTGACAAAAGTTCAGATCACAAAGAAAGAAATATCTCAGGGATAAATGATGTGCCATTTTCAACAGTTATGGGGGGTTTCACGAGTATGGCTTCAGTTCAAACATATACTTTTGACTTTCTCATTTTTCTATTTCATTTATCACTCTATAAACCAACATCATTGAGCTACTGCCTACAGTCAAGCATTTTTTCCAAAACTTACGTAAACTAACTGGTAACAGTTGATGGCCTAATCAAATTATGTTATTGTAATAATGGGCACTTTCAATTTTAACAAAGTTCATTCTGATAGAAATTCATAAAAAATCAGGGAGGTTATCTTTGAGCAATATGCTTACAGGAGGTGCTGCACCATATGCACCAGCATAGGCCGGGTTCAAAGCATCATGCTGCTCCTTTTTCTTTCTCCCTGTAGCTCAAGAGAAAAATGCAGTTAAAGAAGAGTTTAAAGAAAAGAAGAGAGAACTTATAAATGTGAACAGAATTCATGAACCAGATACAGAATAGATCTCAAGTCGTCCTTTATTGTCTTTGCATTTCTTTTCTCAAATATAATGAATGCTACTTTATGTCCTTATTCCAGAAAATTGAGTTTTGGGAACACTAACAACAGTGGTAAGTTTTAAAACCTGAAGTTTTCTACTCTGTCTGCACTATTTATAACAACATTTCTGCAAATGTATGCACAACAGCACAAGTTACTACACAGGGATACAAGGGCCCTTGTATGTTGGTAATATGTCAGCACTTGTATACATGTAATGACACTAGAACTTAAACAGGAGTATTTACAGGTCATACACAGCCAAAAAATCAGCCTATACACATATCTACATGTTTAAAAGTATTGCATCCCCACGCTTAGGTATGCCTACACATTTAGAAGTATTGCACCCACACACTTAGGTTACAACAATGCAGACCAGAGTTGACGAATTGAAGCAACACTTAAGAGATCACTCCAATTAATTCATAAATCGACACACTTCTTCGCGTAAAGGATTTAAGTACTGGGGCAACATGATTTCCCATTCCACTTTTTTAGTTTTGGCTTTACGACAGCAGTATTCTATTATGAAATCACTTTATCACTCTAAATGGCTCAAACAGTCAACTATGCATGGAATCCAGAAATACTATCTCATTTTAATGATGTATTTTGTAAAACCAGCAAGCTGCATAGCTATGCTATCAGTAGATTATCGATCATGCAAAACCTTAAGATAAGAAAGGGAATGAACCCCCACCCCAAAAGTGCATGTCACTCCCCCAGCAAGAAGTTGAAAATTACAAAGGTAGTCAAATAAACCAGCCTAGTTTTTCACATCCCAACCAAAGAATCCCTTACAAACCTACACATATGTAGAGAAGAAAAACTAATTATAATTTATATGAATGATGAAATCAAGGCTTCAACTAGATAGCATCCATTATCAATTGATACTGCTTCAGCTAATCCACATTTTCTATAGTGTTTATGATAGGAAATAACGCGTTATTTTTTTGTTGAAGAATAGTTACATAATCTGTGTATTGATTAGTATTATGTACCAAAGAAAGATGCTTTACCTCTGTCGTCCTGCTTCTTTCTCTTTTCTCGAGGTACAAAAGTACCATCCGCCTTCGCTATAATATCAGATTTTGTCTTTGCATATTGTATCCGCTGTGATAAATATACAAGAAAAACCACATTTCAATCGAGAAAAGAGAGGCCCCACAATTTAGCCCCTGTTTGGTGCACATTTTGAGTCCAAGAATGAATTTTTTTGTTTGATGTGATGGGGAATATGTGGTTGAAAAAGAAGGAAAAATTATTGATGTGATGAAAAATATTATTTTATTGAAGAATGTGTGGTTGAATATAAGTAAAAGAATGAGAATGAAAAAAATAATATGGCTCAAACAGGGGCTTAAACCGAATGTACGAAAGACAGGAAACAAAAGTTACGTTACACATCCAAACCAATGTGGCAAAAAGTTGGATGATTAGGACAAATCAAATATGCACACGGTAAAGGTAAAAGGCCAAGAAAGAGACCCCAATTGCACTCATCAAGTTTAATGTCAGCTACAATCTTTTCGCCTTATTAGAAATCGAGCCATCATACAAATTATGCATGTATTCACATATAAAAATGACCAACTACGTAAAGTGCTATTTCATCATTTAGAAAACGCCGATGGCTGCTGAAGGAGATTTACAGTATAATTTAAGATCATTGCATGAGATGGCTTTTCATTTCTTATAGAAGTTTACAACCACATAAGAGACATTAATAATACCACAGAGATACAGAGTACATGAAGCAAATCCCTACAGATTTCAAGAGTATTGAAAAGAATTTGTCCATTCAAATATAAGTACAGTAGCAGTTAATAAGAGTTTGGTTTTCCTAAACTCAGCCTTATCATAAACCTATTTGGCAAAGCTATAAGGATATACTCCTTCTACTCTACCCCATAAATTATTCCATAGTCAAACCACAGAGACTTGAATCCTTGCTAATTGATCCTTCCCTCTAGGTGTACCATCAATACTAATTCAAAAAGATGCCATCCAGGGCATCCAGTGACCTTCTTTTACTATTGTCTAAACCATTCTTATTTATTTATTCCCCAAAATTTACAATAAATCTGCACTACCAAGCCCAAATCAGAAATATGCTCATTTCCTTTTTATCTAATTTAGCTTTGATCATATGTAGTTGCTACCTAAACAAAAAACATTATAATGCACCTCAAGAGAGATCCTTCCTCTTCTCCACAGGCTTAGGGATGGCAAACTATTTCCCATATCATGCAAATTACAGATCATTATAAAAAATACATAATGAGTCCGACGTTTGCTAGTGTCCTTGCCACAAAAGGTCAATGTGGGGTTTTAAATGGTGCAAATGAACCTTTGTGTAAGCAAGATGTGTGATAGGAAACATAGGACCACGTAAATAAAAATTTTGTAGAGTGATAGATTTTCATAGCTAATTATTGTGCCTCTATGTTTCAGGTTAGGTAAGCTTCTTTTTGCCGTTCCGTTAGTAAGGGAGTTTCACTCATTAGTGCCGTGCCTGGTAATGACTAATGAGAATTCAATGAGAACATTATGACATCAAGTTTGTCAATAAAACGTAAAATTATCCAGAACACAATGGCATTCTGGTACAAACATCAATTAAATCAGGTAAACCATAATATTCAATTGGCAGCAAGCACATAATTATTGGACTCGAACCCAAAAATGAAATTAACATACCAACATTCAGGTTAGCTACTAAAGTGTATCACTCAAAGAAAGCAGGATTATCAAATGCATGAAGATCCTACCATGGGCTTGTCGTAGAAAGGGAATCCCTGCATCTGTCGAAGTGCATTAGTGGCAGAAGAAGCCTCCTCGAAAATAACCCAAGCTTGCCCCTTGTGTTTTAGGGTTTTGAATGCTAAAACCTCCAGAATTTTCCCAAATTGCGAAAACACCGCGTGAAGCGATTTCTTCAATTCTAAGAAGAAATAATCAATCTATAAAACATATGCATTCAGAAATAGCATCTAAATGCATGTAAAAATGTAGGGATAAATGTAAGTGTGCATAATACCGTCAAGCTTGGTTTTTTCGTTGAGGTTATTAATGTAAATAGTCATGTTAGGAGGAACATCACCGCCATTGGGGGTATTCTCCGCCATGGCCTCTGTTTTCGTCTCTTTTACCAGTAAAGCTGAACAGAGAGTTTCTAACTTCGAATTCAGAAGTCGGGCGGCGGAATTACGGTGGATGCCATTAAAATTTCTGGGAGTACTATTTGGGCCTCGATAAAGTTCGATATCGGCAAATTCGGAAAATTGACATAAATAGCACTCCATTTTTATATTTTATTTTTTCTAACTTCGCTAGCAAAACTAGAAAGTGCGCTTTCAAATGTACTAGTTAAAGAAAAAGTGCAAATTAATTTTGTATCACTCTGTTTATTTTTTTAATATTTGTCCCAAATTATAAATAAGTTGTTGATGTATAGTTAATTTTTTCGGTTTTGTTATCGACAAATATGAATTACTTTTATTAAGGACTTGTTTGAGTCCCATTTTTGTAAAAAAAATATGTATATATACACATTTTTGAATATTGTATCGTGAAGTATGTGGTTAAAAAATAAAGAAAAAAATATGAATTTGCGTGTAATATTTTTTTATTAAAAAATATGTGGTTGAAATGAGATCAAAATACTATGCAATAATGCATTTTTTTTTTTCAAAAAAAAAATTAGGCTCAAAAAAGGGCCAAAATAATTATTCAATGTAGTGGTATATTTATTAAAAAAAAAAATGTAATTACAATTTATTTTTCCATCTATATTAAGTACATATTCTTAATCTGTGTAAAAATGAAAGCAAATCTACCTCTAAAAGACAAATGAAATAATATATAATTATGTGAGCTTATTTGTGGTGTTGAAATGTTTTGATAACAATAATTTAAGTCCCTGATTGTAGATTTTTTTATTTTGTTTTTTATTTTTTACAATAAATTTTGGGAAAATTAATTTTTTGGGAAAAAAAAATGTACCTACGTGCTAAATTATTTTATTGAAATTGATGTGATTGAAAAGAGTAATGCTATTCATCCACACTGAGGATGAAAATACAGTCTACGTGGCGTTAATGTGGCATTAAATGATAGGTGAAACCTTTCATTTAACCTATCATTTAAATACACGTAGACTGTCACTAACAAATACGCATGTATACGTATTTTTAATTATGACAGTCAATAATCGACATATAGAATTTTATTCGTGAAATTATCCTAAAAATCTCAATCCCAATTCAATTAGAAAAACAGTGTCCAATTCCAATTCGAAATCCTAATTAAAGTAAAAGTTTATTGAATTGAACCACATCAAAATTTAATTTTGAAGTTACAGTTCTAAAACGACTGGGATACGATACTGGAATTGCATTAAACTTTCAATTCATCAACTCCTAAACTAGTTCAACTTCATTAGCATTCTTCTTCTTGGACACGGCAGATTCCATTCCATGCATTATAAATACACCATCAACCCACGTACGTAAATCACACAGACAGTTGATTCATGTTCAGGCAGATTACAGTACAGAAAAATTCAGTTCATAAGCAAATATATACATCGATGAAAACTTCAATTCATATTCTAGCTTTCTTTCTTTGCTTCACATTGGCGAATGGAGTGCTCTATGTGAATCCAGGAAATCCTTATAATTTTCCCACCATTCAATCTGCCATTGATTCCGTGCCTTCGAATAACGATCAATGGATTGAAATCTCGATCAAAGAAGGCGTCTATAATGAAAAAGTAACGATCCCTTCTGACAAGCCGTTCATCTATCTGAAAGGAGACGGTGTGGGAAGAACTACGGTTACTTGGGGTGACAATGGCACAATCGAAACTAGTCCGACCATTAGCTTTATGGCCGATAATACTCTCGTATCCGGAATAAGATTTGTGAATTCTTACAATTATCCCCCCAAGAATAATAACCCGTCGTGGGCGGTGGCAACAAGGATCGCGGGTGATAAATTGGCCTTCTATCGATGTAGTTTCTTGGGATTCCAGGACACGTTGTACGATGAGAGAGGTAGGCACTACTTTAATCAATGTACCATCGAGGGCGCCGTCGATTTCATCTTTGGTAATGGTCAATCGATTTACGAACAATGTCGCATATTAGTTAATACACCGGAAATAGGCTATATAGCTGCTCAGGGAAGATATGATCCAAATGATTCGAGTGGATTTGTATTTAAGAAGTGTAGAATGATCAGAAGATCTAAAGGAAAGACATATTTAGGAAGAGCGTGGAAAGAATATTCGAGAATTATTTTTTACAAGACACTTATGGCCAACAATATTCTTCCCGAAGGATGGCTTTCTTGGGATAAAGACGTAAAAAAAATAACCTTTGTTGAGCATCAATGTTATGGATCAGGATACGACAAGTCAAATCGAGTCAACTGGGTAAAAACTTTGAGCCCAAAAGAGTTGCTTTCATTCGTAGACATTTCCTACATTGACAGCGAAGGGTGGATTGGAAAGCAACCAACTATTCATTAATATCGTCCATTACATTCTTTTTTCTTTTTCTTTTTTCCTGTTTAGTCTATAGCATTCTTAAGTTTTTAACAATTCTGGTATACTCACATCAAGTTCATGATATATAAAATACATTCCTTTTATTTTAAATCATACCACAACTACTTGATCAAAAGTAATATGACAACAGCAAGCCCTTTCCATCATAACAATCAGGGCGTTGGCAGGACTTCTATGTTCATACTTCTTGTAGAAAAGTTTCGTAACATAAAAATGTTACCTTGAATTAGCGTTTGTCGAGGAATTATGCTAAAATAGAAAGCGCATAAAACATCAAAACGAAACCAATAATACTTCTATTTCTTAAAAACATCAAGAATATTTTAAGCATGTCTAGAAAAATACCTAAATTGGATATTATGAATAATCCCTAATGTCGAGAGAAAGCACGTAATAGTGATTTTAAAGTGTATCACAGAAAATAGTTGCATCGCTCATTAATGGGCGCTAAACAAGAGAAGTTCGGATGCACAGAGGGGCTGCAAAGGCAAGTTGGTTTAAACATATTTTTTCAATGACGTTTACTCACATCCTTCTATGAAATTTCGGTGCACAACTGGCTACGCCACCTTTTTGTACAAATGCGCTTTTTACCATTATCAAAACAAGTACAATTTTTCCATGTGTACGGCGGAAGGATTTTCACCATAATTCCATCAGATGAGAGATAAAGAGTGGGTCCCACCATGTATTTAAATATTGTAAAAAATGACGGGTTCCACCGTGTTGTGTGTTTTCTATTGTGGTTCTGTGGTGTACTTTTCTGTATACCCAGAATGGTTCAAACAGGTATTAACCCTCATTGTTTGTCTTTTACCAGTAAGCTGAACAGAGAGTTTCTAACTTCGAACTCAGAAGTCGGGCGGTGAAATTACGGTGGGTGCCGCTAAAATTTCTGGGCCTTGATAAAGTTTGATATCGACAAATTCAGAAAATTGACTTATATAGCACTCCATTTTTTGTATTATCTTTTCTAACTTCGCTTGTAAAACATGAAAGACAGCGCTTTCAAATGTTCTAGTTAAAGAACACGTGCATATTTATTTTGTATTGTTTATTTCTTTTATTTGTCCCAAATTATAAATAAGTTGTTGAGTGTATAGTTAATTTTTTCGGTCTTGTTATCGACAACTATGAATTACTTTTATTAAGGGTTTGTTTGAGCCCCATTTTTGTAAAAAAAATAATAATAAATAAATAAATAAATAATATATATATATATATATATATATATATATATATATATATATATATATATATATATAAACATTGTATTTATGTGAAATGTGTGATTAAAAAATAAAAATAAGGAAATTTTTTGAATTTACGTGTAATATTATTTTATTGAAAAATGTGTATTTGAAATAGAATCAAAACACTGTTCAATAATACATTTTTTTCCAAAAAAAAAAAATGGGGCTCAAACAATGGCCAAAATAATTATTCAATGTAGTGATATATTTATTAGAAAAAAAAATATAAGTAAAATTTATTGTTCCATCTATATTATATTCTTAATCTGTGTAAAAATGAAAACAAATATATCTTTGAAAGACATGAAATAATATATAATTATGTGAGCTTATTTGTGGTGTTGAAATGTTTAGATAAAAATAATTTAAGTCCCTGATTGTAGATTTTTTTTTTTTTTTAACAATAAATTTTGTAAAAATTAATTTTTTCAAAAAATGTATAGTTAAAAAAGGAAAAAAATTATTTATCTTCGAGCTAAATTATTCTATTGAAGTTGATGTGATTGAAAATTAGTTGAAGAAAAAAATGAATTTTTAATAAATGAAGACCAAACAGCGGCTAAAAAATAATTGCGACACATTAAAAACTTTTATACAAAAAAAATAAAAACAAAATTCGATAGAAAATAATTTTGTCTAGCCGATTAAAACTGTCGCTAACAAATACGCACGTATACGTATTTTTAATTATGATAGTAAATAATCGACCTACAGAATTTTAATTCGTTAAATTATCCTAAAAATCTCAATCCCAATTCAATTAGAAAACAGGGTCCAATTCCAATTCCAAATTAAAGTAAACGTTTATTGAATTGAACCACATCAAAATTTAATTTTTAAGTTACAGTTCTAAAGCGACTGGGATTCGATACTGGAATTGCACTAAACTTTCAATTCATCAACTCCCGAACTAGTTCAACTTCATTAGCATTCTTCTTCTTGGACACGGCAGATTCCATTCCATGCATTGTAAATACTGTAGGATAATTGTATCAATATCGAATACCAGATTTACAGTCTGGAGTACATATAACAAATCCAACGATTTGTTGATTGCAGCAAAAATAACAAGTAATTTAAATAATTACAAAAAAACAATATGCAAATCGAGTAAGAACAATTAAAACAGTATAACACTTTTAACCCGAGGCCTGTGTCAAACACAATTTCCTTAAAACAGATTCACTCCCTCACCGTATGTGCTTGAGGATAGTACGAGCGTCTACTTCCCAGAATACAACGGAGGAACCAGTAAAATCCGAGCACAACAGATTCTACTCCGGCAAACTGACTTTGTGTCTGAAGTATATCACCACCAGACTCGAATAGGAATGAAAAATCCAGAGAAACAGGAACTGTGTGCAGATGAATATGCAGATAAATTTTTCATGCATAGGACAGTGGAAAAATGAGACATATATAAAGGCTAACTCTTGTAACCTACCCATTAACAAATGGCAATTAACACAGGAGTTTCAGGAGTTTTGAAAAATCAAAAGTCTGTTGAAAATTAACAAAAATGTAGCAAAACGTGGACACTCCTATGGGGCCAATTTTGCTCATTTCGGTCCGACATTCGCGTACGCAGGTCGTGCCCGCACACAAGTTCAAGGTCTGAAACCTATTTCGGTCCAAGATTTGCACTCCCCTGCGCGCGCGCATGGAGAGAGCATCTATCCTACACATGATTACACCACTCTAAAGTGTAATCCTTTATAAAGTGGTTTTAGTTTTCATCCACTTCCTATGTGGGACAAACCTTAACTTTTTTAGTTTTCCCACCAACAACTTCCTTTCACATGGCATACTTTGAGCTTCAATTTCTCATTCACTCGAGCACCATTTTTGACAAGTAAGTATATGATTTCGATGTACTCACGGAGGAGATTACAAATCAACTTTCATATTTCAAAATAGTCAACCGTGTCCAGCTCAAAATTAGTGCCAAAACCAGCCTACCAATTCAGTTTTTTTCAACAATCCCCCATATGAATGAAAATTGGGAGCGACACATGAATGTGACACATGATAACTTGGTGATATAATTCAACAGTTGAAACCTGCATAGGATTGGTAGGTGTTACCCTTTGAACTTTCCCTTGTGAAAGCATATTTACTTTACTGGCTGACCAGTAGACGCGATGTCTTTGAACTGTTCTGCCGTTTATGTAAACGATGATATACTACATACAGGATTCTTCCTAACACATTTCAGTTCTCATTATTATGTTCGTTTTGGCCATAAACATACGCCTGGTTCTGTGAAAGTTCATAAGAATTTTGCCCCACACAATTCGCTTAGAAACGACCCCACTTCTCTATCACATAGGTGATTTCTTACTGCAAGTAACCTGTATTACTTGGCTAGATTTCCGACGCATAAGAATCATTAAAAGCCTATTACTTATCCTTCATCTTTACGGGCATCACTGTTATATCACAGAAATGGACAGGAGGTAATATCCCCCACAGTGGTTCTATCAAGTTTTTACAAATAGGTTGTCCCTTTGAATCTAGATCTTGAAATCTCCAGTCAACTAGGTTGGGTTTTCCTTTGTATTAACTTATCCATTCAAGGGCTTAAGTCTCATTCCCCTCGATAATTTTTCAACTAACTCTCTATTTAACCCTTTGGTTAGTGGATCCGCAATGTTATCCTTTGATTTTATATAATCAACAGTGATAACTCCAGTTGAGAGTAGTTGCTCTATGGTATTGTGTCTACGATATGTCTAGACCTACCATTATACATGTTACTCTGTGCCCTCCCAATTGCCGATTGACTATCACAATATATGCAAATTGCTGGCACAGGTTTTGACCATCTTGGAATATCCTCTAAGAAGTTGCGCAACCACTCAACCTCTTCACCACTTTTATCTAGAGCTATAAACTCAGATTCCATAGTGGATCTGGCTATCACTGTTTGTTTAGAGGATTTCCAGGATATAGCTGCACCTGCCAATGTGAACACAAATCCACTCGTGGACTTTGAGTCTTTTATATCAGATATCCAATTAGCATCAGTATATCCTTCAATGATCGCTGGATATCTTGTATAGTGCAGTCCAAAATTATGAGTATATCTCAAGTACCTTAGTACTCTTACTATTCATTTCCAATGATCAGCTCCTGGATTACTCTTATATCTACTCAGTTTACTCACTGTATAGGTTATGTCTGGTCTTGTACAGCTCATCAAGTACATCAGACTCCCAATAACTCTCGAATATTCTACTTGAGATACACTTTCACATTTGTTTTTCGATATATGTTGACTTGTATCCATCGGTGTTCTAGCTATTTCAGTATCATCCTTACTGAACTTCTCTAAAATTTTATCCACATAATGTGACTGACTTAGAGCAAGCCCATCTGATGTTCTTGAAATTTTGATTCCAAGTATAACATCAGCTAAACTCATATCCTTCATGTCAAATCTTGAATTTAACATATCTTTAGTGGATTTAATCATCTTATTGTCACTGCCAACAATAAGCATGTCGTCAATATAAAGACATAAAATGACATAACCATTTCCAGTGTCTTTAACGTAGACACATTTATCACACTCGTTGATTTTAAATCCACTCTCCATCATGACACTGTCAAATTTTTCGTGTCGTTGTTTCGGTTCTTGTTTTAGGCCATATAATGACTTCACCAATTTACAAACCTTCTTTTATTGCCCTGGAGATGAAAACCCCTCGAGTTGTTCCATATAGATTTCTTCATCTAAATCTCCATTCAAGAAGGCAGTCTTAACATCCATTTGATGTACTTCAAGATTTCGTAGAGCAGCAATCGCAAATATCATCCTAATAGATGTTATTCTCGTTACTGGAGAATATGTATCAAAGTAATCAAGGCCTCCTCGTTGTCTATAACCTTTTATTACTAATCTGGCCTTATACTTTTCAATAGATCCATCTGCTTTCATTTTTCGTTTGAAAATCCATCTGTAGCCTAGTGGTTTACTTCCTAGGAAGATCCACCAGCTCCCATGTATGATTTTGCAAAATGGAATCTATTTCACTTTTAATGGCCTCTTTCCATTGAGGTCCTTCTGAGGAGTTCACAGCTTCTTGATAGCTTTGAGGTTCACTTTCTAGCATATAAGTCAAAAAATCTGGACCATAAGATTTTTCTATCCTTTCCCTCTTGCTACGTCTTGGTTCAACCTCAACCTCCTCTTCTAGTTCTTGGTTCTGACTATTTTCAGTCATAGTCTCATATGTTCGTTTAGAAGAGCTTGCTTCGTTTTTGGATCTGTATGAAAATACATGTTCAAAGAACGAAGTATTTCTCGATTCCATTATCGTGTTTTTATGTATATTTGAAATTTTAGATTCATATACAAGAAACCGATAAACATTACTGTTTTGAGCATATCCAATGAAGATACAATCTACAGTTTTCGGGCCTATCTTCAACTTCTTTGGTGTTGGGACAGCCACTTTAGCAAGACACCCCCACACTTGTAAGTATTTATAAGAAAGCTTTCTTCCTTTCCATAACTCATAAGGGGTCTTTTCCATTTTCTTTCGGGGTACCTTATTTAAAAGGTAATTTGCTGATAACACAGTCTCCTCCCACATGTTCTGGGATAATCCAGAACTTACCAACATGGCATTCATCATTTCTTTTGAGGTGCGATTTTTCCTTTCAACAACACTATTTTGTTGCGGTGAATAAGGTGCGGTGGTCTCATGTATGATTCCGTGTTGTGCACAAAATTCAGCGAAATGTGCTTCATACTCACCCCCTCGATCGCTTCTTATCACCTTAACTTTCTTATTAAGTTGGTTCTCAACTTCATTCTTGTAGAGAATAAATTTCTCTATCGCTTCATCCTTACTTTTTAGCAAGTACACATAACAATATTTTGTGCTATCGTCGACAAAAGTAATAAAATACTTGTTGCCACCTCTTGTTTGTACAAATTTTAAATCACATATATCACCGTGAATTAAATCAAGTGGTTCTGTATTCCGTTCAATTTATTTAAATGATGATCTTGTCAACTTTGCCTCAACACAAGTTTCACACTTATGTTTTGAATCAATATGGAACGCAGGCATGCAATTCAAGTTAACTAATCTACGTAAAGAATCATAGTTAACATGTCCTAGTCTACCATGCCACATATTGGAAGACTGAAGCAAGTAAGCGGAAGAATTCACTTTATTCATTTTTGATTTAACAACCATTACATTGAGTTTAAACATACCATCGGAAACATAACCTTTTCCGACAAACATTCCACTTTTTGACAAAACGACTTTATCCGACTCAAATACAATACGAAAACCATGCTTATTCAAAAGCGACCCGGACATAAGGTTCTTGCGAATTTCTGGCACATACAACACATTATTAAGAGTTAGCTCTTTCCTCGAAATCATCTAGAGGAACCACCCTACCTTGTCCTTTGATTTCAAAAGTTGCTGAATTTCCCATGATTAACTTCTCTCCATTTTCAATTGTTTCGAAAGCAGCGAAAAGTTCTTTATCAGAATACATATGCCTCGTAGCTCCGGTGTCAATTCACAATTCTTTTGGGTTAGAGCCCACCATGTTCACTTCAGAAATGACGGCTGCTAGATTTATCTCCGCCACATTATGCGCCATGTAGTCAACCACATTTGCTTCTTTCTTCTTCTTTGGCAATCTGCACTCCGAAGACTTGTGACCCACTTTGTCACAATTGAATCATTTTCCTTGAAACTTCTTTTTAGAAATTCCACCTTTCGGTCCTAGTTTGGTCCCTTTACCACCGGATGACCCAACCTTATTTTTGTAGGCCTTACTGCTTTGACCATGCTCCACAACGTTGGCTTTAGCAACACTAGGATTGAACAACTTCTTCTCGAAATTCTTGTTGTCTTCTTCAATTCGAAGTCTAACAATTAGTTCTTCGACATTCATTTCCTTTCGTTTGTGCTTTAGGTAATTCTTGAAATCTTTCCATGCGGGGGGCAATTTTTCAATAATTGCAGCCACTTGAAAAGTTTCACTCAACACCATCCATTCGGCATGAATTTCGTGAAGAATTACTTGGAGTTCTTGCACTTGACTGATAATAGTTTTGGAGTCCACCATTTTATAGTCTAAGAATTTGCCGACAATGAACTTTTTAGCCCCGGCATCTTCAGTTTTATATTTTCGGTCCAAAAACTCCCACATCTCCTTAACAGTTTTCATAGTGCTATACACGTTGTATAACGAATTTGCTAAGTTATTCATAATGTAATTTCGGCACAGAAAATCCAAATGGTTCCAAGCATCAAGTGCACTGATCGCTTGAACATCTCCCTCACCCTCATTGAGTTTTGGAGCAGTTCAGTCAAGAACCTCGCAAGATTCAAGGTGGTCAGATAAAATAGCATTTTCTGCTGCCACCTCTTGAAATTCAAACCATTGAATTTCTCCGATTTTTCATTATGATTAATCGGAACAGTAGCCACAGGTTGGCTCACAACATGACTTGACAATCTAGCCACAGTCTGAGCCCCAACAGAACTAGAGCCCACAGCCTGATTTCCAGCAGCCACAGCTTGGGTTACATCCATGTTAGTTTGTTCGGTTGCCATTTCTGAAAATGAAACAAAATATTAGTTTCCAATAAACTAATATTAATTTTTAAAAAAAAACAACTTATCCAAAGAATTTGTTTTAAATTTGTAGGATAATTGTATCAATATCGAATACCAGATTTACAGTCTGGAGTACATATAACAAATCCAACGATTTGTTGATTGCAGCAAAAATGACAAGTAATTTAAATAATTACAAAAAAACAATATGCAAATCGAGTAAGAATAATTAAAACGGTATAACACTTTTAACCCGAGGCCTGTGTCAAACACAGTTTCTTTAAAACAGATTCACCCCCTCACCGTATGTGTTTTGAGGATAGTACGAGCGTTTGCTTCCCAAAATACAACGGAAGAACCAGTAAAGTCTGAGCACAACAGATTCTACTTTTGCGAACTGACTTTGTGTCTGAAGTATATCACCACCAGACTCGAACATGAACGAAAAATCCAGAGAAATAGGAACTGTGTGCAGATGAATATGCGGATGAATTTTTCGTGTATAGGATAGTGGAAAAATGAGACATATATAAAGGCTACCTCTTGTAACCTGCCCATTAACAAATGGCAATTAACACAGTTTCAGGAGTTTTGGAAAACCAGAAGTCTGTTGAAAATTAACAAAAATGTAGCAAAACGTGAACACTCCTAGGGGGCCAATTTTGCTCATTTCGGTCCGACATTCGTGTACGCAGGTCGCGCCCGCACACAAGTTCAAGGTTCGAAGTCTATTTCGGTTCAAGATTTGCACCCCCCTGCGCGCGCACATGGAGAGAGCTTTTATGCTACACATGATTACACCACTCTAAAGTGTAATCCTTTATAAAATGGTTTTAGTTTTCATCCACTTCCTATGTGAGACAAACCTTAACTTTTTTAATTTTTCCACCAACAACCTCATTTCACATGACATACTTTGAGTTTCAATTTCTCATTCACCCGAGCACCATTTTTTACAAGTAAGAATATGATTTCGATGTACTCACGGAGGAGAACATAAATCAACTTTCATATTTCAAAATAGTCAACTGGGTCCCGCTCAAAATTAGTGCCCAAACCAGCCTACCAACTCAGTTTTTTCCAACAAATACACCAACCTACGAAAGTAAATCACACAGAGAGTTGATTGATGTTCAGGCAGAGAAAAATTCAGTTCATAAGCAAATATACACCGATGAAAGCTTCAATTCATATTCTAGCTTTCTTTCTTTGCTTCACATTGGCGAATGGAGTGCTCTATGTGAATCCAGGAAATCCTTATAATTTTCCCACCATTCAATCCGCCATTGATTCCGTGCCTTCGAATAACGATCAATGGATTGAAATCTCGCTCAAAGAAGGCGTCTATAATGAAAAAGTAACGATCCCTTCTGACAAGCCGTTCATCTATCTGAAAGGAGACGGTGTGGGAAGAACTACGGTTACTTGGGGTGACAATGGGACAATCGAAACTAGTCTTACTATTAGCTTTATGGCCGATAATACTCTCGTATCCGGAATAAGATTTGTGAATTCTTACAATTATCCCCCCAAGAATAATAACCCGTCGTGGGCGGTGGCAGCAAGGATCGCGGGTGATAAATTGGCCTTCTATCGATGTAGTTTCTTGGGATTCCAGGACACGTTGTACGATGAGAGAGGTAGGCACTACTTTAATCAATGTACCATCGAAGGAGCCGTCGATTTCATCTTTGGTAATGGTCAATCGATTTACGAACAATGTCGCATATTAGTTAATACACCGGAAATAGGCTATATAGCTGCTCATGGAAGATATGATCCAAATGATTCGAGTGGATTTGTATTTAAGAAGTGTAGATTGATCAGAAGATCTAAAGGAAAGACATATTTAGGAAGAGCGTGGAAAGAATATTCGAGAATTATTTTTTACAAGACACTTATGGCCAACAATATCCTTCCCGAAGGATGGCTTTCTTGGGATAAAGACGTAAAAAAAATAACCTTTGTTGAGCATCAATGTTATGGATCAGGTTACAACAAGTCAAATCGAGTCGACTGGGTAAAAACTCTGAGCCCAAAAGAGTTGCTTGCATTCGTAGACATTTCCTACATTGACAGCGAAGGGTGGATTGGAAAGCAACCAACTATTCATTAATATCGTCCATTACATTTTTTTTCCTGTTTAGTCTATAGCGTTCATGAGTTTTTTTAACAATTCTGGTATACTCACATCAAGTTCATGATGTATAAAATACATTCTTTTTATTTTTTATTATTTTTTAAAATCATCCCACAACTACTTCTTCAAAGGTAATACGATAGCAGTAAGCCCTTTCCTTCATAATAATCAGGGCGTTTGGCAGGACTTCTATGTTCATACTTTTTGTAGAAAAGTTTCATAACATAAAAATGTTATCTCGAATTAGCGTTTGAAATAGGGGTTCGACAAAACTTCCGAATCGAATTGGACCCGAATCGAACTGAACCGAGATGAACGATTCTTTTTAAGTTTAGTACTCGAACGAGTATCTGAATTGAGAACCGACATGTTTGGTTCTGTTTTAGACCGAGAACCGAAGAACCCTAATTTCTTTATCTTAAATAAGTCAAATTATTATTTTTAAATGAATTTGCTAACTAATTTATTTAGTCCAAACCCAAAAATATGATTTTACAATTTCTAATTTTCAGTCAAGTCCAACTTAATCAAATTAACATAAGTTTTACCCAAATCTCTTACCATAGCACCGTTTCTACCGTTCTATTATTATGGACTCGTCATCTTCATCTTCTTGTAATTTTAACAGTCAAATCTATGAAGAACTCAATAAATAAATGTGCAAAAGATATCACGAGATTAGACTGTGTTATTTTACAAGAGTTAAGATTGAACATGCCATTGTCGAATTAATGTAATGTTGTTATAATATATAAAAATTTAATTATTGTACAGAATCTATGAATCAAATAGAACCGACCAAAATCGAATTGAACTGAATGGAACCGAACCCCGAACGGTTTCATAATTAAATTTGGACTCGACAGTTCCATTTACCAAATACTCGAAAATTCGGGTCCGGCCCAACACTACTTTGAAAACTAATTTTAAAAAAGTTTTTGCTTTCTTATAGAGAAATCCACGTTGAACCAACTTCGTCTAAAGTTCTTCTAATTAGAAAAAAAACACTTTTATAAATTCTTCAATACTAAAACGACGTATTTCATGGAACTTTAAGAAGAGGGTGACTGAAATTAAAATTCAAGACCACAGATCTCTCATCTCAGTGCACAATCAGTAGAGTCAAAATACCTACACAAAGCCACTTGGTTAAAGCACCCAAATTAGTGTCACTTTACAAATAAGTCCTCAAGGCATCACGGAGTAACCATTCGCCCATTGCAACTAATATGATGTCTGAATGCTTTCAGCAAGCAGAATTCTCAGATACCTAATTTTCCATAGCAAGTTCTATTACATTGCCATCTTTGCTTCCAATTATCAGTTTCACGGATACTTAGCACCCAAGCAATGATATCGTGCCGCAATGCACTAGTCCTTTCTAATAACATGTGGACAACTTGACACGTAGACATCAAAAGGGGACTAGAGTTCAGAAAAAGAGAAATATTATTCATCTTCAGTGGGGATGTATCCACTATGTGACATTAAATGATAGGTAAAATTAAATATGTGGCATTAAATGATAGGTGAAATTATATAAGTCATTTAATTTTACTTATCATTTAATCAATCATTTACATCCATATAGATTGGGGATACATCTCCACTGGGGATGAATAGCATTTTTCTCAGAAAAAAGACCAGATCATGCTTGAAACGGAGGTGGGCCCAAGACAATGGACTTGGCATGGATTCCCGAGGTTGATTCTGGTGTATAGGACGGATTAAATTAGGGTTATGATGAATGTACACTCGTTGGTGTACATTCATTTTGACACTCTCTTCACGTGAAGATTGCGGGCCCCACTCCCCATGTAAGGAAGTGTCAAACTTGATGTACACAAAAGTGTACATCTAGCATAGTCCAAAATGCCAAAAGCTATAACCTTTTGATAAAGTAGTGCAATATTTTATGAGTTTCTCCACCACAAGCATTGATAGAGACCCCAGAAACAGAGATAATACTGTATTCCAGAAACCATAATATTCGACATAGACAAAAACTTAAGTATTAAAAAACAGAGATATCAAAGAAAAATTCAGTATTATTAAAATTATGAACACGTACAGAATTCAACATTAAAGTAAAAGACATATGCAATTCCAAATTTAAGAGATGGAGAAAAAAGTCAACATCCTGCTGCTAGATTGAAGAAACGAAGGGATTACTCCTAATACCCCTTCTCTGGCGATTCTCAAAAATACTTTTGCAATTAAATCCACAACCGCATCGTGGACTTTCATAGAAATTATTTATCCCAAATTCAGCAGATGCAATTCCCACGAAGAAGTCAAGTTTATCCCCATTTCTCTTGACCTCGACAATGTTAAGCCAAAGGAAAAGGACTTTGACAGTGACACCAGAAAGTCTGGTCAACTTGTCTTTGGAGATGTACCCGCTGATTTTCGACTTATACTTCAATTGATAAGAACCTTCCAAGGAGAAACTGCACGAACCATCGAAATACGCACTGAATTTTCCGGTGGCTGTGTTGATTTCATAGTGGGTCACGCCCTCAAGAAGGATGCCAACCGGGAAGTCGTACGACTGTAGAACATCGTAGGCCGTCAGAGGAGTGTTCTGCCGCCGTCTGCGGTGGTCAGACACAACGATGGGGTGGCGAAAAAGAGGGAGAGAAAAATGCAGATCCGCTGTATCGTTGACATATTGTTGTTACGACAACTATTTTTATGGGGATTTTTGTGGGTCGAAGAATGGGAATTGGGAAGACAGCGATTATGTAAGCATTTTCTTGAATGAACTGAATTTTGTGAGTCAATTAGATGGTATGTACGAATCCGTTTTCTTCATCAAAATCCCCGAATTTGGACTATTTGATCAAATCTACTAACAAGAATTTTTTTTTAATTTATATATAATATTATTTTTTTAAAGAATATGAAATAAAAAGAAAGAGAGAGAGAAAATATTATTTTAAAAAATAATGAGAATCAAATAAGGGATAAATAAATAAATTTTCATTTATGAACATTTTAATATTTTAGGTCGTTTGAAAAACTCTTAGAAAGTTATTCAAACACTTTCAAAAATAAATTTTTGATCTCAAAATTTATTAGTTTTAAAGTAGTATTTGACTTTTCAAAAGCCCTACCAAATTGTTCTTTAGTCTACGTTTAGCAAGTATTTATAATATGTGTTTATAAACAGATAGTAACAAGTGGATATTACCCGTAAATTTCAATAAATATATAAATAAAAAATCATTTGACTTATAATGAATCCATTAATGTATGGTTTATTAACACTATACCAATCTATTGTACTATTATACAAACAAATTTGGAGCATATTACATGCCAAGGGAACGCTTTGGAGAATTCAACTCTAGAGAGCTAGATGGCCTTTTCTTAAGTTGGTGATGAAAATTATAGATGATATGTGATTAGATTGGAATATTAAGAAATAGAAAAAAATAAATAACAAATATATTCATATTTCTAAGAAGAGCTCATAGTCAATCTGTATCTACACTGTAGTTTTTAACACACGATTTCATTTTTACAAAAAAAAAAATAAAAATAAAATAATGAATAGAATATAGAGGTTATGTGGTAGCAAGTTAATGTGGTTGAGAACAAAATGAAAAATAATCCCATACGATTTTTTTTTCTTTTGAAAATGTAAAAACTTAAACATTAAGACCTGTTTAATTGCAACGAATTCCATGAAAAATGTCATATCCGAAGAAAACGAATTCCACTTTGATCATTTGATTGCAACGTGAAAATGAAAACCGAATTCTAAGGTACAACCATTTTAAACTGTATTTTCTTATTTTTTATAGAAAACGAATTCCTATGGGTTTGGTGGGTTTTTATTTTCTAACTAACATGAAATTGGAATTCCTTTTCATCTTTGCCTATCAAGCAGACCCTAAATGCCTGACTTAGCTTTCATCCAGCAAAATTGGTAAACTCTTACATTTATTCATCGAGACATGTCTAACTCGAAATCTATATTAATATATATATATATATATATATATATATATATATATATATATATATATATATATATAAACTTACATCTGATTCAAGAAGAGTACACGAGTCTCGTGAGGATTTTACCCCTTCAAATCCTATCTCATTCACACAGTCAATTCGACAACCACATTGTGGGCTCTTCACAACATTCTCAATCGGAAAATTAACAGTGGAACTGCAAGTTTTGTCTAAGTAAACGGTTAATTTTCCGGTGGAACTGTCCAGTTCATAAAAGGCACGATCAGGCCATCCGGCACAGCCTAAGTGGAGGCCGCTCAAGTTAACATGACCCAACTTTAGGGTCAAGCTTGCCCAGAGCTGATTTGATATCTCTACTTACAATGCTCAGTCTCTTAATCATATCTTGAAATACGTGCATTTCGACCAATTTTCACATCTCTAATTGCATCATTCAGCTAGGTTCAAACTACACACTGCTGCCCCTTTAGAAACTGGAAAATCATAATGCTGAATCTAAAGGATTGTCCCTGCCAGAAACACACAACACAAGCACATAGAGGAAAAACTAGTAGTTATCCAAGCCATGGGCGTTTGGTTGAGAAAAATAAAATATGGTTCACTTTATGAGCTTTTTTATCGAAAGGATTGAATAGATAGAGACGAAGATGGCTGGTAAGCTCAGATATTTCTTGCATATATTTTTGGCAGTTGACTGTTTCATCCAACTGTCATGAATGCCAAGTTGTCTAGTGCAGTTTACTTCTCTCAGAGGGTTGTCCTTACCTACTCCCCCCCCACAAGAAGGAATAAAGATGGAATTAGATCACCTTTAGAGTCTTCACTTGTTCGACCGAACTCACGGCTTCCGAGTCGGAACCATGTTCAAGAACAATTCTCATAGATTCTCTTCACCAATTCTGAGTGCATGCCAATACGATCTTAATGAGATGTGAGACTTTGCATCTCACAATTATTGTGTCTCCCAGTTCAGAAGCCTGTATCCTGATGTTATGATGCAACAAACCCCTCCACTTGAAGATTCTATTTCTACGTATCACTGGTTGATTTAAAAAAAATTAAACAATAAACATCACTGCGCATGAGAAAGGAAAGTTCAAAATCAGACCCAGAAATCCAAGAGCATCACCCAAGTGTTTCGAAGGAGGGATTATTTTGATCTAGGTCTATCTCTGGCCTCGATCAGTCACTTGTACTTATTTATCATTCAATAAACGGACTTCTCCACTAGTTTCTAGTTATAGTCTTCCCTTTCCTAATTAAGACAGGGAACTTGTAGTTTAGAGCATGCTATGGAAAAGGAACATAATCTCAGGTTTCCTCGATCAAAGTCCTCAATCTTGCCAGCCTTGCTAATATTTTTTTCCTATATATTTTATTGTCAAACGAAGCTTCCTTAACTTTCATTCTCAAGTGACGAAAAAGAAAGAGAAAACATAAGGTCTAAATAAATGAGATTTTTATTCAAGACGAAGCAATAAATCTCAATCAAACTAACTCAATGAACTAACGACCTAAAATCTTAAAACGAATACAGAGAAACCAACTGATCATGAATTGAGTGCTATTGCACACGTCAAGAGAATCATGAAGAAAGAAATAATGGAGAAACAAGGCACCAAATAAATATCATAACGTGGAAACACAAGCAACCAATGATATCTAAAACCAGTTATACTATGTCAAACGTGAAAATCAAGTCAATATCCGAGCTACTTGGTCAAACTCGTATGCATCGAGATAAAGGTTGGTCAAATACCTTATTGAAGCTCAGAAATAATTTAAAAGTTACAGGTTAAAGAATATCATCAACATGTCTTTAAAGAATCTACTACAGAAAAAATGTGCAAAAATATGAGATTAATACAAACGAAAAATGGCATATAATATTTGTAATGAAAACCTATGAAGTAATCAACCAACTAGAGCATGAACAACAGTAAATGGAACATACAGAATTTTGTGATTTCAGTTTACGTCCTTGAGTTTTTTAATCAATGTATCCAGAGACTTCTTTTTAGGATTTTGCTTAGCTCCTCTGGTCCCAAAGGAACCAAACAGCCGATCAGATTGGTCCCTTAACTTCTCTGAAATGGTCACCACTTTTCTATAGTCAAGGACATTATAACTTCTCTCTCTAATTACTGGATTTAAGAAATTCTCTGGATTATTGCTCAAAAGCAAATTGATCATTTGCCTTGACTCAACAAGTGCTGATTTCAACTGATTTGCATCTGCCTCAGATAAAAGAGGAGCTTGATTCTCAGCAAATGATTCCAACAGTCGAATGTCCACATCAAGCCCCATCACAGCATTCACATTGAACTTTTTAACTGATTCCCCAAGTAAAGTCCCAACAATCATCTCTGATATGTGAGAAAGGACATCTTGCAAAACCCTTTTAAGAACCTGAACCGGCAGAATCTGCTGAGCAGTAGAAACCAATGTTTCCAAGAAGATAATAACCTCATTCACGTACTCATTCCCACCCTCCAGATGTCCATCAGTCACCCAATTCACATTCTCAATCAATGACAGAAAGCCATCAACCTTTTGCTTTAGTAACCCAGAGAGCATCTCTTCAGCTGCATCACGAGCTTTGGTCAGCGGAAACTGCCTCCTGCCTCTTTCCGCCATCCTCAGAGGAATTCCAGAAAGCTGTGCAGCATGCCGAAAGAAGAAATCACAAGCACGCTCAAACACTGCCATATTTGCCGCCATCTGCATAGCCTGAGTAACACCACTCAAAGAACCATTAATAACTCTTAATAAAGCCCCATCCAAGACCTCGGTCAACAGCCTGTCCAAGTACTTCTTGATCACATCATAAAACTCAAGCTGCCCACCATGTGACATGAAACTCACAGAATCCTCAATAAATGATCTCACAATCCTACAACAGTCGGGGACTGTAGAAGAAAATGGTGCCACAAATGGAAACGCAGGCATGATACTCGAAGTCTGTAGCTGAAACGAAAGCACGTTCATTGAATACTCATACTCTTTCCTCATATACATCTGATCAAACTTATCAGCTGCAATAGCTTCGGCAATCTGCTTACGACAATCAGACAACAGCAATTCATGATACTTGTCCCTATGCTTGCTCAGTACATCAAGCAAGGCATCAATAGGGAACCCATATCTACGCATTGTGACACCAAGCAAACTCACATAATCCTTGATCAGTAACAAATGATTAGCGGTGTGCATCCTAGAAAACTGGTCCTCTAACACTGAACACATTTTACTCACAGCAGTGTCCCACAGATTTTCTACCTCCATTTTCAATATCAACCCCCCTCCAGTCCTCAGAACCCGGTCCTCCACAATAAAAAAACCAGCAATTTGTGCAAAAAATGTCTGATGCGACTCCAGAAAGGGGGTCATTGAAGATACCTGAAAATCCGAAGTTAATTGAAGTTTTCGGTTCTCAAAATAATACTTCTGGAACCTAGCCTCGAGACCAAGAGTCTGATGTATATGATAAGACCTATATAAAGGTGTCAAATCAAAGCCATCCTCGCCGGATTCTCCCATTCCACCATTTCCATCATCATCTTCTTCAAGAGCATATACGCAGTCTCTTAAGCTTAGTCTGCTCTGCTCCTCGGCTTGGCGCTGCTTGATTCTCAGCTCCTCTTCCCTCTGGCGTGCAGCGGAGGCTTGCCCAATAGCTAGCTGACCCAAGTTCCGACTCACTACACGGATCTCCACCAGCCAATCCCCAAACTCCTTGCTGACCTTTCTCTCTATGTGAGACCGGATCTCCGGGATCTGCTTCTCCATCATTCTCCTCAAAGTAGACGACGGCGTTTTGTCCAGAAAATCCCTTTCAATTGAGTCCAAACACTTCAAGGCCATGTAGAAATTGCCTTTACTTAGATGAAAATTCGTTCGCGAGCAAAGTTCCATCAACTGAACACAAATGTTAAGGGATCGTATAGCGAGAGCGATGTTTCTGCAATTACTTCTGGCTTCGACAAACGAATCAAGCGAAGTCAAAAGAGGAACAGCGACGGATTGGAGCTTGGCGTTAGAGTCATAGAGGGAGGACTTGAGAGAATCAACGTCGGAGAGGAGAGATCGGAGGTCATCAACAGCCATAATGAAGTCCTGATAGTGAGCCCGACAAACGTCTTCAATCTCCGACTCCTTGTATCGACGGAAGTGCTCGAGGTGGCGGATGAGGATCTCCGGCTTGCCGGAGGCGAAAGCCTTGCGGATTAAGGGACCGAGGTCCTCGCCATTACAGATTGCGGCGGAGAGAAGAAGCTGATCCTGCTTGTCCCCAGAGTCTCCGTTATCCGTCGCCGGAACCACCCTCCGGCGCATCTTAGTATTGGTAATTGGTTCGTGCCTTTCTGACAGTTACCGCTGAAGCAACGGAGGGGATTTAGACAGAGAGAGAGAGAGAGAGACTGTGCGCTTCCCTAAACCCAAAAATAAGTAATTACGTAAAGAGAGTAATGCTATTCATCCCTATTGAGAATGAAAACACAGTCTACGTGACGTTAATGTGGCATTAAATGATGGATGAAATTAAATAAATCATTTCATTTTACATTTCATTTAACCTATCATTTAAAATCACATAAATTGTGTTTTCATCCTCACTGAGGATGAATAATATTACTCTTATCTAAGAGAAGCACTGTATGTACAGACAGAAGAAGAACAAAAAAAAAAACCAAAAATCATACATAATAGACACTTGGGGGTCGACCTTATTTTTTTTTTTTAACAATATTTAACTCACATGGGGCTAGTGATGGCAAAAAAACTCGCCCCGCCCCGTCCAGCCCAGCCCAGCCTCGCCCCGATGGGTTGGCGGGGCGAGGAGGGGGTGCCCCGCCCTAAAGCGCCCAGAACCCGCCCCGTGAGGAATAAAAAAATAATTAATTACAAATTAAAAACAAAAAATAGTTAATTAGAAATTAAAAAAAAAAAAAAATGGAGCAGGAAATGGAGCAAGTCCGCGCCCCGCCCCATCTAAGGCGGGGCGAGGTGCGGGACGGGATGGGGGAGTGGCGGGGCGGGGTGGGGCGGGAGTGCCCTGCCCCGAACCCGCCCCGTTGCCATCTCTACATGGGGCCATGTGAGTATCTGTATAATTTCCAGTAAAAAAATTTCTTTACATATAGAAATTTTCATTATCTAAATATAATGAAAATTAAGCTCATGTTTAAGTTATATTAAAATTTCATTCACATTTTTCAATAAAATAATATTTTTTATCACATCAATAATTTTTCCTTTTTTTTTCAACCACAATTCTCCATCAATCTACTATTCCAAAATACATTCTTTAGAAATAATGTGGCTCAAACACACCCGAGTAACTTTTATTTACCTTTTAACTCTTTAAGCATCTTCAAAGCTTTTAAAATAATGTTTTTAAAAGCTGACCGATCACCGAAGAGAAATGGTTATTGGTCAAAATGTTGAATCGAGGTCGAATGAGTCATTTTTATAAATTTAAAAAGGGTAATTATATTACCACCACAAAATTTACTTATTATACCACATTATGGGCTTGTATGGGAGGGATTAAAATCAGATTAAAATTGAAAATATAGCCGTTATTGTTGACTTTTATTAGACGAGTGGGGTCTAATAACGGCCATATTTTCAATTTTAATTGGCTTTTAATCCCTCCCGAACGGGGCCTATATTCACACCCCAATTATAACATAGTTTTAATAAATACACTACAAAAACCCAAATTTTTCTATTGGTTTTTTTGGGGTCTTCTTGCAATAAAGTTATCGTTCTCCATGTTTCCAGTAAGGAATTGCTTCGAATTGAAAAAAAAAATCTTAAAAGAATGATTTGTTTTATTTTTGGGTAGTGCTAGGCTTACAGGGAATTTCAGCCAGAAAGTCACCAGATTGAGTTGGCAACAACTATTCCTCCTTTAGAATGTCTATATTGCCCTTAATGAAATATATTGCAGGTTAAGTCCTGTATCTTTTAATTCTTTTAATTTGTGACCACAATAATTATTTTATTGAATGTTCTTTTAATTTTTCTATATGTTCTAAATATTCTCTATATTTTATTAGCTTTTCATAAGCTCTTGGTTGATCTTTTTTAGTTATATATCCAAAGACAACTCCTTCTGAGACTTCTTCTTGTATATTTTCGTATTTGGTTATAACGTCTTCAACTCTTTTTATTTCTTTACTTGTTTCTACAGGATCAAATCCTATATTATGTCTACAGGCATAATCTATATCAAAATATATTTCTTTAAGTTTTTCTTGTCCAACAGGGACTATATCTTCAGACTTCTTAACTATACTTAATAAAAATGAAATATCTTTATCATCTAAATATAATTTAAGACAATCATCATTAGACGTGGATGCTTGTGAAGTGTTCATAAAGATGATTAAAACACAAACATATAAAGCATGTAAATAACTTACAGTAATCGATGGAAATAAACAGACTTTCCCTCCAACGTGTTCTTATAGTAGTTTTGCATGTATTTAATCACTCTTCTGAATCAGATGAACATTTAAAATGTTTTTTGAAATCATTTGGGTCCACAACTGCTTCCGTAAAAGGCTTTTCAATTAAGGTTGCATTTCTCACTCTAGAGAACTAGCCGTGTTGCCACAGACGCTATCTCACAGTATCCAGAGTCTCTGTTTTCACCTCTATTCAAACTCTTTTCAAAACAAGTTCTTACTTAGAACAAGATTTTAAAAGATAACTCACACACAAGGTGCTACAATTTTGTTAGAAAAACTGCCCTTTTCCCCTAAAACATTCATCAAAGACGGCTTCTTTGGCATGACTAACATCCATTCAAAATCAATATTTTGAAAATCTTTTAAAATCTCTATTTGTACTGCCGAGGAATCATGAGAAACTTAACGAAATCCTTTCATAGAAACTTTGTTAAACCATAAAAACTTCATCTTGATATTCATAAGATTGAAATAGTACATGCTTGCTTACTATCTTTACATACCTTTGGTACTCACCTTATGAAGTTTAGAACTCCATAAGTGATTACCTTATTACAAGCTTTCCTATCTTCAAAGCTAGCTAATTTCTTTTCTGAATACAAGTAGTGTATACAGATATTTTTCTTGAGATAGAGAATTCGAGATTTGAGAGATCGATGATGCTTCTTCTTTGGACCTCCTCTCCTTATATAGAGGATTTTTCTTCGAGTGGTTGGGGACCTTATCTTCACAGCTGTCCTTCATTATTTCTTGTCTGTCATCTTCTTTTGTTTGGTAGCAAAGCTGTCATTCTTTTGAGCTGGTAAGTTGGTGAAAAGTCATTGTCATACCAAATTTTCTTATTTTCAATAGTTACTTTGCTTCTTTTTCTTCAGTAGTTGGTGGGGAGTTAAAATCTCAGCTACTTTCTTATACTATCTTCTGTTTTCTAGTGACCACAATTTTTCTTTAATAAAGAGACTTTATTAAAGTAGCGATAAAGGGTTACTGTCCTTACTCCATTATTTTTCCATCCTTGACTCAAAGAACTCTGCAGGAAATTCTTCATCATCAAGTGATACTTGACTCATATCTTCCACTACGCAATGTTCACAATGATGATCACTGTAATCCCAAAGTAATTTGTATAGTTCTTTCTCAATTTTTTCTGATCCGCAAACTTGGTTGGAGATTATTTTGGATAATAAATGGTCGAGATAACATATATCTTCCTCTTTTGTCTCTTTTCTGGCATTAGAGTAGATTATATGTTCTTCAGATGGATAAACCCATATTTTCTCTTTCTCAGTAATTATCTGGGTTAGATATTCAAATATTTCTTTGTATCATTTAGCTCTTCTGTATGGCATCATATTAATAATATCTTGATAACCATTTTTAACAACCTTTTGATTGGTTGGTAAAAAATGTTGATTTGTGAGTCCTAACTTGATAACATGAAATGCTGGCTGCATATATTGAAGATCTGAATCCCATTCCATCGTTGCCGAGTAGAATCTGACGTATATATTTGTAGTTTTAACAATTTCAGTATATCTTTTTACTGCCTTCTTGACGTCAGCTGGAAGTTGGGCTATCTCCTTGAAATCTTTGCTCGGATATATACAGAGTATATTTCCTAGTTTGAAACAATTTTTTACCCAGTTGGCTGGTGCTTCTGGATAAAAGTTTATCTTGTTGTATCTTCCGTAGTGGAGAGTTTTCATCCATTTTCCAACTTCTAGAAACCAGTCGGATAAGATATTAAAAACAACAATAAAGAAAATGACTTCTTCATAGTTATCTTTTTTGGATATTTTTGCCGTGTGGCATATCTTGACAATTTCTTTTGGATCAATTTTTTCAATATCTAACTTAGGTAAAATATGGCTCTGTGAAGAGCTACCTTTGCTATTCTTGGTATCTTGAATATCTTCTTTACCAGTAATAGGTTCGAATTTTCCCTGTGAAGGGGTTCCTATTACTTTCTTTTCTTTCCCTTTATCCTCGGGTAGAGCGCTAGTATTCACAAGTCCCTGTGAAGGGATACTAGACTTAGTACAAGTATCTTCTGCCACAAGGGCTATTTTCATTTGGTCTCGAAGACTATCTTGTATATTTTGGATCTGAGTTTCCAAATAAGAAAATTTTATCTCAAGTATCTGGACTTTCGTCCTCAACTGTTCTAGCTCCATCCCTGCTAAGATAATCAGGAAGAAAGTTAGCTTTTCCTTTTATATGCTCAATATCAAATTTGAAGTAAGAAAACCAAATTTGAATTCTGATAATATATCTATTAGCAATAGATGGATCAACATTATTTTTTAAAAATGCTTTAACTTGAGTATTATCAGTTCTAATCAAGAACTTTTTTGGTAGTAGATAGTCTTCATATTTCTGTACTCCTCGCTTCACAGCAATGAGTTCTTTTCTGTTCATCTCATACCTTGTTTCGACTTCTTTGTATGTCCCTGATGTATACCCTGCAAGTATTTCAGGACAAGAACAATTCTTTTCACATTTATATTCTTTATGATTCCTTTTAACCTTTAATACTGCACCCCAGTAATTGTCTGATGCATCAGTTTCAAGGATAAAGAAATCTTTTTCTTGTGGAATTACTAGTTTAGGCAAAACCTTTAATTCCTCTTTTACTTTTCTTATATTTTCGTAATCCTATTTATCTCAATACCATATTACATTCTTTCTTAATTTTGGGAGAAAATAATTTTTTAATTTGGCACAATTTTCAATAAATCCTTCAACATAATTTAATATACCAAGGAAGCTTTGTAGCTGTTTTTTATCTCTGATTTCTTCAGGAAAATCTTGAAATTTTTCACCAATATGATATTGCAATTGCAATTCTCCTTCTTTTATAAATAATCCCAAAAATTCTATATCTGTTTTAGCATTTCTGCTTTCTTTTGAGAAAGTGTAATACCATGTTTTTTCATAATATAACAGAATTTCTCAAGATGCTCAATATGTTCATTCATATTATTTGAATGAACTAGTAAATCATCAACATAAGCAATACAGAAGTGAGTAATTGGTTTGATTACCTCATCCATTCTTCTTTGAAATATCTGTGGTGCATTTTTCAATCCAAATGGCATTACATTCCATTCATATTGTCCTAAAGGATTGGGAGTGCTAAATGCAGTTAATGGTTTACTTTCTTCTGTAAGCATGATTTGCCAAAATTCTGACTTACAATCAAATTTCGAAAATATTTTCTTATTTTGTACTTGTTTAATAATGGTGTCCTTATTAGGCAAGTAATATCCATCGAATTTAGTTACTTCATTTAACTTCTTATAATTTATCACCATTCTAGTTTTTCCTCTTTTTATCTCACTATGTTTTCTTACCATAAAGGCTGGACTACTATGTGGACTTTTACTAGGCCTAATCAATTTTGATTCTAGTAATTCTTTTATTTGATTCTTAAATTCCTTTTGATCATCAACACTATATTTCATTGGTTTAACTCTTACTATAGTGTCTGGATTGATAAGTTCTATTTTTGCCTTTAATTTGTCAGTATTCCATTTTTCTAATGGATTTTCAGAATATGTTTCAGAAATTTCTTTTTTCAATTTTTCTAACTTATTTTCTGTTGTCATTTTTAAAACTGTAACTGGTTTAATTTTTCCTGTATTCCAACATCTACTACGCTGGGTTGAGGAACTCTGATGATTAATTTTTATATGTGCTATACTAACAGCTTTAGTTATCTTTGGTGTAAATATTTTATGTGTACAAGGAGTTGTGAACATATATCTATCTACATATTGTGTAAATTGTGCATATTTTAGTAGGAAATTCTGTCCTAATAAAATATCACATCCAATTGTAGATGACATGTATATTGTATCAACAAATACTTCTCTAAAGGATATTAGAAAAGGTACTTGTGTAGCATATTTACTATATATTACTTTGTTACCACTTGCTGTTGTGGCAGTGACTACCTTTTGAATCATACTTCCAGTATTCATTTGGTAATACATTTGGTAAACACAAACTTATTGTACTTCCTGTATCTAAATAAGCATGAAATTTAATTCTACAATAATTTTTTATATTGAGTATAATTTCAATATATGAGCTCATGGGGTTAGTATTAATTATTCTTTCCACGATAACAATGTTTTCATATTTTCATCTATTCTTGATATAATGATTGGACAATCATCAACTGTTATTTTTAAATATTTTTGACAGATTTTATAAGGACTAAATTTTTCAAAAAAGTTCATACCTAATAGTATAGGTGAACGTTTGATTCCATATGATTCATCTTTATATAAAATTATTTATTTGTTATGTTCTTTCTGATCCTCTCTTACAAATATAAGAGGGAAATTAACATATTTCTTTATCTCAAGATTATTTCCTAAATAATTTCTGAAAGTATATGGTTCAGGTAACTCAAAATCTAGTAAATGACTAACAAATTTAGCATTTACATGACTTTTTTCTGCTCCAGTATCTATAAGGACAAGAAGATTTTTCTTGTATCCTTCTTGATTAACATATCTTGTTTTGATATAGTATTGTGAATTTGTTGGTTCAGCAATACTTAATTTTTTAACTTGGCTTATCCTACCATCTTGCTTAGGGGGAAATCTTGCAATAAGATTATCTCCTTCTAGACTGACACTATTTCTTCTTATCAATTTTCCTTCAGAATTGATTTCTCTTGCTTGTTTGTGAAAATCAAGCATTATTTGTTGGGATATTGTCACTTCATGTTCTTGGTATTTTCTAGGGGGTATATACTGAGCTAATTCCTCAAAATCTTTATGTATGATAATGTTATCAGTTATTTTTCTTAGGTTCTTGTGATGGCTAGTACTAAAAGCAAAAATTGATTTTATGCTTATACTAATAGCCTTACTTTTTCTTAACAATTTCAAGTTTCCAATTCTATAATATAGATTGAAACTTTGATCAATATTTTCATCAATCAGTGAAACCGCATAATTTGGTTTTACTGTAAATATTATCTTTTGATAGACTAGATTTCCTACAATAGTTCCTAATAGAGCATCTACAGGATCTTGTAAGATTCTATTGTCCATACAATACATTTCTATTGGTATATTCATACCTTCTCTAAAGAATCATTTTATCATTATTTGGATTCCTCCTATCTCAATACATTTTAATTTGTTTCTTACATTTTCTGGGATTTTGGATAGCTTTTGTCTTACCCATTCTTTTGTAATTATAGGAATTCTTGCTTTTCCCATTGTATCTTCTATATTTATAGATACTTCTTTATAATTCATACTTACGATTGTTTTATTTACTCTTGGTAGTATTCCTAAGAATCCTTGGTGGAATACATCTTTTTCTTATAGATCTAATATTTTATTTGTTATTCCTTTGTATTTTCTAGTATCAAAGGTAATTTCTTGATTTATACCTTCTACTGAATCTTCAACTTCCTCAATTGTTTCTACCTCTATTTGTTGTATCTCTTGATTCATATATACCATCTCTTCAGAATCTTCTTCTGAAAATGATGTATCTAATTCATAAATACTACTGCATTGACTACTTAAATCTTCAAAATTCTCAATTGGTTCTATATCACTATCATTTTGAAATTCTTCATATATTCTTAGAGTTTTTACATTTTGTTTATCTTTTCTTTTAGGACATTGATGAGCTATATGTCCTTCTTCATTACAGATAAAACATCTGCATTTCTTGATATATTTAGGCTTGGGCTTTTTAGTCCAGTCTTTTCTTTTAAAATATTTTTTATGAGGTTTAAAAAGTCCTTTCTTAAACTTTTTATAGTTTTTAAACTTTCTTTTGTATTTCTTATATGATTTATATTTCTTTTTATGACAACCAAATTATTCAATTTGTCCTATATCTTTGTAACAACATAGGGAGTTTCTTCTTATTTTATATGCTTTTTTATTTTCTAAGGCTTCTCTACACTATATTCCTATCATTTTTTTTGTAAATTCAATTCTACATCCTAAACTATCTTTATTAACTCCATCTTCTTCTCCAAAAAGTAATAATTTTTCATATTCTTTTAGTAATTTCATTCCCCATGGAAATGGTAATTTTGTGAAATAAGATCTTAATAAATGTTTGTTTTCTTAATAATTTCCTTGATTTAATATATAATATATTTCTTCAAACTTACATGTGTATCTTTCAAGTTCACACATATCACATATTTTTAGGTTTTTCATTGCTATCATTCCTTCATTATATTCTTCTTGCTTTCTAGTTTCTTCGTCTATTGTAAATCTATTTTCTAAGAATTCTGTTTTTAAGGCTCTTTCTAGTTTTCTTAATATTTCTTGAATACTTTGCTCATTCAAGGCATTTCTATTGTCTATTATTTCAATTGTATTTTTTTCCATATTTTATACTCTTTTTTATATTTTCTGGTAGTTTTTTCCACCAGTCTGATACAATTCCTCTTAAAGTATGTTCTATAAATCCAAATGCTGTGTATGTTTCCCATTTATTAAACTGTATAGCTAGGTCTGTACTTTTTATCCATGTTTCTATAGCTTTATTTTTAACTGCACAATCTAGATCTAACCATATTCCTGTTGTATGAATTGGTTCATTATAAGATTTCATTGGGTTTATTTCTTTAATAGACTGTTTTCTTATGTTTCCAGTGTATCTTTTCTGTGTCTTTCTATATTGGTTAACACCTTCTTTATTAGGTATTGGTGTTCCATAAGGATAATTTTCATATTCTTCATCACTGCTAAATTCCGTCTTTATATTTTAACTAGATGATGGATTAGTATTCATTTTTGTATTTTCTAATTTTTCAGTTAATTCTTCTAACTGTTTTTTATATTCTTCATATTCTTCTCCAGTAGATTCTAAGAATTTTTGTTCTAATTCTTCTACTTCTGTTATCATATATTGTTTTATTTCATGATTTTTACCCTTATCTTTTATTATTCTAAAATCTTGAGGTGGATTAATTATAATCTTATCTTTTCCTTCAAGTTTTTTATCTAATAGAGCATTTCCTATTTGTAAATTATATTCTAAATTTTCTAATATTTTATGTATATCCTCAAAACTTTCATTTGTACTGTTTTTAGGTAAGTAAGGATAATTAGGTTTTTTATGTTTTTCGACTTTTCTCAAAAATTCTTCAATTATGTTTTCTTCATCAACTATATTCATCATGACTTTTGGTTCATAATATTTAGATTCGTAATATATTTCAGGCTCATACATTTCTTTACAATAAAATTCTACTTCTTCTTTTTCAAATTCTATCATTATTTTTTGATATAAATATTCATCTATTATGCATCATAGCATTAATTTATCTATTATTTGTTTTCTTATTTCTATTGGTAATTTATTAATTATCATTAATGTTAATATTTTTAATCTCCTAGTAAAGGGATCTGTAAAAATATAACTTAAACCATCTTTTTCTCTTAATATATAATACAAATTATTTTTAATAATTTCTATTTCCATGATCTAACAAGGCTCTGATACCAATTATACCAGAGTGCGCAGCAGATCGCACTCACTACCGTCCGGGTTTAGGGAAGCGGCCCTGACTTGACAGTAGTATAACGATACATATCTGAGTCCTTGACCATACCCTGTAGAGGGCCAAGCCGGGGGCGGAGAGTCAGCGGAATTAATTTTGCACTCATAAATATTTTAGGAACTAATTTGGTGTTTTTATATACTTATGATGGCTTCTAGTTGCAAATTATATGAAAAGGGTATTTTAGGAAATAATTTATTCTGTAACTATTCTATAAGTGAACAGTTCTGGTAAAGTAGCATTATCCTCTATTTTTTGCACATGTAGAATTCTTATAATGGATTGCACATGAAGAATTATAAACCACTTAATGATTTGTCGGGCGTGCAAAGAAAAGTAGTTTCCATCATGAATTCTTACATGTATGATGGCTAAAGACTCACAATTATAGAAAAGAAGAAGAAGATGAAATTAGGTTTATGTGTTGTGGTGTGAATAGTTAAAAATATGTTAACCCTAATTATGTAATTTTACTTAAGGTTATTTAAGTAAATAAGAAAAAAATTAAAAATTGTGGTGCACTCAATAAATTTTGTAGTGGTAATATAATTACCCATTTAAAAATATGTAGATTTTAAATTTTAAAAAAATATACATTTACATAAATTGAATCGACTAAATCAAGAACATGTCACATATTTTTCAAAAATAAGTCGATTTAACAGGTTTTGGGCGAGTATTTAATTGGAGGTTTTATAAATCTAATCAGACCGATTTTGGTCATAATTCCCAATTTTTCCTATTGAGCCAAACTGTCCAGACCGATTTTAAACTTTAAATATAAAATGTTCTCTATTTTAAAAAATCAATCCTTAAAATTATGTTACAAAGAGCTTTTTAAATTAACATTTTAAAATTGAGAGTAGATTTGGTTGTACAAATTTGAAAAGCCAAACCCACTCTCTACAAATAAATGAAGTCAAAATATTACAATTTTTAATAGAGAAAAATAATATAATAATTTGAAGGAAAACAAATGAAAATAAAATATAGAAAAAAATAATAATAAATATTATTTGGGATGTAAAATACAAAGAATCTATTGGAATATTTAAAAAAATTGACTTTCTAAATTGTAAAATATGTTCTTTTAATAATAAAAAGTCTCTTGAATATATTATAGGGTAAAAGTCTTTTTTTAACTACGCCACTTTTAAATCAAGTGAATATCCCTAAACTTTTATTATTTTTAAACTTATGTTCTCAACCTTTTTAAATTTTTTTTAAATCATCAATCCTCTATTCATTTTCACATCTTGAATATAGAGATGATTTTCGTTCAAAATATTTGTTACGAGGGCAAAAGAGACAAATTTATCTCTCGTATTTTTAAATAATCGAAATAAATAATAAATATATAAATTAAACAAAATATTTGTCCATCATTTCAATCAACGTTAGTAGAATACTTGAATGAAAATAGTGATTAAAAACAAAATATGTTAATTAATTTAAGGTTAAGATCGACAATCCAACAAGAAAAAGTTGAGAACATAAAAGCAAAAACGAGCTAATATCAGAATCATTTCTTGTAAATAAAATGCGCAGATATAAACAAAACAGTCGCGTGAATATAAATTATATAATTACCATATATTATAAGCTCAGCCCACACGTGAGGGATATTCTGTTGACTAAAATGCCACTGGGACGCGGACCCTTTTTACTCCTCTTTTCCTCGTACCAAACACATCCTTAGGGCCAATAGATTTTCCCTTCACAGGAGCATTCAAAATAAAAAGTAAAGGAAAAGGTAAACAAAAAAAGGAAAATGTAATGTGTATACTCTTTTGTTAAAAGGTTGAACCCAACCTTGAAGGTCCCCCACCGCCCCACCCCTAGAGTATTGTGGAGAAGATAAATTGTGAAACGTGCCTCGACAGACCAGAGTACAAGAGCTGTCATATCGGTGCCTACAAAGAGTCTAATTTCATACCTTGTAAGAGGTAGGAATCAAACCCTCACACTGCGGCTATCAGCTCAACTGAGGCTACCTTATTCTTATCCTTTGCACCACTGAACTATACCCCGGAGGGCATATACACTCTTTTGTTAACATTACTGTTGATATTACAAGTATTGTCAAGAGTTGATTGGGTGAAAATTGTTAAAAAATTTAACTGTCCAATAGTGTATTACCAATGACAAAATGTAAAAAATGATGTGAATGATGATGTACATGTAACATGATTAGACAAAAAAAATTGATCTAGTAAGCTTATAAAATAAATGCAATAATGCCTAAGGAAAAAGTTGACTACCAAAATCAAATCGAACTTAAAATTTTGGATTCCTTGTGATGTTTTTGGGCTCGAAAGTTGTTCAAGCTGATGTTTCATGAGATGGAGAAGCATGTAAAGGTGTTGAATCCCATGATTTCGAGTTTATGTGGTGAAAATTTCATTAGTTACCCATATCAACTTAGCACGACAAATATATAATCTGCATAAATGTCTTTTAAAGTGATGTTCAAATAGTAATACGTTATTTTAATCATCTTATCCAAAACACCACGAATGGAAGATAAGTCGATTAAAGCACATAACGAAAACTCTGGGTCATGAGATAAGTGTCTATGCTAATGGACATGAAACCAAAGCAAGAAGGTTTGTTTCAGAGTAAAGGGAGTAGAGCCAAGACTCAATCCGTACACGCTCTTGAAGTTTTGGGAGTTGAGAAATACCATTGATAGAAATTGCTACACAAACGGACACGTTCATATCAAGAGGAAAAAAATAAGCATCACTATAGAAGTCCAAACTAGTGCGTCCTTAGAAGTTAGATGATCTTCATTCCTTCTTAAACAAAAAGTAGAAGTTCGACTCAAATATTTGAGTTAAGACCTGCTGTCCAATTTTTGCTGTTTAATTTATCATCCACTATTTAATTATTGACACATCAATTTACATTAAAATGTTACCTATTTTTAAACATTAGAAGTAGTTAGAGAAAAGTTGAATATGTTAATTTAAATGTATCAATATTTAATTATGTGAACAGCAAATTGAACGGCAAAAATTGAAAAGTGGATGTCGACTCCAAATCCTTAACCAGTTGAGAATTGAACATACAAGTGATGCATCAAGCCCGACAATTGTCGCTTGAGCTTGCGATTATGTGAACAGCAAATTGAATGGCAAAAATTGAAAAGTCGATGTCGACTCCAAATCCTTAACCAGTTGAGAATTGAACATACAAGTGATGCATCAAGCCCGACAATTGTCGCATGAGCTTGCGATTTTTGAGATTAAGAGGTCCTCCTATGATGAAAGAATACTAGCCAGTAGTAAATTTTATCGAAAGAGCCTGTTTGGTAGCCATTTTCACCCAAAAAATTCATTTTTTTTACCGTTAAACATGAAAATCAGCAGCCATTATTGACTTGCTGTCTCACAGGTGGGACCCACCTGTGTAGTTAACGGTCATTTTTTTGTTAAAAATCTTGCTGAAAATAGCTCCCAAACAGGGGCTAAATATTTTACAACAAAAGAAAAAATAATCTCAACCCCGCAAATCTTTCAAGTAGGAGGTCTTCTCTACATGGTGAAGTAATAAGCGAGCTATATCGCTACCTCGGTAGCTAAGAGATCAAAGAAGAATTTATAAAGTAAAAGTTACCTCTGAACCCAATTAGCAGCTAAAGCAACAAAGAAAGCTCCATCCTTCGTGAATGTGAGAACTTAGACTAAAAAGCATTATGTGGCAACAAAATGAAATAGGACAGCAAATGGAAATAAGTAAAATGATGAATATAAGTACAATTTGTGACCCATTATTCTTGTTCAATACGAAACAAAAACTGTAAAATATATTATCAGTAGCCAAAGGGGCAGATCGTAAGAATGTTTCTGTACCCAGAAATACTACAAAGTTTGTAATATTAACAGCAAATAGTCTCGTGAGTATTCCAGCTATATATTCATGAGTTCATCACTTCACCATTTTCCATCCTATTTATGGTGACATAGCCTCGTTCATGCCTTTCGCTTAGATTTTTCCGTTTATCCCTGTGATGAAAGAATTAGAAATCAGCAGCAAGCACCTATTAATCTTGTCCCAATAGTTGTTGGTAAAGGATTTGTTGTTTTCATACCTATGGTCGAGAATCCAAGGATTGACACCTCTCTCCCTTCCCCGAGAAGGAAGCAACATAAAGAGAAAAAAGAAAAAAAAGGAAAAAGGGGAAATCAACAGCAACAAATTTTCTAGGCAAATTAAAAGATGGTGGGTGCAGCCAGAAATCGTAAGAAAATAATTACACTAATTCAATCTCATTGATTCCCGCAGAATACGAATACGAATTAACAAAATTGGGAGAGAACTTCACGAATTTTTTCAAAAACAATCAAAATATGAAAATGAAACATAGATCTCTATTTATTCCTACTTCCTTCAATGAGCTACTTGACGTCCCTACCCTCATTAATTCAAGTGCATGAATTAATAAAATTTAAATAACAATACTATTTAATCAAACTCGGTAGCGCATTTTGCGTATCTAAGGTTCAAAAAATAATTCAAGGTACCTCAACAGCACTGTCAAGAGTCGTCGCACAACCACTCGCCTTGACCATTACACTAAGCTGAACTAAATGATACGACAGATCTTATAATTGAGATTTAGTCCGTTCCACCTGATTCCCCTGCAATATCAATTTGAATATACATATCAGAAAAGTATAAGCACAGATGCAAACTTAAAACCATTAAAAGAAGAAAATGGATTGTATTGAAGGTTTGAGATAGTGCTTGCAACTGTCATATTAGGCCGTTAGATCTAGTTGTTTGTACATCTTTTCATTTTGTTTGGCTGGGTATGTCCGGCGTACTTGTATGCGTACTTGATCTTTGATTGCCCAGATATGCCCGGTGTAGTTGTATATGATTTTTGATCAATATATTTACATTTACCGATTAAAAAAAAAAAGGCTTGAGCTTCTTGGAATCAGTCAAGCCTCAACTACAACTTGTTGAAAGTGCTGGCCAAATAGTTGAAACGAAGCAAGCTTGGATTCACTTTTAAGCTAGAGTAAATATAATTCAGAATATGCAAGGCACGTGTACTTATGGCATGTTTGATAAGGTGGACTAGACAACTTGAATAGTACTAAGAATGAAAACGAAATAAAATCTCATCTCGTAGTGTCAGTACTACGTACCAAACATGTCATCGGTATGTGCACCAAGTACGTGATACAACTCCATCATCCATTAAGCTCTTCGTAAAATTATACAAATTTCACCATACACATGCAATTTGGAAAGGAGGAAATGGTAACATGACTTGCAAAGGAACCAGTTTGATATTCCTTACCAGTGAGGTCCCATCGGAAGCTCGCTCCAATAAATAGGCACAAGGCTTGAAAAATTCTCCATAATCCTTTGACCATTTATCCAATCTTGAATAAATGTATGTGGAGCCTAAAGAATTGGACCAGGAAATGATTCCTCCTCTGCTTCAATTCATACAGCTTTAGCATCTCATTGGTGAAAGCAACCAGATGAATGAAGTTGGTCAAAATGCATACCTGTAAGCTGGAAACCCCATTCCCTTAACAGAAGCAACATCAAGATCCGATGTCCTAAATGCTATTCCCTCTGAAATGATGCGGAAGGCTTCATTCAAAGCAGGAAAGAGGATCATCTCGGCTATCTCACGGTCGGACAATGTAGTCAACTGTCACAAAAAATGCTATAATTTTTATTTATTTATCTACTTTCCAGTTTTTTGGGGGAGGGGGAAGTCAACTCAGTCCTAGATCAGAAATCAATAGGAAATATTCATGCATATTACCAAGACCCTATGGAAATTGAAAAAAAAAAAAAAAATTATATATGCATTCATCAATGTAAAATCATCGTCAAATTTCCTTATTTTGCATTCGAATGTGAATTTCAACTTCCAAAAAAAATCCATGGACAAGCGGCAACCACTTCAAGTGGTTGTGTAGTATTACCTATGACTTGCATACTCAAAAATCACGGATGCAACTTGTGCATTTGCTTGGGGCGTAGACCATATGAGCATGTTTACCTAAGCTTTTAAAAAAGGGAAAAGCCATTTGTACCCTCCCCCTTACACTCTACATTACCCGACCCCACCGCCCCCCTCACAACGAGGTGGGGCCCGAGGTGAATTAAATAATCCGTGGCCCCCCCCTTGTGAGGGGGGAGTGTGGGGTCGGGTAATGTAAATGGTAAGGGGAAAGGTACCTCTAGCATGATTCTTTAAAAAAATAATAAATAAATAAAATAATAATAATAAGTGACGTTCAAAGTCAACTTTTGTCTTTGAGCATAATATCTTAACTTTAAGTAAAAAAAAAGTGACACTTTTTTTTTTTACTAGTATCTCTTTATCAAAATAAGTAATTTATTTATTTCCAACTTCGACAACATAAAGGTTACCTACTTTAAAACTAACTTATTTACGTACAAGTAGATTTAGTTATGAGTAAAAAATTTAAAATTAGCCAAATATGCTATAGCACAGGATCTGCTAGAAGTGCACAACAATTTGCTTATACTCTGTCCTAAATCAGTTTCACTCATGTTGCATCCAAATCAAGACGGCCACACAAAAGATTACAGGGCTTTTTAGCCATTGTTGTGCTGTATGCACATTTATTAGCAAATAGAGGTCATTAACTTAAATATAGTACAAGATAAAGTGATCATTCATCAGCGAATCCTTATTGATATGCAAGAGAGACGGAGAGAGACCTTGGAATTAATGGTCACATCTGATATAGTTCGAGCCTTTTCTGTGTACTTCATCATCTCGGGATCCATGCTAGGCTTGTTATTCTCGTCATATATATAGAACCCTTTGCTATTTGACTCACCTGACAAATGCCACAATTAACAAGAGCATGTGAGAGACCTACAAGAAATGATTTCCTAAATAAAAAGAATGGAAGCGCTAAGATTCAAGGTAAGTAAGTTACCTTCACGATTATCTTGTTGCATAATTTCAATTAGAATGGGTTTGTAGGATCTATCAGGAAAGTTCTCGACAAATATTTTACTTAGCATGATAGCAACTTGAAATCCAACCAGATCAATCATTCTGCATCCATTTTTTCAGTGAAATAAATAGATGACATTATAATGCAAAATAAAGAGAAGGCGGCTAATCTAGCTGAATTGGCGTTTTCGTATCAAATAATGAAACTGAAAACGACAGAAAAGTATGTTGCCCTCTAAACACTATGAAATAAAGATCTTTTAATCTTCCTATGAATAGCTCTATATTTTTTAGCCCTTCATTGTGCATAACATTATCTACATAAATAGGAAGTCATGTGACACAGTCAGAAGTAGTTGACCCAAACTGAAATAATTATTTCAACTTCAATTGGACTTGAAATTGCCAGCATACCTAAATGGGCAGAGTGACATCCCGAAGCTTGTAATAGCCCGATCAATTTGGTAAACATCTACACTTCGTTCAGCGAGTAGTATTGCTGCATGCAAATAGGTAATAATCATGCGAGTGACTGCGTAGCCATTGCAGTCCCTAACTACAATTGGAGTTTTCCTCATTTTCCTCCCAAAAGCTATTAAGTCAATAATAACTTGAGGGGATGAGTGTGTGCAAACTATTTCCATAAGAGGCAGGATGGGAGAAGGGCTGCATCCAAATGATGAATCAGAATTCAAAACCAAATTATAAGGCAGTAACAATAAAGTGGCATGAAGTATTACCAGAAAAAATGGATCTTAGCCATTCTGTTTTCGCATTTTATCCTTTCTCCAAGCAATTTCAAACTCAATGTTGAAGAATTACTGGCAAAGATGCAATTTGGGGGGCAGCATATCTCTAGTTCAGAAAATATCATTTCTGTCAAGGACAGACTTTCAGATTCTGCCTGTGAGTTAACAAATCAAATTTCGACTTATGTTAACCATAATTGTCATTTCTACAGGTTATTCGCGTGAATTTTGAGATGTGCAAATTCAATATTTTCAGTAGTTACTTCTCTTTCTTTATTTTCAACTATTATCACCATTTTGCTTCCTTTTCCTCTTAAAATATTTGCTTATTTTTTTACTCATAGGACATGCGGAAACCTGGATCCTTCTACAACCAAAAAAAATTAGTAAGAAAGCAAAGGCAAATTATCTACTAACTGATATGCTTCAAGGAGGATCCTTACTTCCATGAACATTCTAACAACCGATGTGGTAATACCCAACATGTAGAGTATCAACTAATTCTACCCAGTATCATGACAACCTTATATGCCCTTTCGATAAATTTCTCTGTGTCTAAATTCTTGCACATACGAAATTGCCTTGACCACCCTAGTTCCTTGCACGTCAGTCATACAGGTAAGGCAAAGTAACAAGATATTAATATCTGCAGCCAAAAAGCAATGTTCCCAGGCCATAAAAGGAGACCAGTTTTCTTCAGTAACCATTTTAAGGAAATTCTTGTAAAAACCTTTTCAAGTTGTCGTGTGAGACTTTTAACCAGATCCTAAGACAGCTACTCAAAGTTCTGACATCTATATCTTGCTAGTAACTAAAATTCTTTGGAGTGACTGCATTAGAAAACAGGACCCTATCAGCTTTTTCTGCCTGCTGATGCAGAAAAAGAAATATTAATAATATTGGAATTATAAATAATAATAAGAGAAAGGCAAAGTCTCAGATGGAAATATAGCTTCACGGTGAAACCAACCTCTATAACTAAATCAACGTCCTTAAAGTTGTCATAGTTGAGAACGCCCAAGATTAGATTGAAAGATTTCTCAAGTTTCTCTTGAGTTGCCTTTTCCTTCTTGACATGATTTTGCAAATTTTCTGACATTGAAAAGGCAATATCAATCATTTTAAAAAATAACCTAGAGATATTTTATTAAAAGGTAAGTTTCTTGGCACCTTTAACTCTGCTGATGCCATCTAGTAGACACTTTTTGTCCCTCTCTTTCAGTATTACTTGGTAATTACTGAGAACCAACATTGTCGCTATTTCAGACGCCATTAATCCCCCGCCAAGAATTGCAACCTTGTTTATTTTCCTCGGCAGCAAATTTCTATCAGTAATCCCAGGAATCTGAGACCAAATGTACAATGAAGTGAGGCACTAAGCAAAAGATATAATCAAATGACTAAGATCTTTAAAATTTCAACTTACAGAATTAATGCAAAGGTATGGCCATGGCCAATAAAATCTGTGTTTTTATATGCTACCTTACATCTGGAGAATGAGATACTTGATTAAAGAAGATTCATCTCCGTACTTTTTACACAAAAGATGTCTGTCTCTCAGTAATTTGAGTCAATATAAAGATCATCTGGTTGCATAGTTCCAACCATCAGAACAAAGTATCGATATGATAGAGTTTTTATTCAATTTCCATATCATCAGGATCAGATTTCTCTGAAACCTCTAGAACTTATTCTATTAACAATTTCATTGAATTATGGCACAACACAAATCTTCTCTCATTTACTGCACAAGTAATTCAATATGGTCATTGAATTAATATCCTAAACTTGACCAGAGAAGACGTCAAAATTAGGTGGAACCTTTAAAATTTGAGTTTGAGCAAAAAACATATGGATCAAACTCCTGCATGTACTGGATTGTCGAAGTTCTTGTAAAGCTTCAGCTTCCTGCCAGGGGAGGGCAAATTATCATAAACTGCACGTAAGAGGGTATTCCACCAGCAGAAAAGTAGATAATTTTTTACCTTCCATAGTCCATTACGAGGGCCTGAAGCTATTCCATGTTCAATGACATCAATGCATACTAATGGGTGCATCAGATTCGGGTTCTGTTTCTGGACTTGGAGTCGGGCTAACTTAAGTATTTCCCTAGCCTGTCCTAAGGGAGCTAATTTGTCAGTTTTATAAAGACTAATGACCCATGGCCTTCTACACTGCAATATATCCAATGCCCATTGACGAGCTTTTAAAAGCAGCTTATCTGATGGAGCTATAACGTCCACAAGAGACAAAATCCGAGCTTCTTCACCACTTACTCGCTTTGACATCTGAAGAAGAATAAAGGATTTTATTATATGTATAGGTTAAGAAAATCAAACACATAAAGTACAAGTCTGCATACCAAAATCATTTCAAGAGCCTTCGGAAGGCCCACAAGCCGTGGAAGCCTTTGTGTCCCTGAAGCAAATCACAAGTTTAAAATCAATTACCATGTAAAATGATCGACAAATTACAAGCATCATATCACCTCCCACGCCACAACTTCAAAAGGAGTTAATTTGAAAGTAAAATTAAGTAATAAGATTTCTAGCCAACAGCAAACTAGTCCAATTGAAGGCTTTTAATGTTGTAATCTAAGTGAACAAAAACCATCTTTGTCTTACCATGGATTTAACTATTAAGAAGATACCCATGCCATTAAGTGCATATGCTGACCCACACTAAGTAAATGAATTATGAAGAGCGTCTTGTTAAACTTGCTTCGCTGAAGAGTTCAAACAAAAAGGTCATAGCTAGCTCTCAATGTGCCAAAATGAAGCATGTAACACTAAGTGTTGCACCAATGTTCCCAGACATGGGATTTTTTCTTTTATATTTTTCTCAAAAAGTAGAAGAATGTTTCTATCAACAAACAGTCGTGAAATCTTCATCTTGAAATGCAACATAATAGCACCAATAGACTTTCGTCAGGCCAGCCCAAGATCAGTTGGATGCTTCTCAGATAACCAGCAAAAGTATCCAAGTAAAAGAAGGCAAGTGAATTTCAAGGGTTACATGTCAAAATTAAAAATATCTCAACTTCTACATATTCCAGAATAAATACCATTTGTCATGGAATAATATATAATTAAGATACATAGTAAACACCAGTTGGCATAGGATAATATATCACTGAGATGCTACAACAAACCATTTGTGTAGGATAAATATATCAGTAAGAGATAATATGGACAGTACAGCAATTTTCTACAACATAAAAACTTGTAAAATGCAACATTCGACAAAAGGAAACTCAGGAATTTGTGCAATAGCTTCCAAAATGGAAAAACCGGATCCTCTTAAAACCGATAGAGCCCAATATTCAGAAAAAAAGTAAAGATTAAGATGGTTGAGTGAATCCACTACTCTTGTCCATCTGTGAAAATCCAACAGACCTCCAAGACCAGGAAGAATCCCATATTGAAGTTCAGGAAGGCCTAGTTGTGCAGAGGAAGTAGATATACGGGCATGGCAGGCCTGAAAAAGTGCAACCCATAAAAAGAGTGTTGACAGAAGGATAAAAAAAAGTTACTTCCGAACCAAATTATGACACGTACAAGAGCAATTTCTAGCCCCCCACCAAAAGCAGGGCCATCAATGGCAGCTACCAAAGGCTTTCTTGCAGCTACAATTATAAATAATGGTGAAAAATTATAAACTATAAATCTAACAAACAAACACAAAAAGTTGTCTTGAAAGAGCTTCTTCTAACATGCCTATGTTTCTTTGTAACTGGTCTCAAAGCAGACAGGAGGAGTGTCATATTAGATTGAGAGTTGGCATAGAACTTTGTCACATTATTGATCTATGGCATGAATCTATTATTTATTATAAATTTTGTTCGACTTCTCCTGATAGGAAGCATTGCAGTGGACTCCCATGTAGTGAAAAGTGAGGAAGGCTTAGTTAAGATGTAATGGATAAGTGATGCCACAAATTAGTCGGCACATATTTTGAAAAGTAAAAGGTGGTTTCCACCTTTATGAACAGAAGTTGGAAAAGAAGTCAACCCGTAGAAACAGAATTAGAATAAGTACTTGGAATATAGGGACACTTAAATCTTTAGAACTAGCATGAGTGATGCGTAAGAAGAAATTCATGTGGCTTATAAACGTGGGTCGGGTGTATGGGTAGGAGAGAAGACAAATGAAGTGAGAACGAAGACTATAAATTTTAGTGCATTGGTGAGGATATAGTAGAAACAATTAGTTAATAGAGTTCAAAATATGCAACATAAGTATGCCATTACTAATGAATGGAAAAGAAAGAGCAAATGATTTGACCTGATGTAATAGGATAGTGGAAACTATAGGGTAACATACAATTGATTTCCAAAGATAAAGCTTTTGAATCAAAGAAAATAAGACAGGTGGGAAATATTAACTTGAAGAGGAATGCGATAGGCACCCGTATTAGGAACCTAACAAAGGAGGTAATGAGAGAGTACAAGAGTAGAAGCACGCTTAATATGGAAACACAGTGGTTAAAGTATAAATTATAGATGGTGGTTAAAGCAAGAGAAAATTTTAGTAACTCGCCAAATATAAAAATATGTGATATTTTTCTTGGGAGGTATCGGAAGGGAATTGGATTTCATATGACTGTATAAGGTTCCATTGCATGGGCTTATAAAATAATTCATTTTTAGTAAATGACTTGACTTTCCTTCCATTTTCTTTGTTTGGTATGCCATTGATTGGTATGAATTTCTAAAAGATGCAATTTTTAGCAGAAACTTTTGAGAAGTATGGGACAGATAAACAGGAACCAAGAGGGGGATTCATGTAGTTGACCCTAAAGTTGTTGAAAAGTTCTAGCTAGTTTTTGTCATTGACAGAGCTTGGTCTAGAACTAGAACACACCTTCGAAGATGTCGGTGAGAAATTCAATTGACAAAAATCCAAGCTCCTTTCGCGCTGTTGCGACATCTATACCACTTAGAGCTGAAGAAACCATACATTAGGTATTAAAGGGCAACAAATTACATGTGACCAAACTTACTCCTTTTCCCTTGACTTCCACCAAAAGCGGTCACATCAAATCCACCTGAAAACTTTCCTTTCGAACCTGCTCATTTAACCAAGATGTTAGATTCACAAATTTATCATCCGTCACTATGAAATATGGTAGCTTTTTAAAATTTTACCAGTAATAACAATTGCTCTCACATCATCTCTTATTATGGTTCCTTCAATACTCTCTTTTAAGCTGAGGAGCACTGAAAAATAACAAGGCAACATGTTACAGAATTCACAAAGCACAGAAACAGAAAAATCCAGAATGTGTATTAGTTGCTGCAAACAGGTAACTGATGGTAAATGGCACAATTCTAATTATCATAAACAATTGCTTTCGGGATGAGTCTTGTAACGACAGTTTACGATGAAAACAAAGTAAAAATAATCTGGGGAAAATGAGCAAAATTAAGTTTAAAGGGAGAAAGGTTAATTTAAGTGGAAATACCGTCAACAGAGAGCAAATTGAGAGGTGGATTGTTGATGGTGATGATGGCCACACCATCAGCCCCGACATCCACCGCCGTTCTTCCTTTCATCGGTGGTTGTCTGAGGCAATATTGCAGTCAGAGTAGTACCTCTGCAGTGGTCGTTAATTGGGTAGTGGATCAAAAAATTTGATGCTAACCGCGCGTAATGAGTCTAATGACAAATGTGTAAGCTTTTGATGCTAAGTCTGTTGCGCTTCTTCTACGGGTCTCTCATGTGTGAGCTTTTATGCTAAAAGCGTTAGTCTATAGATAGGTACAGCAAAAAAATAATGAAGTGTTTGGCTAAAAGTAAAAGTTATTTTTAAATAATACTTTATTTGTAGATATGTTTTTATATTTTTTGTTACTTTAAATCTATCTACTCTCTCTTAAAAGAGGGACTTTCAAGATCACTATTCGATTTTACCTCTCATATAACTATTCCATATGTGGGAAAAAAAAAAAAACTAGCCGTATTTATTGACTTAAATTCAGTGACACGGTAAAGACGAGGAATGAGAGGAATGATAACTTCTAAGCTGCACACAAGTTGCTGTGAGAATTTTGATGTTCACAACCTCCCAAGTAGCCGCAATTTTTTTAACTCACACTGATGGCATATTTTACAAGTTCTCACAGAACGTTTAAACTATATATAAATGCAGTATGTTCTCTTATTTTGCCAACAACAACAAAGAAGACGTTGGCTTACGATATTTTGATATAGGCTAGGCTGAAGCACCTGAAGGCTGAAGCACTCTAAATAATTTAGATTGCGACGACTTCCAATTACTTTTCCGATCACAATAAGACAAGTTTTCATTTCTCCCTCTTCCCATAAGGAATACATTGCTGTCAAACCTACTTAATCCAATTTGCTTATACTCAAAATTTCTCGTAGATCCCATGGTTGCAATCCCAATTTCTTCAATTGCCATAGTATCGATTTTTGGTCAACAAATTCCGACTTAATCTAGTACAGATTTTGTGTTCTTCTTCAAACCGTCTTCAAGGAATACCCATCAATCTTATTTATTTTTTGGTTTAAACAGACGAATTTGAAGTATTGGGGTGAACGAATTTGATTTAGTTTTAGCTTAGGGTAGATGATACGGAGTTGAAGTCTTGTGTTCTTCTCCGAATTTGATTTCATTTAGTTTTATGTGTTTATTTAGTTTAACATCAAAATTTGAAACATTGGGTGAACATAATGGATTCAGTTTTGGTTGTTGGTAGATTATATTTAAAAATTAATTATTTTTTAACAACCTAAAAAGAACCAATCTTGGTGTAATATTTGTGATTTACATTTTGTTTCCTTTTAATTCACTGCTTTTCTACGATAGTTCTTATTGTGAATGATAAGTGTAATTTTTACACTTATTTGAGACCTAAAATAATGACATTTGATAGTTTTTTTGATAAAATATATTCTAAATGGTTGTATTTTATGTTTAATAGGTAAAACTCTTTGGATGGAAAAGGAATTGAAGCAAAAGTTGGCGAAAAAGGGCAAAAATCTAAAGTACAAGGACCAATTTGCATTGAATGAAAGAATTAAGGACTTGGAAGTAAGCACTAATTTAATTAGGCAATTGAAATGTGTATAACCTTATGAGCTCAAAACTTTTGCTATCATAACCAAAAACATCTCCGAACAATCTCGTCCATTGATTATATCAACATAGGATCAAAGCGGTCTTCGTTATAAGTAACATAACTAAACCCATCAATGGTCACGTATATCAATACAATCAAATGACATAGATCAAGTGTGGATGTGTAGCATGGAAATTACATGTAATGTGATCTTAACATGCCTATTTCCAACTGGTCCTGCCTTATTCCTTAATACCTTATGAGATCAACCATAAACTTTAATCAGAGTGGAACTGAACTGAATACTTTATTTCTGAAATGAACTGAATGTGCACAACCGAAATTATGTGTCAAAAGACAACATCCAAAATACAAACTCCCACTAAACTGGCATATCATCAAAAGATGCAACACCCATGTGAGCACCAAGCTCATGAAAGACCTCGGGTGGTAGCCATTTAGTAAATGGATCCATAGAGTTTGTCCTTATATGCCTTATAAAAACCTGACCACTCTGAATTCATTCTTTAACAATTAGGAACTCAATGTCTATAAACTTTGACATCATCATGTTCCTATTGGAATATAAGACTGTTATTGTCACAAAATAACTTAAGTGGTCTTTCATTTCCATCCAAAATATGCAGCCTAGTGACAATATTGTACAGTCAAATTCCATAATCAAAATCAGAATATCCAACGATCTCCAATTGGTCTGATTTTCCTGAATGTGATCATGTAATCCTTTGTTCTCTATAGATACCGAATAACCTGATGGCTGCTTTCCAAATTTCCATCGCAAGTTAATTAAATATCTGCCTAGCATTCCAACAAAGAATACTATATCCGGATGTGTGCTATCCTGAGTATACATTAAATTCTCAATTGTCAAAGTATAGAGAATCTGATGTATATCATTTATCTTTAAATTTATCATTGGGGCATTAATTGAGACTAAAGTTGTCTCCCTTAATTGTAGGGGTATTACTTGATTTTCATATCTGCACTACAAATCTTTTAAGAACCTTATTGATACAACTCTTTTGTGATTACCCAAAAATACACAAAGAACAATTCTTGTGTATCTATATCCTTAATACAAAAGGTGCATCACAAAGATTTGCTTACTCCCACTGAACTTGTGATATCCACAATCATCAATTGAATGTATCTCGAAACCAAATGAGATAATTATTTGATAAAATTGTGATACCTATTTGGGAAACCAGCTTAAGCCCATAGATGGATTTCTTTAATTTGTAAACCATCTAATGCAACTTAAGACCAAAATATGTCATAGAAGCCATAATTGTCCTAAAAGAGTTTTCATAGAAACCGAAGAAAAATCTCTTTATGTATGACATCAATCCACTCTTTAGAATTATTCCTTTGCATGGCTTGATGAAAGTTGATTGATAAGTCATTCTTTCGTCAATTCATGTCATCCTTATTTTCTTGGAGAAAGACTATAAAGTTATCCAAAATTGTCTTTCTTCTTTTATAGTGGATTTCCTTAATGACATTTGTTCTTGAGGTTGTTGAGTTTGTTTTTCTGGAACAATCTCTTGATTGTGTATGGGGGATTTTGTAATATTGTCTTGATCCGAAATTGCTTCTTGAACAAGATCTGGAGCAAGAATTTGTCCCTGAACCAAATCATTGTCAATTGCAACAGAAGGAATATATAAATATTCTTCATCTAAGACAAAATCATAACCTTATAACCTTATCTCCCCTCACAAACTCTACATCCTCAAGAAATCGAACATTTCCCGTTTCGAAAATTGACCTGATAGTGGGACCTTTAAAAATTTGTAACCCCTTAACAATTACTTTACTTAGAACTTTGTTGAGACTTTAAGCTGCAGTCTTTAGTGCTTTAAACCTAGGAGGATCCTGATGTACTGTGGGTAAATTCCACATTCCTCTAGGAATATTGCAAAAGTTCCTGGACATTGTTCTCCTGATTCGTCATATCTTTCATAGTATTCACCACTATGGTAAGATTTGACTTATTAAATTCTTTTATCGAGTCGATTTTCGAACTCAGTCTTGTATGCCTTGAACATGTCCAGTGTTTGAGATTTCTCATAGATGAAATATAGGTAGCCATATTGAGAAAAAATCGTCTATGAACTAAATAAATGACTGTTGACCATTCCAAGAAGCCGAAGAGAATGATCCACAAATATCCGTATAAATTAGTTCTAAGACATCCGAAGTCCTATTGGCACCTAATCTCCTTATGTTTGTTTGTTTTTCCCTTAATATAATTTACTTAAGTCTGAAAGTATCAAGGGAATCAAGAATTCTTTCTGACACAAATCTTTCCATTCTCTTTTGAGAGACGTGACCTTATCGCTTGTGCCATAACATAGCAGAATTCTCATTGGTTAATTTATGTTCAATACCATGTGAATCCATATACAAGGTTTCTTTATAAGAGGCAACCGTATTAAACACATATAGGTTATCGTAACCGAATAAAGAACTGACACCCACAATATTTGAATTAAGAAAAAGATCAACCTGACTATTTCTAATTGAACAAGAGTAACCAAAGTTGTCCAATGTAGAAATAGAAACCAAATTCCATCCAAAAGGACGGTACCGTAAATGTCTCTTTCAAATTCAAATAATAATCAGTCTTTAATGATAACCTAAATTCCGTAAAGCCTCAACCTTAACTGATTTGCCATCGCCCCAAATAGATGAATCTTTCAGCATCAATTGGCTTTGGCAGCTCAGACAACCCCGCATAAACACACTTATATAAGTGGTGGTACCGAAATTTATCCACCAAGTGTGTCTTGATATTGACATTAAATTTACCCCTAAACAAACCAAAGTGAGAAATGTACTTTTCTTTACACGCCAAGCGTAGCATTTAGTACAATATCTCTTTATATATCCCAGATTTTCACAAAATTTCCAACTAAATTTATTTCGCTGTTAATTTTGAACCGAACCGAATGCAGCTTTCTTATTCTTTCTTTTCTTTAACTTGTCCTTAGAGGTACTAGCCAAGTGAGCACTTTCAGTCCTCTCTTGCTTCAGCCTTTCTTCCTCTTGCACACAGTATGAAATGAGCTCATTTAGAGTCCATTTATCCATTTGACAGTTATAACTGACCTTGAATTGTGCAGGAATAGAAATTAAAACCAGATGCATGAGCAAATCATCAGATAGCTCAAGCTTTAGAGCCTTTAAGTTTGAAGCAGTATGAGACATCTCCATAATGTACTCCCGAATATTTCCTTTGCTTTTATGCCTTAGTGAAACTAAGTATGCCAAAAGCGTACTAGTTTCAGCCTTATCGCTCTTTGCAAAGCGTTTTTTTCAATTTCAGCAAGAAATTTATTGGCAGTAGTTACCTTATCGGACACAGCGCCCCTGAATGATACTGGAATACTACGCTTCATGATCATAAGACTCATGCGGTTTGAACAATCCCACTTATTAAAGTCCTTGTTTTCATTAATAGAACTTTTATCCGTAAGTGCAGCGGGTTGTTCGGTCCTTAACGCAAAGTCTAAGTTCATGCAGCCAAGAACGATCATAACGTTCTCTTTCCAGTCCTTAATAGTTGGTTCCATTTAGCACATGAATGGAGTTGATGTTGGCAGATATTGTGGAAGTTGATGGATTAACTGAATAGAGAACTAATACTTAATCTACATGTTCACATAAGAATCCATATTAAACAATTAATCAATTCAAATAATGGTAAACCCCATCACAAGAGACCGAGCACAACATTGATATTTAGTCTTTGGACATAAATATCAACTTGTAAGTGGTACTCTTGGTGTAGTAGTCAAATATTGACAATAAACCATGTCAAACAATAAACCTATCTTTGGACCGATTTATTGTTCACATAAAATAAAACCTTATAATTGTCACATATTTATTACCACAGGTATGTAAATAATTCGGCCAAATATTAACCTTCCTTTGGGTTGGTCAATACCCGCATGAATTACGTACACACAACCTTTCTAATATTCCAAATAAATTAATCTAGACAAGAGAGGTCACTTTGGTGACATGTTGCTTCAATCAATTCATTTATAAAAATTAGTAATCCAAAAGAAATACCAAAATTTGAATTATAATTGTTAATCCTTAATTCTTTTATTTTATTTTGAAACTTTAGGGGCCTAGGGTTAATAATACAGAACTTTAGGGACCCAGAAATAATAATCCAGAACTTTAGGGCTCAATAATTAATTATGGAAAACTTTAGGAGTCAAAAATTAATTATTCAAACTTTAAGGATCCAAAAATTAATTGTTGAAAAACTTTAGGAGTCAATAATTAATTATTGAAAACTTTTAGGGATCCAAAAAATAGTTGTCCGAAACTTTAGGAGTCAATAATTAATTATTGAAAACTTTAGGGATCCAAAAATTAGTTATCCGAAACTTTAGGAGTCAATAATTAATTATTGAAAACTTTAGGGATCCAAAAATTAATTATTTAAAACTTTTGGGGCCAATTTGGAACAAAATCAGAAACTTTGATGCTTTAATTACAAAATCAGAACTTTAAATGGCCCAAAAATAATTAATTTTAAAACTCCAGGGGCTGAATTATTAAAATCCATAACCTCAATGCCCAACTTGAATGAACTTTAAATTTTAGAGGCCGAATAACCAAAATTACAAACTGTAGGGGCTTAAACTTTAAAATTAAAACTTTAATGGTCCAAAATAATTAATTTTGAAACTTGAGGGACTGAATTATTAAACACGTAACTTTAAAGGCCCAATTGGATGAATTTATAACCTTAGGGGACTGAAACATCAAAACCTTAAACTTAAGGGGCTAAATCCTTAAAATAAAACCCTAATTTGAAATTGCAGTCAAGGACCTCAAAACTTCAAATTTACAACACAAGCCCCCGCCCCCAAAAATTCATCCAAACCCTAAAATCAAAATTTAACAACCCGGGCTTTTCCACCTCAACCCTTGGCGGCGCCGGCCAGGCCACATGTGGCCGGGGCATCCGTCCCCGGCCACCGGCTGCTTCGCAGCAACACAGCTGGCGTGTTGCAATGGCTAGCGTGTTGCGCTCTGTTCTTTGCAACAGACGGCAACAGCTTTACCACAGCTGCAATGACGTGTTGCAACGCTGAAAGAAGCTTGCCTTTTAAGCTGTGTTCAATGACGCTGAAGTGGCTTGCGCCAATATGCCATTGCCATTGTAAGCGGCAAAGCGGCCAAAACCGAAATTCTGAAAATCTTTAAAATTAACCGAATAATTTTCAAATTTAATAAATCTAAATCCGAAATTATTAAATTTGAAAAAACCATAAAAATATACAAGAACCAAATTAAAAATACTGATTCCCAATGATTTAACATGAATAGGCTCTGATACCACTTGTTAGGATTTTATTAAAACTTGAACTTTATGATCTTGCCAAGATCTTCATGTCAAACCATCAAGAAACTGAATTAACGCGGAACATACCTTAATCAATTGATTTCTGACTTGATTAATGAATCTTGAATCTGGATCTGTAAATCTTCAGTTTGGTTGCTTCAAATCTGCATCTTAATTCCTAATTGTGGGTTTTTTATGGATCTTCCTCTTCATATGCTTTCTCTTGTATTCTTGTGTTGATGGGATGCCACATAGAATGAGAAAATCACCATATGAATTGGGGACCATAACCCTTTATATATTTCCATATGTATTCGGCCCATCGTCAAATACAAACCCTAATGGATCCGGTCTCTACACATATAGTCCGGTCCACACTTTAATTAGATGCTTAAAGCCCAATTACTTAATTCCTTATTAGATCACTTTAATTTTGGGCTTAACTTTAAGATAACATTTATACACAGTTAATTACATATGTCGGCCCATCACGGAAATTAAATAATTTCCCAACAATACGCACACAATTTGCAGGGAGAAAAGGCAAAGTCAAAAGTGGGTGGTTAATTAGTTTACGTACAGTAAATAGAGGCTGGATTTTCTATTTGAAAAAGTGGCTGCCTAATTGATTACATAGACACACAGTAAATCGGCAGGGACTAATCACGCAGGGAGGAGAAGAAATTAATTCCAGTTCTCCTCACGTTTCATCAATTTTCGGTGATGTCGTTCCACTTTTATTTATTTAATTTCAACATTATGTTAGGCTAGATTTTTATATTGCAAAGATATTGATGAACCCTTGTTTTGAAATTTTTAGTATTAATTAATTATTTTGACGTCTAGTTTGTGTATTTTTTTCCTTGGATGTTTATTATTATTTTCACCGACTTTTCAATTAATTAGTTACTAATTGGAATGATTTATTGGAATCTATTATTATCGAGAGAGATAATAGATTTGTGGCTAAAAATAATAAATATTGTAAGGTTCGATAGAGAATAGCGATATACCTCTATATTTTACATGGTTTTCATAGGTATTCTAGATCGTTTAATACATTTATCATGTTCGCATCTTGCATCGAGAGATAGGAAGGTCACATGAGGGGAATATATTTGATAACTATCGAGATAGGTTTTCAATTAAATTAGGAACGCTGACCAACAAGAATGATCACAAACTGTCATTTTAATTCGTTGTGCTAAAAATGGATTAACAAGGGGGATTCGACATCTTAGCAACCCTTTCATATATTTGAAAAATCCAGTTAAATTGATTTTTACTTTAGTTTATAATTTAGATATTAGTACAGTAAACTCTAAACATATTTGCTATTCGATTAAAGTTGGAGTTAATTTTAACTCGATCAAACACGTAGTTCTCGTGGGTTCGACACTCTACACATTACTATATTACTTGTTCACGATCCCGTTCACTTGCGGAAAATCAAACGACCTGTGAAATTGGGCCCTTAACTTTTGTACCCATTATAAACAAGATTGGAAGGTTGGAGTTCGTTCAAGATTCGGGTACATCATCTCAAACAATCTTTAAGAATGAAGGAACAAAATAATAATAATAATAATAATAATAATAATAATAATAATAATAATAATAATAATAATCATCATCATCATCATCATCATCATAGGAGTTCCTCAGATGAAAAATTTAACAAACTCCTATTTTCTTGTGTACCAGAATACTGGCTCCACCTACACTTGTTAGAAAAACCCTGAAGTTAGCCTAATTATTACCTGCCAAAGTGGTTATGACCACACAAAACATTATTTCTGTTTATAAAGGATTACAAGTTTTATATTGATGTATTGCTTTGTATTGCAGATGGTGGCCTAAGTACAGTAGAAAATTTGGCATCAACTACAATTTGTGATAATGTATAATATACTCTATATTTGGTGGTCAACCTTTGCTGATATTAGGAATTACAGAACCAACTATCATAATGTAATATTACCTCTACAAATTTCCCAAAGGAAGAAAAGACTTGGGACAAAATCTACCCCGTGTCTCCGTGTGGAGACACGGGGACAGAGACACTGCACGGAGGTTTTCTCCATGCAGCACGGAGAAAACCTCTGTGCCTCCGTGCTGCACAGAGGAGACACGGACCATGTCTCCAAGCCTGCAATTCAAATCCTCATCAATCTCGAAATTCTGGATTCTCTGGCCGCAATTCAAATCCATTGAAAGAAGATCGGGGCCGGCATGCTTTCAATATGTTGAAAGCTTTTGTTTATGCGTGCTTCATTTTTGCATTCGCGATTTTTTGCAGTTGTAGTTATCCTTTCTTGGACACATGGGGTTGTTCTCCTGCAAGGCATGGGATATTGTGCCATTTAGTTTCATGAATTGGCTTTTGAGGACTGGACTGGCGCTGTTCATAACGTTTGGTTTAACATAGTACATAATTCAGAATGTGTACATGGTTCTAGATGTTATCTTGACGGCAATGTAAGTTCCAATTATCAATCTGGTTCAAGGTCCTGAATGAGATACCGTACCGTTTATAATGTTCTGTTTCGTTATTGATTTGAGTGTCAGATTAGTATTTTTCTGTGGGTTCTTGGGTTATCTTCTTTGCCGAGGCAGTAAATATTAAAGAGATTGTGAAAGCAAGTCAATTATTGTTTTTAATGTTGCAAAACCCTGCTCTTGCTATAAGAATTTTGGAAGCTATAATTTGCGGGCCAATGGGCAGGTTGGTGTTGTGGTGGATTTTGGGGGGATATTCATATTATTCATTGGGTTTTCAGTGTGTGATGGAGGTTTATTTCATGGTGGCTTGGCTGGTTTATTTCTTTTCAGTAGTGGATAGGATTGGGATGAGAGTGGGAAGGAACCAGATGAATGCCATTCTTGAATTTTAGAGTGTTGCAATATAGATAGCAGTAACAATTTTTTAGCTAGAAGTAGATGTAAATTTACACTGCATTTGTATATGTTGTCATGCAAGAAATGATAGTAAACGGTGACATTTGACTATGATTGCCTTATCAGAGTTGTTAATACGCATGTATTATAAACTATTATACTTAGCATGTTTTATTAATAATAAAAATAAAATATAAAATAATCTTGAGAAGGGGTCTACGTGCCTGCACAGAGACACCCGTGTCTCCACGGAGCTGCACGGAGGTCTTCTCCGTGTTGCACGGAGTTCTCTATGCTACACGGAGACATCGTGCGAGAATGTTGTTTTTATCACATCACTTTTGTCTTTTTGAACCTATTTTCAATTAAAACCAATTTTGAATTAATTAATGAATTATTCAAGACAACATTTACAAATTTAAAAATTAAAACAATTTTTGTGGAAGGAGTAAAAGATGAAAAAAATATGTATACGCAAGACTTTTCACAACAACTTGAATATATGTCAATTTTCACATAAGAAAGAAAGAAAACATGAATAGCACAAATCCCAAGTTGTAACCCGAATGTTCAAAACCAATTCATTGTTGAAGACACCACTGTCAACATTTTTTTATGGAAAGATGGAGAAATGGAAACTTGCCTTGTGACGGAGATCTTGTAAATCACTGCAACTTTAGAGGGAAGAAAGAGTTTCAGGTAGTGGTTCAGAACCACGGAAGTTTTCTCCGTGCAACACGGTTACACGGAGAAAACCTCCGTGGAGACACGGAGCCGCGTCTCCACAAAGTGACACTCCGTGCAACGTGGAGAAGATTCTTCAGCACATCGCGGAGAAGACTTCTCCGTGCTGCGGAGATTTTCTTCGCGCTCCACAGAGACAGCACGAAAAGAGAATGTTGCACCGAATCTACGTGTTACTGCGCGGGAATGTTGTTTTTATCATATCACTTTTTTTTTTTTTTTTTTTTTTGATGTATTTTCAATTGAAACCAATTTTGAATATTAATTCTTTTTGTCATTTGAACCTTTTTTCAATTAAAACCAATTTTGAATATTGATTTTCAACAAATTTTTAATTATATGATTTAACTATTAATTATATTTTTCACTTGCATTCACACCTTCAACTACCCAAACATTCATTTTCAACTACGCACTTTCAAGACAATTTGGTTTGTATATTTATACCACATGTCCTAAATAACATACATTTGTTTTTTCCTAATAGGATGCATATCTCATCGTGTTATCTCTAGCTACACATGAAGTCCATTTCTCAATATTGAGGGAGGTCAATAGCTACAACTTTTGAACTCTATTACAAAGATCTTTTTTTCCCCTCGTGTGATGAAGTATGCTTTGTTGTTTCTTATGCTGTTGCGGTGTTGAAGCCAAATCAATAAGCAATTTCTAGCAATTCATATTGACCTTTTTATGTAGAGGATGAGATGTTTGGAGCTAGAAACTACATAGGGACAATATGAGCCTTTTATGTTGATTTTATTGGAGAATTCAACAAATTTAAATCTAACATTGCCTTGCAAGGACTGAACACATTCGCATCATTATTCCTCTATTGATTTTCTGGTTTCTTTGAATTGAGAGGAATAATGTAAAGCACATGAACATACGTATGAGCCCGAGACGTATTATTTGGAGAGTTTACCGTATGGTATCCTGCCTCCATATTGGTGGACTATTCCGACCGTTACATGGGCGTAAGACATGCAGCTTGCTATACTTTTTGGTATTTCTTTGACTCTCCCCCCATCTCCTCTCCCTATCATGATTTGGTGGTCCTTTCCATCATTTGGATCTGTCAAGATCAACACTGATAATTATGTCGAGGATGGGTTTGCAAGCAGGGGATGCATCATTAGGGACTACGTGGGAAATTGTATCGAGACTTTCTCAACTTCATATGGACAATTATGATATTAGAGGCGGAACTTAATGCTATTTGTGATGGGATACTATTGGCTAGAGAGCTTTGTTTGTCAGATATTTAGGTTGAGGCAGATTCAACTGTTGCCATTCACTGCATCACTAGAGGTGGCGGACCGTGGCCTATCCAGGGGATACTCAGACAGATTACAGATATCGTTTCATTTGACAGACATATGGTCTCCCACATTTTCAGAGAGGGGAACCAAGTTGCAGATGTACTAGCTACGAGAGTTGGCATCATCGTAGATACCGGGAATATGGATCGGCCAATCTACCACGACATATCAGTGCCCTTGTTCAGATTGACAGGTATGGTTTGCCCAGCACTAGAGTTTAGGTTTTTGTATTTTGCTTTTACTTTTAGTTTTGCTTTAACTTGTTCTTTTTGTAAGGGAAGTAGTACTTCCTTATTTATTGATTTCATTGATATCATTTGTAATCACGGTATTCTTCCGCTGCAAGTGAGGACATATTAATAAAATTTCGGAGGTACCGTCCTCCTTCCACAAAAAAAATAAAATCTAACATTGCCTATAAAATAATCAATTCCGTGCATATGCACGGGCAAAAACTAGTAAATATAAAAGCATGTTTGGGGAATATTTGTAAACGTTTTAAATTTTATAATAGACATACATGAGTTGTAATAAGTAGATAATATTTATAGATTCGTTGAAATGTGTGAATAAAAATGACATTTTGTGTATAATGCATTTTGGAATGATAGATTGATAGAGAAGGAAATTTTTTTGGATTGTGTATAATATTATTTTATTGAAGTATGCAGTTAAAAAGAAGATGATGAAAAATGTATTTTGAAAAAAAAAAGGGGATTAAACAAGGTCATGTGACACATTTTTCAATAAAATATTATTATACGTAAATCCAAAAAAATCTTCTTTTTTAAACACACATTCTTTTTCTTTTTTAAAAAAATACTATTCCAAATATTAAAATGACAAATAATGAATGCCAAACGGGGCCTATTGTTTATAAACTTGAGGGAAAAAAAAGTTTAAAGCATATTAAGGAAGTGTTTATAAACAATTAAAATTATCAAGAGATAGAATTGAGTAATGGATAAGTGCATAGTTCTTGTGGATTTTTCAAAATGTATAGATAAAAATTTATTAAAACAATTTATAAAAATGATTCGAATATAAGCTATTTGAACCCAATTTTCGCAAAAATGTTGAAATATATAATCTACTTATTTCATCTTCAATAAATAAAAAGATTACTTGGTGCTTATTTGATAAAATTTTATTAGTTCTTTATCTGATCGTACATCCATTTTAATAAGTCCATGACATCTGATGACTTGACATCAAGCAACGACATAGCTATCCTATTTAGTGCCAGTTTGATTCTCATTGATTGGGAGAAAAATGTGTTATGAATAATATTTTTTGGAGAATGTGTGGTTAAAAAGTATGGAAAAAATTCAGTTGAAAATAATCATATAGAAAACAATAAATTAAATTAATGTGTGTCGACCAGGCATTTATTATGTTTTGGATGTTGATTTTATATTTTTTATATATAAATAATAGATTTTCACTTCAGATTTTACATACTTCTAATTTAACTTTCGAGTTTCAATGCTTGTCTAGAACGTTTGTGGTGGAGAAGTTTTGATGGTGTCAAGTCACGGAGCCACACCGTGTTTGAATTAAATCTGCTTCCTTGTTAATTTAATTACGGTGGACGACTTCAACAACCCCAAAAGTCAAAATCACCCCTTATTACCCCTGGAAATGAATGAGAACAAGGGCAACTTGGTGATGGATCAAACAATTAATTATGGACTCTACGATTGTCTAGAAAGGAGTAAAAAATTTCTATTGGAATAAAGAATTTATATTTGACAACCAACTGTTGAATTTTTCCTATTAATTCAAATTTAATTGTTCCAAGACATGGGCTCAATATTCATCGAGTTAGAAATGTTATTTTCATCGCAATGCAAAACGAATGACTTTTGAATGTAATTTTCAATGAGAACTTGGTTAATGAAATTTTCATTCCTATCTTGAGAGGCCTGATTTACTTGAGTAATAACTTCAATAGGTTATATTCCCCGTGGAATTAGTCGAGGTGACCGCAAGTTGGCCCGGACATTCACGGTTATAAAAAAAAAAAAGGTTATATAGCTAGAGTAAAATGGATGGAATCAGATGGCAATGCATGCATTATAGTAATTGGACCAAAATGACGATACCAAAAGATAATGTTAACCGCAATGAAATATTGATCTAATAGTTTAAATACCAAAATTATATAGACGATTATCGTTAGAATGGCAAAGAATAGAGATATTTTGTGCCAGCTACCCAACAACGAGAAACTATTACAACATATCTAAAAGAATTGATACTTAAAAATAAGTTCGAAGATACCCTTTATTTAAACTTTTTAGAACATCTCAAAACAAGTCTCTAAATACAATATGCTATCCATTTTGGAGAGTAAATATTTAAAAATAAGTTTCAAAAAACTCTTTATTTTAACTTTTCATTACTCTACTTATTAAATTATTGAAATAACACTTGAATTGATTGTTGATTGATATATAAAATATATGTTTAAAAAAACTGAAAAAAAAATCAATAAAGGTAAAATGGCAGTCGCGGTCCCAAATCTTTCATTTTTTTGCAAACTTTGCCCAAACCTTTATTTTGTGCCACCGACGATACTGAACCTTTAAAAAATTCAGAGATACCGTACTCATTGACGGTTTCCGTCCGTTTGACCAAGAAAATCGTTGGTTGACCCCAGAATTCAAAAAATTGCCCTTGTTTCAAAAAATTCATTAATCAAACAAAGGTTTGATAAAAAAAATTAATCAATTTTTTTTTTTGAATTTTGGGGTCAATGAGTACTGTAGCTGCGAATTTTTTAAAGATTTGGTACCGTGGGTGACACAAAACAAAGGTTTGGGCAAATCTGCAAAAAAATGAAAGGTTTGGTACTGCAATTGCAATTTTTCCTTTAATAAATTGCAGATTCCAATACTTCAATATTTAAATCATATTTAGCCCATGTTTGGTAGGATCTAAGTTTAGCCCAGATTTAAATATTTACTTCATATTTAGCCCAGATTTAATTATTAGTTTTAATAACATATTTTATGAGATTTACAACTTCTTAACCATATATTTTATCAACTTTTATTGAAATCTATTAAAAATCTGATTTTAATTCCCACCAAACATGGGTTTAAATTGATTAACAATTAACATATAAAAGAATTAAGTTAAATAGAAGATAAGGGAAATAAAGTCGAATTGAGATATGTTGTTCAAAATTGGCTGCCCAACTTGCTATCCACCAAATGGTTCATTGATATGTCACTTTAAATTAACATGTATACTTTTCTCTCACTGTTATTTGTGCTTAAAAATACGTGTAAAATTGTGTGATAATGGTTGACAACAAGTTGAACAGTCAATTTTAAATAACACATCTCAACTCAATAAAGTCAAAATGAATAGCATTGTTGTGGTGTGTAAAAAATTTTACTATACATTTTAAAATTCAACCCCTATTTGTTAGAATTAAAATTTAGATTTTTATTAATATCAAACTCAACAATTAATTTTAACAACATATTTTATAATTCACAATTTTTTAACTAAATTTTTTATTAACTTTTATCAAAACTTGCTAAAATCTTGATTTTAATTTCTATCAAACAGTGACCAATTTATTATCATTATGCACAAAATATTCTTTATAAAAGATTCTATTGGAATTGCTCTTGCTCGTTATCCAATACCTAAGTCCCCGTTTGATATGCTTTACTTTAATTTAATGTATTTTTCATACTTAAAAATCGAAAAACCTATTTTTTCAATCCACTATAGAGCTTTTAGAAATAAAAATGAAAACCTCGAAAGATGATTTGATCGAGGCATTAGACGCTCGATTAAAATCACTCGACCTTAAAGAAAAAGGTAAAGACACAAATGAAATTTATGCTCTAACTAGAAGTAGCTCGGAAAATTCCGACTTAGAACATTTTTATGGATCCAAAAACTCAGTCATCATAGAGAATGTTTGCAACTTCTTAAGGCCACAAGTAAATATGCACATTCACACAATAAAATATTTTACAGATAATTTTTTTTAATTACATATTTTTCAAAAAATACTATTTAAGATTAAGAACACTGCCTTCTCCCTTCTCAGATGGGCCGTACAATATCATTAGGGTTTTGGTCCATTAAGATTAAGAACACTGCCTTCTCCCTTCTCATCTTAGAGCACTACAAAAACCTAACCCCTTCATTTGTCCGCTGAAAATTCAGTCTACTTCGAGCAGGCGCGGAGATCGGAAGCGTCAGCAGCAGCAGCAGCAGCAGCAGCAGCAGCAGCACTATCAATGGTACGATGCCGTTTTAGAAGCATCCCTTAATCTTTCTATATTTAAATCTCGAGAACTTATCAATTTCCTTTTGTTCTTTTTCTTGTTAAAGGGTATTGATTTGGTTGCCGGAGGTAAGAGCAAGAAGACCAAGAGGACTGCCCCTAAATCTAATGATATTTACCTCAAACTCCTCGTCAAGGTTCGTTCACTTCTGTTATATTTTTCTTAAAATTTATTCTGTGCAGAAAAAATCAAATGACGAGTGAGATTTTGCATCAAATGATGTAACGTATATTTATGGGTTGATCACGTTGCAGTTGTACCGATTTTTGGTGAGGAGGACGGGGAGCAAGTTCAATGCGGTGGTGCTAAAGAGGCTGTTCATGAGCAAGGTCAACAAGGCCCCGCTCTCTCTGTCCCGCCTTATAACTTTCATGAAGGGCAAGGTAATATTTATTCTTTCCTGTTTTCTGTTACAGAAAAACGAAATACTCTTGTTTTATTTTTAATTCTCCTTGTTAATTTACTGTTAATCTTCGATAAAAAAGTGATAATCTCCACGTTTCCAATTGTGGATGCTATGGCAATTCCTTTGTTAGGAGAATTAATTAAATTGATTATTTTTAGTTACATTGCTATCGAAAACTTGGAATCTAGTCCATTCCATTCCATGATCATAGTTGTTGGAAATTGAGTAATGAACTGAAGAAAATGTGGACAGACAGACATTTTGCATATGTGTGTTAAGCATATTAAGTTTTTGCAAATATTTGAAACATGCAGTTGAAACACAACCTAGTAATTGAGATGCTTAACTCTTTAAACTCCACTGATTTTTGCTCATAAAACGTAATCTGATCACAATTGCTTTTACATGTATATATATTTTTATTGGTTTATGTCATATATTCTACAAGCATGTACAAAATCCTTTCTTCATCCAATTTGTTTAATTAGAATTCTCGATAAAAACTTGTTTTAATAGAATTGAAACAGATAGGCGTTTCACATGGATGTCTTGCAAATGGCTATGCTCTTTTAATAAACATTGGGAATATATGTTCTTTAATGTTTCACTAGGAGGATAAGACTGCCGTGCTTGTTGGGACTGTCACTGATGACATCCGGGCATATGAAGTGCCATCACTTAAGGTCACTGCTCTGAGGTTCACTGAGAGGGCAAGAGCTCGAATTGAGAAGGCAGGTGGAGAATGTTTGACTTTTGACCAGCTTGCTCTTAGAGCTCCCCTTGGCCAGAGTACGGTATAGTCTTTTTGCTGTCATTTTTCTTAATTGTTGAATTCATTATTAAAGTTATATATTGATGTTGATAATGATATATAGCCCTGTTTGGTACATATTCTTTAAAACTCATTTTTCTCTCAGCTCATTTTCAATCACATTCTCTTAGTAAAATTAATTTTGCATGTGGATCTGTAAATTTTCCTTACTTTTTAATTGCGTTGTCCAAAAAAATCACTTTTTAACAAAATCCATTCTCAAAATATCTTCATCAAACAGGCCCATGATGTATAAATTGAATTTATGAAGCATCTCCAAGTCATTTTTTTGTTGAAGCCAATACCTTCGGATTTTGTATTGAATGTGAAAAAAAGGAGATAATCCTTCTGTACCAGCTCGGTTTTTGCTGATAATAATTTTGGGCATGTTTGAGCGATGCGAGGGACGTTTATTGATGTAAATAAAAAATTGTCACAGAGATTTGACTTTTATGATTTACCCCTCATATAGTGTAAAATTTTTGACTTCCTTTCACGGATCTTTAGTTCTTACCATGCTATCATTTCTCTCTTAATCTTATATTTGATTTAGAATTCCATTTTTACCAGCCTTTGTAAACTGAATTTGCATGTTGAAAAATCAAACAACATTAGAATTTCCTCCAATGTTTATAATTTTACAAGTCAGAAGTTAGTGCTAACAACTCGTGTGTTGCTCATGTAAAGTAGAGAGGAGTCGCCTTGCAGACCTTGTTGAAATTGCTAAACATTCTTTTGTAATGCAGATACTTCTCAGAGGTCCGACAAAGTCCCGTGAAGCAGTGAAGCACTTTGGTCCAGCTCCCGGTGTTCCACACAGCCATACTAAGCCTTATGTGCGGGCCAAGGGACGGAAATTTGAGCGAGCTAGAGGAAGAAGAAACAGCAGAGGCTTCAAGGTTTAATTTATTTTTGCATGTAATAACCAGGTTGACTGCAGATTCTACATTTAACAGTTTTTATGCGAATGGTTTTGTCCATCTAGTTATTTTCCCACTTCTCGTGTTTTCTTGATTAACATCTTGGATTCAAATGCAACACAACAGCTTCCCATTTTGTATGTGCTTGCTCTCCAAAAGTCGATTTCTAAGCTCCATTAAGGGGCGTTTAGAATTTGGAGCATATCGTCTGCTTTATTTACAATTACTATAGAATGATGTAATTAAGCAGCACTAAGAAGTTTCGAGTTTCTTGTTAAATATTGGTCCAAGTAATAGCTGGGACAATAGCTAATCATTTTCACATTAAAGGTCACTTTATCGTCACAAGGCCTAATTTATTGATTTCCATGTTGAAGTATGGTAAAGTAAAAGCAAGGTGAAAGGAAAATCCACCAAGAAAAATGAATTCAAAACTTGTTAGGCCATTATTTGAGTAGAACAGCAAGAAAAATGCATCCCAAAATTATCTGTACAAGTTAATTGTTGGCAAATGGTGGAGTGTCGGGTAGCATTATGTAACTCATTATATAACATGTAGCAAAATTAATACATTTTTAACGTTTATATGTGTTGTGAAATATTCTCTAACCTTTGATTTCGACATCAAACTTCCTAGATTTAAGAGGAATTGTATCAAAATGAAAGGTTAGGGAGTATTGCAGAGAGCAAATAAACATTAGTGATGCCAATTACCCCTTTTATAGGTAACATGACGAAAGAAAACTACGCGAGTTTCACTTTCGGTGTCAAAGTTGCTTAAGTACCGATTATAATGGGCCATTTATTAAATCTTTCTTGGCCAATCTTCATGATTGCTCATCTTCTTGTTCTTTTGATGTAGTCCTATATTTTGACTCCAACCATTTTTTGATGCCAACAAAATACTCAATTGAAAAACGAAGCACGACTCAACCTATTTATAGTTGTATTATCTTGTCCATGCATGTTTCTGCTGATGCAATTGCCTCTTCTGCTTCCCCTGGTTCCTAGATCACAACGATGTTTAATAAAGTTGACCAATTAAAGAGAGATTTGTCTACTAAAAGATTCTATTGATTAGATATAGGTTTAGCATAATTGCACTGAGAATCAAGATTGCAAATGGTAGTATATGTATCTTTCGTGGGATCCATTACTCCTATTCATTATAATTTCTTCCAAACAAGCAGTCTTGTGTTAAAAAAATAAATAAAATTGAAATATCTCGACTTCTGTAACACGTTGAGTCAAATATCAATGCTTTCGAAACACTTCTTTTTACATTGTTCCAGAAATTCAATACACGATTTTCAATTCTCGAATGCGGAAAAGAAGTACCGGACAAGAAGAGCCGTATAACGTGAAAAAAATCTCATGCACGGTTACGTAGAGTAACAATGAGGATAACAAGTCGATTACACTACATTATAATAGTGAAAGAAAAATATGATTTTTACATCCCAACTACACGATATGCACCTCCCCTCAAAACCATGTCGGAAGCAATGGCTACAAACCCTGAAAATAGATTGAATGGTAACGAAGTACACATGCAAAAGTAGCCATAAAACTAACTGGGTAACCCCGATTAATTCGTGCACTTTTCTTGATAAGTGTTCGCGAAACTATATTTCGGATTAAAATCATTGTAAGTGTACGTTTCGTTAACAAGTAATAAAGTGGACTGTTTGAGTTGGAATATCGTCCCACGAAGATTGATTAGTTCAATTCGTATTACCTTGACCTTAATCGAAACTAGAATAGATTGATGTGTTTGTTGTGATGAAATTATAACTAAATTAATCTAATTATGCAATTATAAATGATTTAACTAAATTAAATGCAAATATCGTTGAATGTAATTTGAAATTTCATCCCCAGTCTATGTGGCGTTAATGTGGCATTAAATAATAGGCGAAATTAAATAAGTTATTTAATTTCACATATCATTTAACCAATCATTTACATCCACATAGACTAGGGATGCATCCCCACTGCGGATGAATAGCATTTTTCATTATGAATATACCAGGATCATGAATCTCTAAGTAATAATCTTTTTAAACCCAGTTTTACACTTTGACACAGATTGAAATATTGACGAATCAATGCTCCTAAATTATTTAACAGTGTCTCTCGAGTAAAGTGAAACTTATTCTCATATATAACCCGATTATATCTCTATGACGTTCGACTAATACAAACATATAAGAATGCACGAGTTTTTATGAACACTTAAAGATTCACACAAAGTATAGTGGTATATATTTATATTCTCTATCTGACCCTATGATGATTCATACCATGTCGAACCTATTTTCTTTCTTTCTAATGAATAAAATAGGTCATCACACTCATACAATTAATGTGCACAATAATCGTGGAGAAAATAAATCCATACAAACAATTCAAATAGTCAAATCGTATTCGGTTAATCCATCTACTTCTATAATATCTACCAACTAATCAATTATATTCTAGTAACATTTAGGGACACTAAGGTAACTATTGCCAAGGAGTTTCTTGATGAAATTGGAAAACGCTTTGTAAAAGGCAATAAAGTCGAAATTAGTTTCACTAAAGTATAAGGATAAAGAAAATATAAGGGAGTACATCATTGAGATGTCTTATCTTGCTTCAAAATTAAAATCATTAAAGATTGAGCTATCTGTGACTGCTCGTGCATTTAGTTTTGATTTCTATTTTTGCACAATTCGACTAATATAAGGTCAGTTACAACTGTTAAAAGGGAAAGTAGATTTTTAATGAGCTCATTTCATGTTGTTTGTAAGAAGAAAAAAAAGGCTAAAGCAAAATAAAACTGATGTTACTCACTTGACACGTACCTCTAAGGACAAGTTATAAATAATAAGAAAACTGCATTCGGTTCGATTCAATATAAACAGCGAAAGCCCAAAAATGATAAATCTGGCTGTTGATTTTGTGAAAATTTGGAATACATAAAGAGATACTATGCTTTGCGTGTAAATAAAGTTCACTTCTCACTTTGGTTTATTTTAAGGTTAATTTAGTTTCAATAATAAGACACATTTGGTGGATAAATTCTAGCGTTACTACTCACATAAGTCTGTCTACGCGGGGTTGTATGAACATCCAAAAGTCAATTGATGCTGAAAGATTCATCTATGTGGGGTGATGACAAATCAGTCAAAGTTGAGACTATAGGGACCTTATATTATCATTAAAGACTGATTATTATTTGAATTTTAAAAAGGGACATTTGCAGTATCATCTTTAAGACAAAATTTGATTTCTATATCTACATTGGACATATTTAGTTACTCTTCTTCAATTGAAAATAGTCAATTTGAATTTTTTTAAAATTCAAATATTGTGGGTACTAGTTCTTTATTCAGTTACGATAACATATATCTGCTTAATACGGTTGCCTTTTATAAAGAAACATTGTATGTGAATTTACATAGTATTGAACATTCGAATTTTACTTCGTTATGGCACAAGCGAATATGTAATATCTCTCAAAAGAGAATGAAAAATCTTGCGTAAAAAGAAATTCTTAATTCCTTTAATTTTTCAAACTAAAATGTTTATGTTAATTATATTAAGGGAAAACAAACAAATATAAGGAGATTATGTGCTAATAGGACTTCGAATGTCTTAGAACTATGGTATGTGTTGTCCGAGACACCCAAAAGTAATACCTTAACCTCTAAAACTAATATAGTAGTGGAAGAAAGGGTCGATCCCACGAAAAGTATGTAATTCAATGTTTTATACTTCGTATAATGATTGTGGGGGTTTTGTTATGCAAACAATTGTAAATAACACAATTAATAACAATGAAAATTAAATTAACGAAAACAATCAAAAGATTAACCTTGGTTTAAATCCACATTCACCGTCGGAAATCCACGATTGATCACAGATGTAAGGATAATTCAATTCATATTTCGAATATTAATCGTTAGAATTGATTCCCATTTCTCCTTAATTTTAGTTAATTAGAAACCAATGTTCTAATTAACCTTAATTATTAAATAACCCAATACCAACGCTCAAGATTCAATTTAATAACAGTTTTACACAATAGAGAAATCAATGAATTAGATAACACAAATACCAACGGTTGCATTCAATCTATTTAAACATTCTTTTTAAGACTTAATAACCTCTATCGCAGAAAATCATCAAGTCCTAGTGCTTCACAAGTTAAAAGAATCAAAAGGAATCAAACAATTATGAATTTGATATTTAACTTAGCGGTAGATTGTAACGAATAACAAACTAGTAGACCTCCTAACAATTAATATAACAATCATGAAAATAAGTGTAAAAGAATATTCAATACGCAAATTAAGAATTAAACGATAAGAAAAACTATTTAAATATCACAATATGTGGTTCCGAGGCTTCCGTTTCCTTCGACCAAGTGTAAAAGTTTAGTTACAATTCATGAATCTAAAAGAGAAATAATGAAGAATGGAGTTTGGAGGCATTCTGTATGTTCTTCCCCGTTCTAGGGTTTAAAATATGTATTTATAGTTATTTCCATAGGTAGTTGACTTAAATTTGAAAACTGGAGATTTGTCTGTGAAAAATGTCTGTGCCCGTGCACTGTATATTTCCTTGCGCGTGCATCGTTCATTGGTTTTAAACTCGGTAAGTAAAATTCATGTCCGTGAGCGCGCGAGAGAATTTGTCTGCACGCTCGCTCAGGTTTGTTTCTGAATAGCGTTCGGTATATTGGTCATAACTTTCTTCATAGGTATCCGATTGAGTTGATTCAAAATGAGCTGGAAAACTAGCTCAAAGGGCTACAATGTTGTTTCAGATACCATCTTCTAGTTCGATCTTTTGCCATGTAAAAAATGGGTCTCAAATTGAGACTGAAAATCCGATGCATAACTTTTTGATTGGAAATTGATGTGTGATCCTATTTTGACGATATTTCACCAATTTGACTTCTTTTTTCATTCAATTGACTTTTAACACTCTCAAATCTTCATCATTTGGTTCAACACAATTTTTTTTGCATATTTTCAAGTTAGTCCTTGAACTTTCATTTCATTTCACTTTGGTCATTTTTCACCCATTTCTTCCAAACTATGTCATCTCCATTGAATTACCACCTAAATCAAAATATGTACGTAATGAGTACATTTTGGCATTGATTAATCATACGAGCACGTAAAATAAGTAGGAAAAAATATGAATTTTACATTCCTATCAAACTAATTCATACTAATATCTGTGGATCATTCATTTCGACTTTTTGGAATGGTCAACAGTAATTTAATATGTTTATATATGAATTTTTCTTACTATGGCTACCTATATGTCTTCTATGAGAAATCTCAAACACTGGACATTTTCAAAGAATACAAGACCGAGGTTGACAAATAACTCTGTAAAAAGAATTTAACAAGTCTAATATTACAATAGTGGTGAATACTATGACGATATGACGAATCATGAGAACAACATCCAGGACCTTTTACTAAATTCCTAGAGAAATGTGAAATTATCCCACAATATATCAAAATCTCTTTAAGTAGAAGCAATAAAAACCATATCTTAAATTCTCAACAAAGTTTCAAGTAAAGCAATTGTTAAGGGTTATAATTTTTTAAAAAAAGATCCCACTATTATGTGAATTTTCGAAACGAGAAATGTTTGATTCCTTGAGGATGTAGAGTTTGCAGTGGGAGATAAGGTTATAAAGTTAAAAATTTTGTCTTGTAGGAAGAATATGCATATATTTCTTTTGTTGCAACTGACATTGATCAGGATTAGGGATAAATTCTTGATCTAGATTTTGTTCATGAAGCAACTTTGGATCAAAACAATATTACAAAATCCACTAAACACAATCAAGAGATTGTTCCAAAAAACAAAATCAATAACCTCAAGAATAAATACCATTAAGGAAATCCTCTATAAAAAGGAGAAAAATAATTTTGGATGATTTTATGGTATTTTTTTAAGAAAATAAGGATGACATGATTGATGGAAAAAAAACTGATCAATCAACTTTCATCAAACCATGCAAATGAATAATTCTAAATAGTGGATTGATATCATACATAAAGTAACAATGACGTTTGAGAGCTCATCCCATTGCCGAAGGTACGAAACCCATTGGTTTTAACTCGATATTTAAAATTAAGAAGGATTCAAAGGGTGATATAGAGAGATATGAGGCTCGTCTTCTTGCAAATGACTTTACTCAAAAGAAAGACATTGACATTAAAGATATTTTTACTCTGATTTCTATGAAAGACTATTTTAGGACAATTTTGACACATTTTGATTTTAAGTTACGTTAGATGGTTTACAAATTAAAGAAATACATCTATGAGCTTAACCTGATTTCCGGTAATGGTATCACAAATTTTATTTAATAATTATCTTATTTGGTTTTAAGATGAATTTAGTTGATAATTGTGTGTATGACAAGTTCAGTTGGAGTAAGTATATTTTTTTTGGCAGTGTATGTCGATGAAATATTGCTTGCTGTAATGATACAAACTTATTGCACGAAATCAAGAGATTTCTGTCATGAAATTTTGAAATGAAAAATCTTGGTGACGCCTCTTTTGTATTAAGGACATAGATACACAGTGATCATTCTCATTGTATTTTTAGATTATCACAAAAGAACTATATTGATAAGGTTCTTAAAAAAATATGTTATACAACTAAGGGAGACAACTTTAGTCTCAATGAATACCCTAAGAATGAATTTAAAGAAAATGATATACAGAAAATTTCCTATACTTCAGTAGTTAGGAGTTTAATGTATGCTTAAGTTTGTATACATTTGCATATAACATTCATTGTTGGAATGTTAGGCAAATATTTAATTAACTTTGAGATGGAAATTTGGAAATCAACCATTAGGTTATTCGATATATATAAAGAACTAAGGATTATATAATCACATTCAGAAAAATCAGTCCAATTGGAGATCATTGGATATTCTTAATCTGATCATGGAATATGATTGTAAAATATTGTCACCAGACTGTATATTTTGGATGGATTTGAAGGACCACTTTAGTTATTCTGTGACAATATTAGTCTTGTATTCCAACATGAGCCCGATGATGTCAAATTTTATAAACATTTAGTTCCTAATTGTCAAGGAAAGAATTCAGAGTCGTTAGATTTCTATAAAGCATATTAGGACAAACTCCATAATCATATATTGATTTATTAAATGGCTACCACTCAAGGTCTTTCATAAGCATAGTATACACATGGGTATTGCATCTCTTGAGGATATGCCAATTTAGTGGGAGTTTGTATTCAGATGTTGTTTGTTTTAAATACATATTTTTATCCATAGATATTCGATTTATTTCGGAAATAAAGTATTCAGTTTAGTTTCACTCTGATTAAAATTTATGGTATATTTCATTAAAGAATAAAGTATGACCAGTTGGAAATATGCATGTTTGGATCACATTACATGTAATTTCCATGCGACACATCCACATTTGATCTGTGTCATTTGATTGTATTGATATACATAACCATTGATGGTTTAATTATAATATTTGTTATGAATGTCGCTTTAATCCTATATTGATATAATCAATGGATGAGATTGTTTAGAGATATTTTTGGTTATGATAGCAAAAGTTTTGACATCATAAGGATACATTTATAAGTTAATGTACGTGGCACAAATGCGAGACTGTTGGGTTATTAATTTGTTATGTGGGCCTACATATGTAATTAATTGTATATAATGCTATCTTAAAATTGAATCCAATTAAAGTGAGATAAATAAAGAATTAAATTATTGGGGTTAGGATATTTAAATAAAGTGTGAGTCGAATTATATGTGTAGAGACTACATCTATTTGGATTGCATTTGACTATGAGTCAAATACATATGGAAACTGTAAATAGGGTTATGGCCTCAAATTCACATGTAATTCATATTCTATGTGTAATCCCATCAACACAAGAATGTAAGAGAAAACATATTAAAGACGAAAATCTAAAACCCACAATAAAAAACATGGATTAAAAAAAAATCAAGAAAAAGTATTGGAACAATTAAATCTAATAACAAAACAATCAAGATTATTAAGGAAGAAGTCAAAATAAAGATCAAAAACTCAAGAATCAATAATTAAGACTCAAGATCCAGTATTAAAGAATTATTGCCAAAGAATTAATGTATGTTTTGCATACCTTAATTTTCTTAATGATTTGACTTGGGGGATCTTGACAACAAAGTAATTAAGTTTTAAAATTTAAAGTTTCATAAAGTTCAACACTCCTAACCTATGAAAACTACATGAAGTTCCATCAGATTCCATATCTTGACAGACGGTTCGAGTCGACGCTGTAGGAGATATTACATCGATAATATGCATATTATATTAATCAAGAACATACCGTGAAATCGAAATATCATTCGATTTATCGAAATCTGATTTGAGAAGACAAAACAGTGATTACCGACTTCCAATATATGAATATGGATTCATCACTTTCCAATCTTGAACATGTGTCATTCTTTAATTCAAACCTTTCAATAAAACACATAAATAAATTAACCATATTCTGAAATCAAGATAAATAAAATCAGAAATGAGAAAGATGAAATGTAAGTGATGCAATTGGTCGAGACAAGTGTTTGACACTTTGTCCTTAAGATGAATTTGCCCCGCATCGGTGCTAACGGTTTCTTGGCAATCATCTCCCAAGATACAACGATCACGTCAAGCCATAGGAGCACTCCAAATGATTTAGACTAACGAACTCGAACGGAGTTCCCTCTCTACCATAACCATGATTTTGATGTAAGAAATAATCACTTTTATAAAGTGTTTAATGCAAAACTAAATTGTAAACATGGAATGGAATGATATGAAACTATCAATTGAATTGTTTGTTGGTTTTCCATCTTCTTGTTGTTATGATCCAAACATATGGGGAATCCAAATATATAGTAGTTGGAAATGCTTGTCAAAAGACACAATCATACCAAGAGACACATTTCTTGAATATACATAATTATTGGAAGTTACTCATACCAAAAGTCATGACATCCAAAGGTCATGATATTCCATATGAAAAGACACATCTTTTCATCTACATCATCTCTAGAATATTCCACAATATTCTACACAATTTTCCAATAATTTCAAGTATTAAATGGTTTAAGTTTGGCTTAATTTCTCATTCACCAAATAAGGAATTTCCACTTAAATCATTTCAATTGGTCACAACCAATTTCCAATACAAAATTTCAACAATCCCCCACATGAATGAAAATTAATGCAAATGACTATGCAAACACTAGTAGAGAGAGGGCGGAAAAAACACTGCATCAGATAAGGTAGTTTCTGGCCTTTAACCTCCCTTAGTGAAATACTATCGGACTTACTGGCTAATTGGTGAATGTGATGTCTTGAACCATTCAGCCATTGGTGTAAGCCAAGACAACAGTACTCACACAATGTCTTTCCTAAACCGTTCATGGTTTTCATGATTGTGTCCATTTTGGCCCTGGACCACCCTTGGTTTCATGAGTACTTAGAAAATTTTAGTCTCGAACAATTCTCATTGAAGCGGCCCCACTTCACACTTACATAGGTGGCCTCCTATTAAGAGTATCTTATCTTACTATACTTGACTTAATCAAGATATAGGAATCATTAAAAGTATAGCTTAACCTTACACTTCGCAGAAAGCACTGTAATTATCATAGGAATGAGTAGGAATAATTTCCTAAGTGTTTCATGGAATCTTCATAATTTAGTTGTCCTTTTGAACCAAGATATTGGGATCTCCAGTCAACAAGGTAGGGTTACCATTTCAAAGACTCTTACGTATAGGCTTTAATCTCATTCATCTCGATATGCAGTATTCTTGATCTCTCGATAAATCTCTTAAAGGTACCACGAATTTACACCATTGAGATCGACTACTTAACGGTATTATGTCTACGTCTAGACTTACCATTACATGTGACTTAGTATTTCATCAAATATAGCTAGCCAACGATGAACATGTCATCACCAAGAAATCCTCTCATGAAACTACATGCTTCTAACTAGCTTTATCTAAAGCTTTATAAATTCTAACAACAATGTTAAAGGATTTCTATCACACACTACACTAGTCAATCACTTTTACTAGTGGATTTCAAAAACATGGGTATTCAATATCATTATTGAAATATTACAATGCATTTCAATTTTATGAATATTCTTCAAATATTTCAATTGATCTTGTATATCCAAACAAACATCGTAATCGTCTTTTATCCCATTTCATCCACTTTAGACTTAGTGTATATCATCCTTATAATTAATATAAGGGTTTTCTACATTTTCACCTTCATAGATATATTTATATGATTATAAAGTATATAAAATTGTAACTTTTAAACAAAAGTCACCCCCACAATTCCTCAATTAGGAATGCATGTGCAACTAATAATGTTGCATCCACAAATTTTGAACTTTTCATATAAGTTCCCAAGCATTGATGTTAACCCCCACATTTTTTGGTAACACTTGAACTTAGAGTTCATCAACTCTTTCGTAGTTCAATTCATTTATCGAATAAATAATGTCCATATCAAATGCTTCGTAAAGTTTAAGTACTTTCAAAATAGTGGTCGTCAATCCACAATTTATTTCAATTGAAATAGTATACAATGTACTTCAGTTCAACTATCTTCAATTTGATCATCAAAATTAAATTAAAGTCATCACATAGACTAACAATGCTCTCAAAACATATACCAATTTACTTGGTTCCACTATTGAAATCGAATTCAACAATGAAGAAGACTAAACATCTTGATTCACAAGAATTGTAATTTCTCCAACATATCACATTTGTGATATTTCACAAGATAGTATTATTTCATGTTAAATAATATTTATTCACCATGTTCAAATTTAATGAACGAATCATCCATTGGTTCGATAGTTGTGTTCTCAAAAGACAGAACCCAACGAGAGGACACACTTCTTCGAATCAATCTCTATGAAGAGATACTTCATTCGGAAAATAATCATTTTCAAGAGTCTTGATTTCTCATATGATATGATCCTAGATTATTCCATAAATTTTTCCACCACGTAATTAGGCGGCTTAATACCCATTGTGACAAGATCATATATTGTCATGCTAGAATGCAACCATAATTTGCATAGATTCAACTCAATTAATTTCATCAAATTATTTGAGACTATCAAAATTAATGTAATTTCAACATGAAATTTAACCAACTAATTTTACCATATTCCGATCAAAAGAACAGTTATGAAAGTTCATATACCTTCTTCACATAAATCTAACACTTTAGATTTCTCCCATAGCTATATGCTTAACAATTCATGTTATAGAGAATAACTTGAATAAACACAATTTTCCACACTAGAAATTGGTCACTAGTATCTTTCCATCATGATAATTCAATCAGAGATTCTTGCAAAAACGATGGCATATATAGTTAGACACAAATTCATACAACAATATAATAGTTTCTCAATTTGTGGCATGAATAAAGCAGATAAATATCCAACAATGATTCGACAAATAGAATTTTAATCATAAGAAACACTTATGCACATTCATATATGCAAGTCATAAACTGCCTTTTGTATGGAAAGACACAATCTTTCAATTACCGTAACATGCATACATACATTATTTCATGCACCATCTGATGAAATAATATTTATGCAAAATTTAATTATCATGCATCTACCGCATATTTAAATACAGTAGTTTTAAAAATGAAGAAACACAATGGTTGGCACATAAAATTCATAACTTCCACGTGCAACTGACATCACAAATCAGTTTACAAATTGAGACCAAAGTAACTATCAAAACCAAACGTTCAATCCATTTCATGAATATAAAATTAGATTTTAGATAATAGACGCCACTTAATGGACTTTGAATTAAATAGAAACAATTTTCTATGAGAGTATCTAATGGCATCCATTCACGAGTCGAGACATGGTATGAACAAATAAATAAAATGACAAATCTCATGATTTCTTTCCAAACAGGAATTAAAGTATACAACCATTGGTAATCATTTATATATTCCAGATTCAAAATGCAAGTATATACCTTGAATACAACATGCATACCGGCAATGAGAAATCTCACATAAGTTGTCTATCTAACATGCACAATTAGACAAACTTCATCTTAAGATTGTAGGAGATATTACACCGATAATGTGCATATTATATTAATCAAGAACATACCGTGAAATCGAAATATCATTCGATTTATCGAAATCTGATTTGAGAAGACAAAACAGTGATTACCGACTTCTAATATATGAATATGGATTCATCACTTTCCAATCTTGAACGCGTGTCATTCTTTAATTTAAACTTTTCAATAAAACACATAAATAAATTAACCATATTCTGAAATCAAGATAAATAAAATCAGAAATGAGAAAGATGAAATGTAAGTGATGCAATTGGTCGAGGCAAGTGTTTGACACTTTGTCCTTAAGATGAATTTGACCCGCATCGGTGCTAACGGTTTCTTGACAATCATCTCCCAAGATACAACGACCACGTCAAGCCATAGGAGCACTCCAAATGGCTTAGACCAACGAACTCGAACGGAGTTCCCTCTCTACCATAACCATGATTTTGATGTAAGAAATAATCACTTCTATAAAGTGTTTTATGCAAAACTAAATTGTAAACATGGAATGGAATGATATGAAACTATCAATTGAATTGTTTGTTGGTTTTCCATCTTCTTGTTGTTGTGATCCAAACATATGGGGAATCCATATATATAGTAGTTGGAAAGGCTTGTCAAAAGACACAATCATACCAAGAGACACATATCTTGAATATACATAATTATTGGAAGTTACTCATACCAAAAGTCATGATATCCAAAGGTCATGATATTCCATATGAAAAGACCCATCTTTTCATCTACATCATCTCTAGAATATTCCACAATATTCTACACAATTTTCTAATAATTTCAAGTATTAAATGGTTTAAGTTTGGCTTAATTTCTCATTCACCAAATAAGGAATTTCCACTTAAATCATTTCAATTGGCCACAACCAATTTCCAATACAAAATTCCAACAGACGCCACCTAAATTGGATAGGAGACGGTGATGCCAGTGTTGCTTCGAATTTCTGGAGTTAAAATGATTTAACTCCCCTCCAAGTATGACCTCAACAATAATTTTCAACTGATGTTCTTAATATTATGATTAATAGTTTACTTTGAAATTCAATTTCCAGTAAGCTGATACGCTAACACAACAAGAAAGCCCTATGCGCCCTTTTGAAGAAATACTTCCTACGGCTTAGGAGTTAATCATTTCAGTGCGCCTAAGCCGCTATGCAAACAAACAAGAAAGCCTTGTACATTCTTATGAAGAAATTCCTCCTACAAATTAAGAGTATACACTTCAGTGCGCCTTGGAACCATCACTAAAGAAGAAAGGGTTTTGTAAGGCAACAATGTGAGATCGATTCAATAAATTGAAATTACATTTTTCCCATCCAAAAGCAGTAAATACATATCTAAATAAGGATGCATTAAACGTGTTTTTTAATTGACCTAAATTACAAATTGTGTAATACCTTCAAAATTATAAACAAAAAAGTATTACTTGTTGAAATTATACAATTTTGATTTTATTCAGATTCAGAAATAAGATTTGATAAAACTTACATATGAAGAGGCTCCTATGAAAATTATTGAAAGGTGCATGCATTGAGAAACAAAAAAGTTTCCTTGGTTAAGATTCGATGAAAAAATCATGGCTCGGGAAAAAGAAAGGATAAAAGTCAGGTATCTAGAGTTTTTCGACTAGATAAGATAATTTCGATGACGATATTATTTTAAGGGAGAAGGAATGTAGCACCTGAATTTTATTTACAATATATTGCTTAGGGCTTAAATTTTGTCAATTTAATTTTGGTAATTTAGCAAGTGAGTAATCTATGTAGCCTTGTAACCACACCAGTCCATAAGTTAAATACAATCCACTTATTTCTCTCAATAAGATTTATCTTTAATTGTGAATTGTTGAATTTTTATTTTTTTTATTTTTTTGTAGAAGAAGATAAAAATATATCAATATAAGTCTCATTTTGTAGCTCACGTTAAATTATGAGACATGTCAAGTTATTGTGATTGGTGTATAAACATTTGATTTGTTAAAGATAGTTGTTATTTGATATATGTGTGTACTTTATGGGAATGTGAGATTATTTTTCTCAACCACTATTATCACTTGCATCCACCCACTTCTAAGCTACATGCATCTCATAAATACTCTTTATACATAAAGTGCAATGGTTAAATTCTTATATTTTGATTACATTTAATGCCTTTTGATTTTATTTTGTGGGAATTCTAAGAGTGTCAGGTATCAAATTTTTTATTTATATTTATATTATGTTGAATACGAATTTTGCGTGTATGTTACTGGGGTTTTTTTTTAAATACTCAAATAATATTTCGTTTAAATGTAGTACTCCTCATCGAATTATTGATGTCACGACTTTCTTTCGCATCCTTCAGGATTCAAACTCAAGAGAAGTCCAGTTGAATCCTAATACTAATTGGGCTTAAGCTCTTCCAATGGGACATTATGTGATTTGAACCTAGCATATCTTAGCCTTCACGAATTGCTGTCGAGTCCTTAAGATTTGAACACATGACTTTTCTAGATTTAAGTTGAATTCAAGTATCAATTGGATTAGTCACATTTGAATTTTTGTAAGGGTGAGTATTTTAAAAAAACACTCGGTAAAATACGTATAAAATATGTATTTATAAGATAAATATGGCTAAGAAGTGGGTATTTCGAAAGTGGTATGTATAGTGGTTGAGAAAGATAATCTCAAGTTCCCATCTTACACACTCATGTGCCCATATTAAATAACATATGTCAAACCCCCATATCTAATTATCCACCAATTCATCAAAAGGATAATAAAGTGATATAATATTAGATAGAAAAATAAGTTTTATTTCAACCTTAACTTGACATATTCAAAATAACATTTTTTAGTCCAATTTAAATAATTTAATGTGAGTTACAAAATAAGATTCATTTGAACGAAACTTTCCATTTAATATCATTTTATTATCATTTTTCATTGGTAGAATGTAGTGGTGGCAATGGATCGAGCCGTCCCATCTACCCATGAGCTCAGCTCAAAGCTCATTTGAGCACAAGTCGTGCTCAAGGGTCGAGCCCGGCCCACGAGCCCGTAAAATGAATCATGATTTTTGGGCTTTTTAACAAAGCCAAACGCAACCTGAATCATGCTAGCTATTCTCTTCTCTTCCTTTTTCATTTTCATTTTCTCTTCTTTTTCTTTGTATTTTCTTGGTATTTTGAGGCAAAATCTCAGCATAAGGAGAATCAACCGAAGGAAGAGGAGAGATTTTTGGAAAAATTAAGTCAAACCAATAACATCTTCAAAAAATCCAACAAAAAAAGTTGTATCTTTAATCTTGTATTTTCTTTATATCTCCTATTTGCAATGTCTTACGTAGTTGTGTTATTTTCATAAAGATTTAATGCTTTGATTTTAATTGACACAAAGATATAGTATGTTAAACCAATCAATTAGGGGTAATTTCGCTCGAGATACGTAATTAATTAAAATTGAAAAATCGAATCTAACATCGTAATGAGTAATTTGTTAATTGGTTTATGGATAAATTAATTAGGAAATGATTAAGTGAAACAATGAATTCCAACCACATTTCCCTCCAAAATTTCCAAATGTTCATGTTTTCATAGTTTGTAGAGTTTTAGTCATTTTACTTATTTACAAAACCCTTGGTTCTTATTGCGTGTTTGTTTTTAGTGTTAAAATTAAATTGATTAAAGTTACGTAATCAAAAGTAACATTCCTCGAAAGGTCGACAACTCATACTCAAAAAAACCTATTTATTACTTGAACCCGTGCACTTGCGGTTTTGCACTTTCAGAACAAGTTAATCGCAGAGGAACAAGTGAAGGTGTGAAAATCAATGAGGATGGAATCAACATACATACATTCGTTCGAATTAATTGATTGCACTAAAATTGATTTTGTGATTAAACTCGATGAAGAGATAGAACTCTACACAGTTGAAGTTGAGTCGGATGGAATAGACAAGTCTTATTATATGGAAATGAACAATGTTGAGTTAGAGATCAAATGAAGAGTGTGACAAAGCCAAACGAAGAAAAATGGGCAAGACATCCAAAGCCTATAAAGTAACGCTTGTTAGGAAGCAACCCAATTTTTTAACTTTTAAGCTTTTTATTTACTTTTATGTATTTTCATGTTTTTATTTGTTGTATATGTTGCTGGATATTCCTCAATGTCCCGACCATTAACGGAACGTGAGAAGCAGTCATCTGGGATGCTGGTACATATGTATTTTCTTGGGAATACTACAAGAATATGAGTGGGGAACACAAATTTACTAGATCAAAATGGCTGATGCCGGAGTGGAGCGGAGCGTCGACATCGACCTTATGGGTTTAATTCACTGTTTGTTTACCTGGGACGCTGGTACATTTGTATTTTCTTGTACAAGCCCTAAAGTCTTGTATCATGCTTTGGTTTTGGGCTAGAGTTATTATAAATACTAATGATGTATCTCTATTATTCATACTGAATAAAATCTCTGCTTCGCTCCTTGTGGACGTAGGCACATCGTCAAACCACGTTAAATATTTGGGTTGATTTCTCTATTCTTTTGCTCATAAAATCCAATATCTGGTATCAGAGCAAGGTCTAGAGGCAAGTTCTTCGATTGCAAAATTCGATGTGATAAAGTTCGATGGAACAGGGAATTTCGGATTACGGCAGTGAAGAATGAAGGATTTATTAGAACATTAAGGGATGGTGAAAGTGCTATCTGGAAAGAAGTCAGAGGGTATGTCAGATGCCGATTGGAAAGAGCCCGAGGCACAAGCAGTGGGTACAATTCGGCTCTATTTGGCGGACGAGATCACGTGTATTGGCAAAAGTTCTCAAGGTAAACAACCATCATGAAGGGTTACTAGGATCGTGGGGAGAAAGAATGATAGAGGTAGTTCTTACCTATGTTGCTCCAACTCTTAAAAAATGGAGAAGTATCCGTGTTGACACGACACGACACGACACGACACGACACGACACGAATAATGACATGGGATATAGGTCAAATTCTTGGTCTTACACTCGGACACGACAACAAAATGATAAGACAGTGGACGGCATGGAGTATTGCTTTTGGCTTGCGTTTGTGGCGACAACAAACCCATTTATTCAAGTCTTGTGGTAATATTTTGCAGAAATTTATGGAGGATGTTGCGGGTATAAAGAAGAAGAAAGCGCCGGACAGGAGCATGACAACAAAAATTCTATAGAAATAGGAAGATAAGATGAGAAGACGATATGTTTAGTCTTTTTGGTTGGCATTAAATGAGCTTTTGTGCCCAATGAATAAATTAAGTTTAGTCTTTTTGCTGGGTGTTAAATGGACTTTTGTCAAGCTCAATGAATAAGTTAGAGGTGTCAATCTGGGTGGTCCAGACTTGGTCGGCCCGCCAACCTATGAGCCTGGGTCGGCCCACAAATTTTGGACTACAACCCAGACTCGTCCGTTAACCCATCCGGGTCGAGCCCATGCGGGTCACGGGTCATGCGGGTCGCAATTTGTTCCGATTTTTCATATTTACAGCAAAAAATATTTTTTTTGTTAAATTGTAAGCTAAGAATTGAATAAAATGATAAATTCATATTTATATTAAGAAATATTTACATAAAATTCAAATTTAATGTTACATGAATTATTTATAACTTTACAAAGTTAAATTTAACTTAAACAAATAACAACTAAATGCATTTCTAATTACTATTATCAAATTTTTTAAAATTTTTTTTTTTCACGGGCCAGCGGGTTAACCGCGGCCCGCAGGTCACACCTCCTTGACCCGTGAACCGCTCGCTCGGGTCTGGTCGGTCCATTCGTCTTGACACCTCTAGAATAAGTTAATGATGAGGAAATTAACTTATGCTAAGCCAAGTTTTATAATTTATTGTAAGTGGCGCGAGTTATTGTTTTATTTAAGATAAAATTAATTTAATATTTAATTCTAAATTTATTTGTTTCAATAGTTCAAGTTACACTTATCCATTTTAAGTGATTTAAATATGTTAGAAAACTTAAAAAACATTCACGATAAATATATTACGAACGAAGTATAAATGTTGAAAGCCGTCTTTATATAAATTATTGAATATCTCAATCTAAATTGTTTAAATACGTAAGATAACACATATATAGCATATATTTATTTTATATATATGGGAAAATAGAACCTTTCTTTTATTAATAAGTTGATGCATGTTTACATATATTTTAATATATTGAAATTAGTTCTATATAAGACGAGATTTGTCCTTAAACCATAAATATCCTAAATCGTATCGGCCCCAACTCATTCTAATCTTTAAAAGTAAAGCAAAAGATTGGTGAATAATCATATCTCCGTCTACGTACAACTCGATCAACTTGTCGCCTATGGTCGATCTTATTTTTTTTTATAGTGTAATCACACAACTTCACGTTAAACATCATTGATCATAAATATTCTATATCATATCGACCCTAACCCATTCTAATCTTTAAAAGTAAAGTAAAAGATTGATGAATAGTCAAATATCCGTCTAGATACAACTCAATCAAGTTGTTGCCTATGGTTGATCTTATTTTTTTTAGAGCGCGATCACACAACTTCTCGTTAAACGTCCTTAACCATAAAAATACTTTAATATCGATCCTAACTCATTTAATTTTTTAAAGTAAAGTAAAAGATTGATTAGTTAACAGTTAAATGTCTACATATAACTCGATCAACTTGTCGCCTATGCAAGATATTAATCAATCTTGTTCTTTTTAGAGTGCGATCACACAACTTCACATTAAATGTCCTTGATCATAAATATCCTAGACATATCGACCCCAACTCATTCTAATCTTTAAAAGTAAAGTAAAAGATTGGTGAATAGTCAAATCTCTGTTTACGTACAACTCGATCAACTTCAGCCTATGGTCGATCTTAACTTTTTTTAGAGTGCGATCACACAACTCATTTAATTTCTAAAAGTAAAATAAAAAGATGGGCGAGTAGTCAAATTTTCTTCTACGTACTACTCGATCAACTTGTCGCTTGCCTATCACGACTCTAGTCAATCGAGGGGGTGTTGGAATTTTGTATTAGAAATTATTGGTTGTGACCAATTTATATGATTTAAGCGAAATTCGTTGTTTGGTGAATGAGAAATTAAGCCAAACTTAAACCGCTTAATACTTGAAATTATTGGAAAATTGTATAGAATAGTGGAATATTCTAGAGAATGAGTAGATGAAAAGATGTGTCTTTTTATATGGAAGATCATGACTTTAGAAGATCATGACTTTTGGTGTGAGTAACTTCCAATAATTATGATTCTTTAGGGTGTGGTTGTGTCTTTTGACAAACCTTTCGTATATGGATCCCCATGTGTTTGTGGATTTTATGGAGAAGGATAATTCAATGTTCCATATCATTTCATTCCATGTTTTAGAATTTAGTTTTGTACAACACTTTGTAGAAGTGATTATTTATTGCATCAAAATCATGGTTATGGTAGAGAGGGAACTCCGTTCGAGTTCGTTGGTCGAAGCCATTTGAAGTGCTCCTATGGTCGTTGTATCTTGGGAGATGATTGCCGGAAAATCGTTAGCACCGATGCAGGGCAAATTCATCTTAAAGACAAAGTGTCAAACACTTGCCTCGGCCAATTTCATCACTTGCATCTCATCTTCTTCTTTCTGATTTTATTCTAATTTATTATTCTGATTTCAGAAAGTAACTAATATTCTTTTGATTTCATGCTAAGGTTTGAATTGAAAAACAACATGCGTTCACTCATATTGAGAAGTGATGAATCCATATTATTATATTCGAAGTCGGTAAATCACTATTTGTCTTCTCAAATTAGATTTCGATTTCACTCATATTAATGACACGTTCTTGATGAATATAATATGCACATTATCAGTGTAATATCATACAATCTTAAGATGAATTTTGTTTAATTGTGCATCTTAGATAAGCTAGACAACTTACGTGGATTTTGACTGCAATTTAAATCTGGTTTTATACACTCTTAAATGGAATGAACAAAATATTAAATGGATTGGACTCTAAAATCTGGTTGCATGATTTCGACACCAATTTATAAACGTATGCTAGGATGGGGTTTTGTGCAACTCTTAAAAATTGAACCGATGCATACTTGAGAAACTATTATGTTATTGTATGAATTTGTGTCTAATTGTCCATGCCATCCATTGGTTTAGTGAATGATAAAACTGAAATATTATATAAATTGCATATGGTTGTAATTGTGGAATCTAAAGGATGGACGTGTCTTTCCATATATTAGTTTAGGGTTTATTTTCAAGCATGTGGTTTTAAGTAGGGATGGACAAAAAATCGCCCAACCCGCTCAACCCGCCCAACCCAACCCAAACCGGGTTGGGTCGATTTTTTTCATTTTTTTGGTTGGGTTCGGGTTTGGGGCGTTGAAGGCGGGTCGGGTTGGGTCGGGTTGCGGGTTAAACCAAAAAACCCGACCCGCCCTTCATATTAAAAAAAAAAAACTTAAAACCAAATCAAAACCCGACTTTTCACTCCACTCCTCATTTTCTCCGACTCCCTTCATTTTCTCCTCTCAAATTACCGATTTTAGGACTCATGGAGATAGAGTGAGAAGGGAATTCCAGATCTCGTTTCAATTTTTGGTTTATAGGGCTGAACTGGCGAGTTTCCTTCTCGAAAAACGTACACTATTGGGAGCATTTACAAAATTAGGAGTTCTTTGTCTTCATTTTGTGATTACAAAATTATAATTATCAGAATGAAAAATTCAGCATGTGTATCTGAGTTACTCATCTATTTTGCATGCTTTCAAGTATATTGAAGAGCTTCTTTAGTTATGTTTACATTATGCAAATGTTGTCAAATATGTTATGTGTTATCAAATATGAAATTTATTGATATTGAAAGACTATTAATGTTGCTTTATATTCAGTATTTTGGTAGAAAAAAATCAGAATTTTGGAACTTTAATATTTGTTGAAAGGTTGTTCTAACCCGACCAAACCGACCCAACCCAACCGACATTTGGTTGGGTTGGGTTTCAATTTTTTCGTGGGTTGGGTTGGGTTGAATTTCGATCAAACCGATCGTATTGGGTTGGGTTTGGGTTGGGACAAAAACCAACCCAACCCAACCCACGCCCACCTCTAGTTTTAAGGCAGTTTATTATATGGTGATTCTTCACTTTCTAAATGCATTTTCAAACCAATTATGGTGGAAAGGGATCTATTTGGCCGATAATTATTCGAAATTATTTCCATTCATTTCTTGAATGTGCATGAATAAAGTATTATGTATGATTGCAAATGGATGGCTATAGACCCAATATGTGTATTTCCATAATTATTCAAAGTCCATGAAAGTTGGTTTACTAGTGAAAGGAATTTGAATGAATTATTTGTCCATAATTATATTCCACTTTGCCAAATTGCATATTCATGTAAATTCTCTGCATAATATATTTGGTGGAATAAAAACGGTTAATTTTCTGAAAATGTGTGATCTTTTAGCTTGAATATGCTTAATGAAAAGGCTTTTGGTTTATATGCAACATATGGAAACGGTTGAGGCTAATGAAAAGCCACTACAGAATTGAATCCTTTCAATTCAAAATCCATGAAATGGCTATTGAGGCGCATGTTTGCTAGTATAAGTAAATTGATGGTGATAGTCTCTTGGTGTTCGTGGAATATGTAATTTTATTAAAAATGATTTACGCAAAATTATGTGCATGAGAATATGAAAAAATGCGATTTGGTATAATTTTATTAAGTGGAAATCATTATTTGATAATGATAAGCCACATAATTATTTGGAATTGGTAGAATATTATGAAATATTCTATAATCGATTTAGAGAACATATGAAAAATGAAAAATCATGACCCAAGGTATGATTAATTTCCAATTTGTGTATCTTCATACAGATTTATTTGAAAACGTGTGTCATCTCGTTGGGTTGTGTCTTTTGAGAACACAACTATTGAACCGTTGGTTGATTCTATTATTCAAGTTGAATATGTTGAATAAGTATTATTTAATATGGAATAATACTATCTTGTAAAATGTCACAAATAATACTATCTTGTGAAGAAGTTGCAAATCTTGTGAATCAAGATGAAAGTCTTCTTCATTGTTGAATTTAACTTTAAAATAAAACCAATTAAGTTGGTGTATACTTGAAAAATATTGTTGGTCTATATATGGACCTCGATCAATTGTGTGTGATTAAACTCAAGTAATTGACGTACGCAATTGAAATAAATTGTGAATTGACGACCAATATTTTGAAAGTACTTAAACTTTCACGAAGCATTCGATATGGATATTATCTATTTGATAAATGAATTGAACCATGAAAGAGTTGATGAATTCTAAGTTCAAGTGTAACCCAAAAATGTGGGGTTATATGAAAAGTTCAAGATTTGTGAATGCAACATTACTAGTTGCACAGCATTCCTAGTTGAGGATTTAATACATCCCCAGTGGGGATGAATAACATTTCTCTATAAATATATCTATGAAGGTGAAAAGGTAGAAAATCCTTATAAAAATTATAAGGATGATAAGATAAAAGACGATTACGGCGTTTGTTTCGATATGCAAGATCAATTGAAATATTTGAAAAATATTCATAAAGTTGAAGTAAATATTTCAATAATGGTATTGAATACCCATGTTTCTGAAATCCCCAATCATATAAATATGAAAAATGTTATGATTGGTTAAATGATATGTGAAATTAAATGATATGTGAATAACATTTCTCTATAAATATATCTATGAAGGTGAAAAGGTAGAAAATCCTTATAAAAATTATAAGGATGATAAGATAAAAGACGATTACAGCGTTTGTTTCGATATGCAAGATCAATTGAAATATTTGAAGAATATTCATAAACATGGTATTGAATACCCATGTTTCTGAAATCCACTAGTAAAAGTGATGGACACTAGTAGTGCGTGATAGAAATCCTCTAACATTGTTGTTTGAAATTTATAAAGTTTTAGATAAAGTTAGTTTTCTGCATATAACTTCATGAGAGGATTTTTTGGTGGTGACATGTTGCATATGTTAATCAATCGATGGTTGGTTAAGAATACTTCATATCGAGGGAAATGAGATTAAAGCCTATTACGTAAGAGTTTTTGTAATGGTAATAAGGGACCTTGTTGACTGGAGATCCCAAGATCTTGATTCAAATGGACAACTAAGTTATGAAGATTTCATAAAACACTTAGGAAATTATTTCTACTCATTCCTATGATAATTAAAGTGTTTTCTGCAGAATGATTGAAGGTTAAGATACTCTTAATATGTAAGTGTGAAGTGGGGCCGCTTCAATGAGAATTGTTCGAGGTTAAAATTCTCTAAACATTTATGAAATCAAGAGTGGTCCGGGCCAAAATGGACATAATCATGAGAACCATGAATGGTTTAGGGAAGACATTTGTGTGAGTCCGATAGTATTTCACTAAAGGAGGTTCAAAGCCAAAAGCTACCTTCTCTGATGCAGTGTTTTCGCCCTCTTTTACTTAAACCGCTTAATACTAGAAATTATTGGAAAATTGTGTCTTTTTATATCGAAGATTTTGGAGATCATGACTTTTGGTGTGAGTAACTTCCAATAATTATGATTCTTTATTTCAAGAGATGTGTCTCTTGGTGTGGTTGTGTCTTTTGACAAACATTTCCAACTACTATATATATATATCCCCATGTGTTTAGATTTTATAGAGACGTATTATTCAATGGATAGTTCCATATCATTTTATTCCATGTTTTACAATTTAGTTTTGCATAACACTAGCTGGAAAATCATTAGCACCGATGTAGGGTAAATTCATTTTAAAGACAAAGTGTCAAACATTTGCCCCGGCCAATCACATCACTTGCATTTCATCTTTCTTCTTTCTGATTTTATTCTAATTTAGTATTCTGATTTCAGAAAGTAACTAATATTTTTTTGATTTCATGCTAAGGTTTGAATTGAAGAACAACAAGAACACTCATATTGGGAAGTGACGAATCCATATTATTATTCGAAGTCGGTATATCACTATTTTGTCTTTTCAAATCAGATTTCGGTAAGTCGAATGATATTTCGATTTCACGCATATATTAATGACATGTTCTTGATGAATATATAATATGCACATTATTAGTGTAATATCTCATACAACCTTCCAAACACTTGTTAATAAAATTAACAATGTTTATGTTGAATGTTTTAATTGTACATTAACAATTAAAATTTACGTGAATAATTGCTATTTGACATTTTAGTTTCCTTTTTTTTTTTTGCAGCAGATTTTTTAGATTCTTCTTTAATGGGTTAACTCTTGGAATTGCAATTTGGGAATCAAAATTATGGTGAATAAATGGTACAGAAATAAGCCGCCAATTTACATGAATAATTGCCATTTGACATTTTAGTTTCTTTTTCCATATTCTGCAACAGATTTTATATTCTTCTTTAGTGGATTAATGCAATTGGACGTATTAGCTTCCCTTTTCAAAATTTGTACCAGAAAACTTCTTTACATAAATAACAACAAATTCATCTTCCTACACAAAAACATATCTAAATATGAATTTTAAAAAAAATTCCAAAATCTTGCTTACTCCTAATTTTCAATCAAACATCAAGTAAACAAATTTCCAGAATCTTGCTTACTTCAAATATGAATCCATTTAACTCTACACTAGAAAACCTCAACGACCGTCAAATCTTCGAGCAAATCAATTCGATGATAAGCCAATATGGGGTTCCATGTGAACTCACCACAGCAGTGAGCGGAGGAGGCGGAAATTGGACTTGGAGTTGCAACTATTGCAATAAAAAAGTGACTGGAACTTACACTTTAGTGAAGGCTCATTTGCTAAAACTTCCAAATCACGGAGTTGAGTGTTGTAAAGTTAGCAGATGACATTCATCAATCAATCAAGAAGGAACACAAGCAAGTCGAGAGGAAAAAATTACAAAATGAGGTCCATGAAAGGGGGTCAGTGTTTCATTACCGATGGTTCTGATTTACGCAGCAGAAAAGAAAAAAAAAAAAGAGAGAGAGGAGAACTTGGGCCTCTAGAAAAGACATTCAACATGGTGCAGAGGGAAATCAATGTTTATTGATGCGATCAGGCGAATTGGAAGCTCAAATGTTGTTCAAATCATAATAGACAAAGCAGGCAAACTATAAAGCTGCATGGTTAACCATTGAAACAAGGTGGTCTTTTGGCCTCATTGTGGGGGTACATAGTAATTTGGCTTTGAAAAGTATATGTGATCCTTCAGAAAAATCACCATAATATGCATATTGTAAGTGTGGATTGTTGATTTGGTGAGTGATGAAAATATTCGTAATTTTATTGTTACTTGAAACAATGGTGATGGATTCAGATTGGAGAATTCATAGAGACGGAAATAATGTAGGCAAATCTTGTAAACGCCTCAAAAGGTTGTTTGAAAATCCAGTTGATTGTCCAAGAATGTATGAAGTATTTCAACTAAAGAATTTAAATAAACCCCATGTTATTAACGTAAGAATGTACGAAGAGCCAATCTCTTGGTGGGCCATGGTACCTTTGTTGCAACCTCTGGCATTTAAATTGCTCTCACAACCGACATCCTCTCATAACATTTTGGATGTTAACTTTATTTGAATTGTGTTTTGTTTGAATTTGAATTTTATCATTTTTTTAGAAAACAAAATAATAATAATAATAATAATAATAATAATAATAATAATAATAATAATAATAATAATAATAATAATAATAATAATAATAATAAGTGTCCCCTTATCCTATCCAAAATTCGGATAATTTTTAACTGTATCCATCTTAATTTTTAAAATGAGAAGGATCCGACTCCAATACCTGCACCCGAGTAAGAAAGAATATAATTTCCTTAGGTACTTTAGAAGTTTCTGACTTTGGAGGATGTTAGACATTACTTTCATTGATTAAAGGTGGGGTATTTCATTACTTTCATTGACGACTTCTCAATTTCATGAAACACAAGTCTGAAACTTTTGCCAAGTTCAGATTGCTCGCAGAATGGTGTAGCGGAGAGGATAAACAGAACATTTGCAGAACGGGCAAGATGTTTGAGGTTGGCTTCCGAAGAGTTTTTGGGCTATATGGGAAAGTTGTAGAGGAAGTTTGGACAGGTAAGTTTGGACAGGTAATGCTGGATTGAAAATTTGGATGTCCGAATAAATACACATGTATCTAGTGATCGGAGATCCAAACTTGAAGTGTACTTTTTTGGGCTATGTGAAAGGTGTAAAATGGTACAAGTTTTGGGATCCAGACAAAGAAGATGGTGATCAGTAGGGATGCAATCTTTGATGAAGCACTCATGCTTAAAGAGCCCCAGTTCAGGCGAGGGAAGCTGCAAGAGCCAGTAGTGCAAGTAGAGCTAGACAATGGTGACTCAAAAGAGGAACATTATTATACTATCAGGCCACTGGTGAAGTATGGATTCGAGCATTCAGTTTTTTATACACTCATTACCAGTAATATCGATCATATAACTTTCAGGATGTCGCGGTAGTCAGGAGAAAAGAAACAATGTTAGAAAAGGAAGTGGAAAAAGATACAAGGTTCAGTTAGTAGTTAAGGGATGGTTTATGTGGATGGTTTATATATTTTCTTGATGTTGTATGATATGTTAATTGCTGCGAAGAACATGAATGAGACAGACATATCAAAGTCTTTGTTGAGCAGTAAGTTTTCAACAGAGATAGGAATGCCTAAAAATTATGGGTATCTTAGAAAAATGATTTGAAGAAAGTGTTGGAGAGGTACGCCATTGGCAAAATCACTTCAGATTGTCTAGTAATCAGTGCCTTAAAAATGAAAAAGAAATTGTAGAGATGTCAAGGTATGAAATGAAAAAGAAATTGCAATGGGACGTTTGATGTATGCAATGGTGTGTACCAGACCAGATTCAGCACTTGCAGTCAGTGTGGTGAACACTTACATGACTAATCTTGATAGAGAGCATGGAGAGAGGTAAAGTAGATTTTCAGATTATGTTTGAGAGACAACATGAATGCAGAGACAACATGAATGCAGATTATGCAGGCGACTTAGATGACAGAAGGTTCCATACAGGTTATGTTTTCACACTTGCAGGTGGAATCAGAGTACATGGCGGCAACTGTGGCAGCTAAGGCTTGTCAAGGAGTTTCGAATCACACAAGATGTGATATCAGAGCACTATTTTCTTATCAATGAATCAGATTTAGCATGCACCAAAGCACATGATGTGAGATTTCATAAGATAAGGGAGTTGGTTACTTTAGGAGAATTATTGCCAGAAAAGGTTAAGAGAATGCAGCAGCAGACATGTCAACAAAGCCAATCACAATACTAATGATGTAATTCTATTTGCTTTGCTCATTGTGGACGTAGGCACATAGCCCAACCACGTTAAATACTTGTATTGATTTCTCTATTATTTTGCACTTAAAATCCAACATTATGCTCGAACGAGGTCAAGACACAATTGGGCTTGAGTCGGCCCTCTTTGAAGGAATTATGCTAGAAATAGTTAAAGACTCTTTTAGGGTCCAATCCGTCATTATGTATGATAAACTATTTATTCTTAGACAAGGTCAAGATCACTTTGGATAAGCTCGAAACCTTTAAGAAATGCATTTAAACAAGATTGAAGCTCTCACTTGGCCTCAACTCGTCCCTTAGGCTAATTATGCTCGAAGAAGGGCAAGGCTCGAATCAATCCTTAGGATTAACTATTCTTGATTAGTACTTTCTCAGGCTAACACACAACCCTTAAGATAACTTATGGTTGATCGATCTTTATAATTATAGCAATCAAGGATCAACATTTGGGCCAATTCAATCCTCACGATTTCAAACGGATCCTAACAAATTCAGGTCCAGGTTGAGACCTGGACCTGAATTTGCCCTTAAAAAGATTTCAAACGGATCCTAACAAACTTAGGCTCGACTCGGTCCTTAAATGGAATTGTGCTCAAATGGGGTCAAACTCGGCACTTAAAGGGAATTATGCTTGAACGAGGTCAATATCCGCTCCTACTTGACTCGGCCTTCAGACAAATTATTTTCGCACAAGGGCTAAAAACTTCTTGTTGTAAGTTGTGGAAAATGTTGAAACTTCGGGTGCACCGGCGAAAAATAGCCAAACCAAAGAACAGGCTTGAAGGAATTTCAGTTGGAGAAAATGAGTTAAAATGAAAAAATAAAATAGAAATCTTAATGAATTGATGAGAGAGAGAACCTGGCAAGGGGTGCAAAGAAACATCACTTCAAGATAAACATCGTTGTTAAACTCTTCAATGCTTTAGTGAAATGGATGCTCCATTTAAAGTTGTATTTCCTGTTTGCATCTAGAACAAATACAAATATGAATAACACACAGACTTTGTTAGTAGTATAATGTGCTAAAAAAATTTACCGTTATGGTATGAAGTCTGAAAGCGAAAAATCTTAACCAAGGCACGAAGGCTTGAAAGCTCTCTGCAATGTTTGACTTCTTGGGGCAGCTGCTCATATGAATTGGATCTATTTTTTTTATTTTTTTTTGCAACCGGAGCTCGAGATAATATAATAATTAGATGTAGTTTTTGGAAATAAAATAAAATAAATACCACTTCGCAATACTAAAAGATAAAAAATAAAAATAAAAGGTGAAATCCTAGATAAGCCCAAGTGTGTTTCGACACCAACCAATTGTGATTTATCATAAGGGTTGAATTGAGATGAGTTTGTCTCAATCCTAATCAAGCATAATATATCCTCAGAAAGTTTCATGAAAAGTATTGACTTCGTCCGAGCTTAACTCCCTTTAAAGGTCGAGTTGAGCTCTTGACCTCATCGGAGAATATTTCATCTTATGAGTTGAGTGAAGCCGAGCGAGTCTTGACCCAGTTCAAACATAAGTCCAAGTGACTCCCATCCTAGTTCGAGTATATTTCCCTGCAAAGGCTGAGTTGAGCCCTAGTGACTTTTGACCTCATTCGAGTATAAACCTAAGGCCGAGTCGAGCCCAAGTTAGTCTCAATCTAGTTGTCATTGACTCTCGACCTCGTATAAGGATGAATCAAGCACAGGCATACCTAGAACGTCGCCTAAGAATAATTTATCCTACGGATAATCTTAATCATATACTTTAATTCCTCATCTTTAACAATTTGATTTACACATTATGTCGCTTTAGAAATAGAAATAGAAATAGAAACTAAAAAAGAACTATATAGAGAATTGTTGTGATAGGAAAAATATCAAACCTTTAGCAAAGAGAATCTTCAATGCACGTCGAGTGTTGCGTTCTGACTTCTCATCTAAATCATGACAAGTTGAATGAGTGCTGCTAAATGTTTAGCAGCACTCATGCTGCTGAAAGTATTATAAAAAACCAGACTAGGAAAATATACTTAATAATTTTCCTGATAGCGCAATGAAATAATATACTGGGTTATCAAAATAACCACTTGACTGCTTGAAAAGGAATTAAGTTATTACAGACAAAATCTAAAAGGAGAGGAGTCTCTTCAACTCCAGGAAAAGGAATAGTGGCAGAAAACAGAATGTATTGCATTACATTTATATACAGGACATGTTGCATTATAATTCAACTTAAGCCCAATTCATACTATGGACCTTTTCCAAATTAAAATGAAAGCATTTTTTTCAAATATTGCGGAAAGAGAGATCAAATGTAAGATACACAAATCAGGGCTACATCATACTAGTAGTAGCCTTGAGGACAAGGATACAGATCCAACTGGTCATCAAGAAATTATCAGCAGAAAGGCATCAAAACTTACACTTTACCTGATATAATTACAAGTTTCTAATCCTTAATACTTCGAGGAAATTTGTATGCTTCAGCTTCTAAGTTATTCAATGAGAAGCAAAATTGGGCTTTCGTTTGGAGATTTTCTAGTTCAGTTACATGGATTTCTTAGTTATCATTGAAGAAGGCTAGGATCTGCACATATAAAGTATCAATCTGGTGTTTATCACAAAATGGAAATGAAGTGTCTCAAACATTTGATTTTTAGACAAAATTAATTAACGAAGTCTTATGAACAAAACAAAGGGGGTGGCGGAATATAATGATGATTATGAGTATGGAATATGAATCACGCAATGTCTTTGCTAGTATATAAAAGTACTAAAAATATTGAAACTGGAGATGCAAAGGCATACCGAATAGTTTGTCTTCTCTCATGACATTCAGGAGAAACAGCAACTAGCAGTGAACTTCCAGCTGCTACTTCCCACCAATCCATATGCGCCACACAACACTATTTGGAAGGGAATGAGCCCAATCAAAGGCTTTTGATTCATTATAATCTTTTCACCCTACTCGAAACTAATAAATTCCTGAGATTATGAATTGGAGAATGCAGAGAAGTTTAAAAAAAATTTTGTCTTCAGAAGTCTCCTATGCCAATCAATAATCACTTTCCATAAAGTTTTCCATAAAGATGCAAGTGCACTCCTCTACTATCCCCACATATGCTCTGTCACTATTGATAGAATACTAATTGGAAGGAAGTGAGCCGAATCAGAGGCCTTTCTTATTGCGTGAGTTGAACCCTAAAAAATAGGCGCTCCACATTGTCCATAAATCTGCATCAATTCTGCTAGAATGTCAGAGTATAAGGCAATATCGAGTATATTATTAGGTTGAAAGTATCATTTGAGATAAATGATTTCGGCTATGAATCCTTGCTGAAAAGCAGAATTAGAGTTCTGCATAAATGACTTTTTAGATGAATGCCAAAACCTGCAACTTAGACAAATAAATCAAAACTCTTATAAATTGATCGCACTAATTTTTTGGAAATTAATCCGACACTTGCAAAGATATTATTAAACAGCAAAACGGACAACTAAATACATCCTAAAAAATGTGTATAAAGATCAAAATAATCAATTAATTCTGAATCAACAGCAAGTCAAATTTCATGAAAGAAATATCATCAATTGGCTCAATAAACATGAATCACTCGCCTGTCAGTCAGAAAAACCACTTTTAGTGGCATCGGAGAGTGGAAGCCTACTATACTTTCCTGCATAATGATAGATATCCAAGATTCGATTGAAGCAAAAAGGAGTGAAAACTATGAATCTCGAAATAACCACTTATAGAAAACAAAATAGAATGTATCGTGATTCAAACCAAACATAAAAGGTAAAGATTCCATCAAAGATCAGCAGAAACTCATAGAGGGTTCACAGAAACAATTTCAATTGGGTTCATAGAAAAAACTCCAATGAAACCCAAGTTCAAGATCTCAGTTAGTCCAAAAATGAAACCCAGCAAAGATCCCTCTACAATCATCACAATACAAAGAATTATAGAGATAGAGAGAACTCTAAGAACATAATTGCTGAAATAATAACCATACACGAAATGAAAAAGGACCACGAACATAACACTTGCACAGTCAACCCATAGAAAATTCACAGAAACAAATCCAATGAAACTCAATGTCGATCATCACTCCAAATAACAAAATCAAGAAAAAAGATTCTTCAAATTCATCCAAATGCACCAATACAAAGAATGCAATAAAAAGATGAAATTGTAGAAACATAGAGAACTCTAAGAACATAATTTCTGAAATAACCACACATGAAATGGAAAAGGAACCACAAACACAACACAACACAAAAGCACAGTCAATCCACAGAAACAAGTCCAAAACCCAATATTGATCATTGCACAAAGAACAAGACCCACAGAAAGGTCCTTCAATATTGATCCAAATGCACCAAAAAGAATGTAATTACGAAGAAACAGGAATTACAAAAACAAAAGAGATCACACCAAGAAACATAATTGTTGAAAACATAAAATGAAAAAAAAAAAAACCCCACAACTTGTACATATTCAAACCAAACATAAATTCAGTTAAATGCCACATAGAATTCAAAGAACAAAGAACAAATACAAATACAGCAAAACCCAAGATTGCTTATCACACTACAAAGGACAATTCATCAAGAATTCAAACCCCACAATTGTTGAAAAAAAAAAATCCCACAACTTGTAGATATTCAAACAAAAAATAAAATCAGTTAAATCCTACATAGAATTCACAGAGCAAATCCAAATACAGCAAAACCCAAGATTGCTTATCACACTACAAAGGACAATCCATCGAGATCAATCCAAAGGAAAGGGAATCACGAAACACAACCATTAATGATCAATCACTGCTTTGGGATTTTATAATTCTATGACTTCTAAGAAGGGGAATGTTCAATTCATGCCAATAAGAAAAACATCGAAAAAAGAAAAGGAAAGAGAATTCACAACTTTGATCATCACTTTGAGCCAGAAAAAATCCCTCACGATTCATTGAAATGAACCAGCAAAGAACATTATTTTAAGATAAAAAATTATAGAAACAAGTGAGAAAATTATCACTCAGAGAACAGAATTTCTGAAGTAACCACACATAAAATAAAATCCTAAGAGAATTCACGAAAATAAATGCAGTGAAACCCAAATCGATCATCAGTTGGACCAAAGAGCAAAACCCTGAAACTAACTATCCTTCAAGATTCATTATATGCGTGATTAACTAACAAGATAATCATATTGATAACGATTTATAGAGATTATCGCACTGGAAGAGCAAGCCGAAAAAACCCCTTCTCTATATCTTCTTGACAGAAAACCCCCAAGACAACGCCCAAAACGCTGATAGAAAAACCCAATATTACTTTGAAGAACCAGGGGCTATTAATGGGTTAATTCTTTGTGATTAACGGTCATATTTTCATCAATTTCATACCGTTCGATTAAGAATAAACAAGCGGCTCAGATTTTAGGAATTTTCAAATTTCCCATTTGTGAAGTACAAGCTCCTTGCGAAATTACCGTTGGATTAAAGATTATTGTTTCTGTGCTTTAAAAAAAATGTTAATATATTTTTTTGTCAGAACAGCCAAAAAAAAATATTAATTTGAGGGAAAGGATTATTGTTATTGCAAAATGAAAAACCTATTTTTTATATTTTGTTTAATTTAAATAATTTTCTAATAAAATTTATGGAAACTTGACAATGAAAATGAAAATGAAAGTCCAATTATATTCTATATGGAAAATGTTAAAACTTGTTCAGCGATTGTAGATGAATTTTAATTAGTTGAAATTATTAAATGTATTCTTTTTTAATTTCCCCGTGTTATTCTCGACTGTTAATACAATACATTAATCAATTTTTCACGTAAAAGTTGTGTGTTTGTCGTGTCATTGATTAAGCGGGTGATGATTAATATACTCACATGTTGAAATTTTAGCTAATATTTTCAAATATGTGGAAAGAATTGAAAACTGATTAAGAGTTGATGATTTTTACATTCAAAAGTTAAACTTGTAAATAATAAAATATATATATAGGTGAAAACATTGTTGGTCATTTTACTTCAAGTGAAATTTCATATCAATTATCAAAATTTATTTGGTTTGAAAATGATTAGTTTACCATTTAAGATGTTTCAATTACGATTAGTTCCCATTGGGCAACTTCACAACCACCCTAAAAACCATGTGCATATATTTCCTAATCTCTCGCTTTCCCTTCTATCTAATAAGGTAAGTTACCCTTGACAATGAAATCCAGTCTGTAGACACCGGGTTGTTTCCCTCTCGACGATGAAGCTTATTTCTCAGTCTCATTAACCAACCTTGACGAGTCCCCTACAACCCCGCTTAAGTCAAAAGTCATCACAGTCTGAGCTCTACTTTACATCTCTCTTGTATATGCACTCTTTTTAGCTGTTTTATTATTATTATTAGAAAACTCATGCTACGGATTACAATAACATATGTAGATGCCTTACCAACTTATGAACTTTTTGAGCAAGAACATCCTCTCTAGTTCACATACCAAGAAAGAATTGGGGCAGAAAGTGGTTAAGCAAATCGAAGAAGGTGTTGAACCCACTTTTGTCTATAACATACCCGATTGTGAAAGAAAGCAAGTCTACTGACTGGCTTTTTAAAAGACAACTTCTGTTGCCTATTAACGATGAATGACATATCATATCTATTGTCTTGATTTGACTGTCCCGTTTTGACACTTCAAAATTACAGTGAGTGTCAAAGTCTTAGTGGTTAAACAGCCAATGTGAGACACGAGAATTGGACTTAACAAACATATAGATTGATCAAAACAAGACAACTAACAAGTATAGAAACTTTTTAACGTTAAGTTCCTGATTGATAGAAATTAAAATTTTTATTTTTATCAGAGTTAAAATCAACAATTAATTTTTGACCATAAATTTTATGACTTTCACAATTTTTTAATCACGCATTTCATCAATTTTTATCAAAATATGCTAAAATTTAATTTTAACCTCCGCTTAAATATAAATATAGTACGAAAGATAATAATAATAATAATAATAATAATAATAATAATAATAATAATAATAATAATATTGTACCATTTTGGCATTTCCGAATGTGGAGTTGTTAATACATTGCATATAGAAGTTGGGGAAAAACTGTTGGAATTTTGTGTTGGAAATTGGTTGTGACCAATTGAAATGATTTAAGTGGAAATTCATTGTTTGGTGAATGAGAAATTAAGCCAAACTTAAACCACTTAATGCTTGAAATTATTGGAATTGTGTAGAATATTGTGGAATATTCTAGAGAATGTAGATGAAAAGATGTGTCTTTCCATATGGATCATGACTCTTGGAGAGCATGACTTTTAGTATGAGTAACTTCCAATAATTATGATTATTCAAGAGATGTGTCTCTTGGTATGGATGTTCCAACTACTATATATATGGATTCCCTATGTGTTTGGATTCACAACACAACTACACAACAAACAATTCATTTGATAGTTTCATATCATGGTTACTTTAGTTTTGCATAAAACACTTTATAAAAGTGATTTTCTCTTGCATCAAAATCATGGTTATGGTAGAGAGGGAACTCCGTTCGAGTTCGTTGGTCTAAATCATTTGGAGTGCTCCTATGGCTTGACGTGGTCGTTGTATCTTGGGAGATGATTGCCGAGAAACCGTTAGCACCGATGCGGGGCAAATTCATCTTAAGGACAAAGTGTCAAACACTTGCCTCGACCGATCGCATCACTTGCATCTCATCTTTCTTTCTGATTTCATTCTAATTTAATATTCAGATTTCGGAAAGTAACTAACATTCTTTTGATTTCATGCAAGGTTTGAATTAAAGAATGACACGTGTTCAAGATTGGAAAGTGATGAATCCATATTCGTATATTGGAAGTCGGTAATCACTATTTTGTCTTCTCAAATCAGATTTCGGTAAATCGAATGATATTTCGATTTTACGGTATGTTCTTGATTAATATAATATGCACATTATCGGTGTAATATCTCCTACAATCTTAAGATGAATTTTTTGATGTGCATGTTATATGGAAATCATGATATTGTATGGAAATTCCGAAGACATGTAAATTGAAACGGTGCTGATATTTAAATCTATATTCTCATAGAATTATCTGATTAATTTCTGAATTCTATGTATATTAAATGGTACTGGCACCTCTGTTCGGCAAATTGGAAAGAATGGCAGATTGATTTTTGGCAATTTATTCGTATTTTCAAATAAAAGTGCTGGCTGTTCATTTTATGAAAATGTGTGAAACCATGTCATATATGTTCTTAACATATGCTGATTATTGCTTACTATATAATTTCCAAAGGAAATCTCTTATGAGAGATTCTACTAAATGTTTCTTTTTTAATGCAATATAAAATCTGATTTTGTTATTGCATGTTCCAAGTAAATTGTAAACATTGGCAGTTTGTAAATAAATGTAAGTATACATTTTTTCAATTGCATGGTTTGGAAATGGAAATTACTTGGCAGGAAAATAGTTTCCGTTCATGAATATTTAATATATATTACTCGCACTTGCTCACTTGAGGATGCATGTTTTCATGTTGGAAAGTTGTCTAATTTATGATTTCGATGACCATTCATTTCATAACTGCCATGGAAACATTATTGTTGATGTTTATTACATAAAATAATGAATATACGTTTTGGTCTTTTGTACCATATCAATGGTTGATTATTTGGTCTTGCTTAATTTAATTGATCGAGATTGAGATCAATGACTATATTTCTAAATGTGTGTGGAGTTCCTCAAGATATTTATATTCCTAGTCACGACATGTGTTGACTAAAATGGAATAAACTTATACAATGATTGTATAAATGTTGGAAGAATGCCAACTAGTTATTGAAAGTATATGAACTTTCATGATTATTCCTTTTATTGGAATACGGAAAACCTCAATAATTTGAAGAAATTAATTGAGTTGGTTTATGCAAATCATGGTTGCATTCTAGCGTGACAATATATGCTCTTGTCACAATGGGTATTAAGCCGCCTAATCACGTGGTGGAAAATTTATGGAATAATTTAGGATCATTTCATATGAGAAATCAAGACTCTTGAAAATAATTATTTCCGAAGGTAGTATCTCTTCATAGAGATTGATTCGAAGATGTGTGTCCTCTCGTTTCGAAGAGGTGTGTCCTCTCGTTGGGTTGTGTCTTTTGAGAACACAACTATCGAATCGATGGATGATTCATTCATTAAATTTGAACATGGTGAATAAGTATTATTTAACATGAAATAATACTATCTTGTGAAATGTCACAAATGTGATATGTTGGAGAAGTTGCAATTCTTGTGAATCAAGATGCTTAATCTTCTTCATTGTTGAATTCAATTTCAATCGTGGAACCAATTAAATTGGTATATGTTTTGAGAGCATTGTTGGTCTATGTGATGACCTTAATTTGATTTGCATGATCAAATTGAAGATAATTGGATTGAAGTACGCAATTGAAATAAATTGTGGATTGGCGATCACTATTTTGAAAGTACTTAAACTTTCACGAAACATTCGATATGGATATTATCTATTTGATAAATGAATTGAACTACGAAAGAGTTGATGAACTCTAAGTTCAAGTGTAACCCAAAAATGTGGGGGTTAATATCAATGCTTGCGAACTTATATGAAAAGTTCAAGATTTGTGGATGCAACATTATTAGTTGCACATGCATTCCTAATTGAGGACTTGTGGGGATAACTTATGTTTTAAAGTTACAATTTTCTATACTTTATAATCATAGAAATATGTCTATGAATGTGGAAAAGGTAGAAAATCCTTATATTAATTATAAGGATGATACACACTAAGTCTAAAGTGGATGAAATGAGATAAAATCCAATTACGGCGTTTGTTTGGACATGCAAGATCAATTAGAATATTTGAAAAATATTCAAAAAAGTTGAAATGCATTGTAGTATTTCAATAATGATATTGAATACCCATGTTTTTGAAATCCACTAGTAAAAGTAATTGACTAGTGTAGTGTGTGATAGAAATCCTCTAACATTGTTGTTTGGAATTTATAAAGCTTTAGATAAAGCTAATTAGAAGCATGTAGCTTCATGAGAGGATTTCTTGGTGGTGACATGTTGTATCTATTAAATCAATTAATTGTTGGCTAGCTATATTTGATGAGATACTAATTCACATGTAATGGTAAGTCTAGACGTAGACATAATATCGTTAAGCAGTCGATCTCAATTGTGTAAATTCGTGGTACCTTTAGAGATTTACCGAGAGATCAAGAATACTGCATATTGAGGGGAATGAGATTAAAGCCTACGACGTAAGAGTCTTTATAATGGTAACCCTACCTTGTTGACTGGAGATCCCAAGATCTTGGTTCAAATGGACAACTAAATTATGAAGATTCCATGAAGCACTTAAGAAATTATTCCTACTCATTCCTATGATAATTACAGTGCTTTCTGCAAAGTGTGAGGTTAAGCTACGCTTTTAATGAATCCTATATCTTGATTAAGTCAAGTAGAGTAAGAGAGAATACTCTTAATAGGAGATCACCTATGTAAGTGTGAAGTGGGGCCGCTTCAATGAGAATTGTTCGAGGCTAAAATTCTCTAAACACTTATGAAACCAAGAGTGGTCCATGGCCAAAATGGACACAATCGTGAGAACCATAAACGGTTTAGGGAAGACATTGTGTGAGTACTGTTGTCTTGGCTTACACCAACGGCTGAATGGTTCAAGACATCACGTTCACCAATTAGCCAGTAAGTCCGATAGTATTTCACTAAGGGAGGTTCAAGGCCAGAAGCTACTTTCTCTGATGCAGTGTTTTTTCCGCCCTCTCTCTACTAGTGTCTGCATAGTCATTTGCATTAATTTTCATTCATATGGGGGATTGTTGGAATTTTGTGTTGGAAATTGGTTGTGACCAATTGAAATGATTTAAGTGGAAATTCCTTGTTTGGTGAATGAGAAATTAAGCCAAACTTAAACCACTTAATGCTTGAAATTATTGGAATTGTGTAGAATATTGTGGAATATTCTAGAGAATGTAGATGAAAAGATGTGTCTTTTCATATGGATCATGACTCTTGGAGAGCATGACTTTTAGTATGAGTAACTTCCAATAATTATGATTATTCAAGAGATGTGTCTGTTGGTATGGATGTTCCAACTACTATATATATGGATTCCCTATGTGTTTGGATTCACAACACAACTACACAACAAACAATTCATTTGATAGTTTCATATCATGGTTACTTTAGTTTTGCATAAAACACTTTATAAAAGTGATTTTCTCTTGCATCAAAATCATGGTTATGGTAGAGAGGGAACTCCGTTCGAGTTCGTTGGTCTAAATCATTTGGAGTGCTCCTATGGCTTGACGTGGTCGTTGTATCTTGGGAGATGATTGCCGAGAAACCGTTAGCACCGATGCGGGGCAAATTCATCTTAAGGACAAAGTGTCAAACACTTGCCTCGACCGATCGCATCACTTGCATCTCATCTTTCTTTCTGATTTCATTCTAATTTAATATTCAGATTTCGGAAAGTAACTAACATTCTTTTGATTTCATGCAAGGTTTGAATTAAAGAATGACACGTGTTCAAGATTGGAAAGTGATGAATCCATATTCGTATATTGGAAGTCGGTGATCACTATTTTGTCTTCTCAAATCAGATTTCGGTAAATCGAATGATATTTCGATTTTACGGTATGTTCTTGATTAATATAATATGCACATTATCGGTGTAATATCTCCTACAAAAACAAGGTGGCCATGGCCAACGTAGCCCTGTGATTCTTGAATAAGTTCTGAGAGCCAAATGAAAAGAACGCATGCATGATCATGAAACTTTTTTTTCATTGAGTAGCCTGTCGAACCTCATTAAAATAAGCTCAAGTATACTCAAAACAATTTCGTGCTCAGCCGATGAAATTATACTGAAAAAAACGAGATTCTGAATTGTCGAGGGCGCCAAGAAGCAATAAGAAAAAGAATAAAAATCAAATCAATAAACCCATTAAAATTATAATATCATTAATCTATTCTTATTATGGATAGGTAAAACAAAAATGTCATATAACAAAGAAAAATCCAGTCTCATTCACGAGCAAAACAAGAACGAGTCATCGGATTACGTTAATGGTATATTTGATAACGTGAATTGAACAATATTAGATAGAATTCGAGAGAAAAGAAAGAAGTTAAATTTTGTTTATAATACCACATATGCTATAGTTATAATAGTTAGCCAGTCCACACATCAATTGGACGTAAGACAAATATCATTACACTGATTTGTACTAAATAACGAGCTAATGAATCTCCTTCTTTTTGCCATTGAACCTCCCAATCAAATTCTTCGTAACACTCATAATGATCAACTTTACGAAGGTCCCATTGTATTTCAGAAGCTCGTAGCATTGGTCTTGATAAACCCCAATTTAGTGCTTCTTCTCCTCCAATAATGCCTACGCCCTCCACCCGTTCTAAAAAAAATAGGATTCCGTGTAATAAGCTAGTGTTGTGCCAAGCCTCTAACAAGCTTCTTCAAATGTTTGAGAAATGATTAAATTAGAAAAATTTAAATTGATGAAATGCTTTTTACTTCATCAAAGGGCATCTATTCATGGGGTACAGTTACAAACCATGGGCACAAAAACAAAACAACCTACCTACTTCTTACTACACAAACCCTCACTATCGTTGTAGTAATGTGTGACTATAGTTATATTTTATAGTTCAGGTAAATATACTACTAGGGGTATTACATAGCATGACCAAATATTGACCTGAGGATCAATCGATTAGTTATCAATTTATCATATAAAATTCTCTCTCAAACTCATGTAGATTGGAAAGGAGGCTTCCAATTTATTATGCAATGCCACGATTCAGATGAAGCCTCCGAACGTTCATTGCTAAGCGCTTGTAGGTCGGCATCCCCTTGCTAAGGAGAGTCTCGACAGCCGAGGCATGCTTTTGGTTTGTTGTGCTTTGGATGTTGAGGTATAACTGTGTAAGTGATTGTTGGATTTCAAGCGCAAAATAACAGATAAGTGAAATAGAGAAATCAACACAAAGATCAAAGTGGAGATTCTTATTCGGTATGAATAATATGGTTACATAATCAATATTTATACAAAGACTAGCCCAAGTCCATATAGAACTTTAGGGCCTGTACAAAAAAATACACATGTATCGTATCGCGGTGGCGTTGTCGCCGCACCCCTAACCTATTTAGTGTCCCTGGTAAACAAACAGTGAATTAAACCCACAAGGTCAATGTCTTCGCTCCGCTCTGCTTTATAACCAAAGAGTGAATTGCCCAAATAGACACTGAACTTTACGCCATGCTTCCAGAGGTCATTGAACTTTCAAAATCACCCAAATTATTATTGAACTTTACAAAAGATTTTCACGAGGTCACTGAATTTTAAAAATCACCTCATTCATCACTAACTTTGTCAAAGGTTTCTCAGGGGTCACTAATTCAGTGATCTCCTAGGAAATATTTTGCAAAGTTTAGTGATCGCGTAGAAATCTTTTGCAAAGTTTAGTAATGAATAAGGTGATTTTTAAAGTTCATTGATCTCGTGGAAACCTTTTACAAAGTTCAGTGATGACTTGAGTGATTTTTAAAGTTCAGTGACCCCTTGGAAGCATGGCGTAAAGTTCAGTGACTATTTGGACAATTCACTCCTAGGCCAAACGTTACTTTGGGGTTTATGAGTATATTATTAAAGCATCTTCAATGGTGGTATAAAATTGGGTGGGTGTGTGTGTGTGTGTGTGTGTGTGGGGCTGTCAATGAATTCGATTTTGACCCGAATTCGATAAAATTAATGGGAGATGGATTTAGGGTCTCAATCCAATAATCCGATCAAGATCTGAATCCGATAATCCATTAACTAAATGGATCAAATATGGATATAGGTCAATTCGATCCGATTTATTATAAATAATTGAATTAATAAAATATTTTTATGGCATATTATTTGTCACTAAAATAAATAAATGAGAAAATAAATAAATTTAGAATAAAAAAGTAATCAAATTCAAAACATAAAAAAGTTGAAAGTTTTATAATTATTAAACATGTTTAAGAATTGGAAAAATTGAAAAAAAAAAAAGAAGAAGAAGAAGAAGAAGTTGATTTCAACCAATGTTTTAAAAATCGACCCGAACATCGACCGGAAAAGGAAGAAAGTCGAGGGTCAAAAATTCGAATCGGTATCGAACCGGTTGCCAAATTGAATAAATAACTGTACACATAAATGTAAAATATTATAAAAATAATATATTTTTTTAATTTTAGTTTACTAATTTAAAGTAAATAAATATCTATATTTTTTAAAATTAAATTTATTATTGTAATTTATTTTACAACTTCAAAAACTAATAATTAATATGTAACAAATAATTTGATTTGTTAATGAAAATAATGAAATAAAATATTTATATTTAGAATTGATATTCAATTTTATATTATCCCACATCAAATGTCAATTGAAAACTAAAAGATGATCTTTACTTTAAAAAAAAAGAGGAAATTACAAAAAACCAGTGGTTTAAACTTTCAAATTCAAAATTCAGGTCCAAGATTTATCTAATCAAAAATCAGGTATAAATTAAATATTTAAATAATATTATAATACTAATTTTTCAAACCCTAATTCATTTTCAATTCATATTTTCTCTCTCTCTCAACATTTCTCTCGCCGCCCTCTTCCTCACCGCCGCCGCCGCAGCGCCTCCGCCTCCCTCTCTCCTCCCCTCCACTCCCCTCCCGTCCCCCCTCCTCGGCATAGCAGCAAAATTCGCTGCCGTGCAGCAGCGATTTCGCTGCTGCATTTTATTATTATTATTATTTTTTTTTTTTGGCTATTGAGTGATGTGCTGTGCATTGGTTGTTATTGTTGGTGGATCTATGGTGGTGGCGGCGATTTTGTGGCGGGGGCGGCCTCGTTGGTTGTTATTGTTGGTGGATCTATGGTGGTGGTGGAGATTTTGTGGCGGGGGCGGCCACGTTGGTGGTTATTGTTGGTGGTGTGTGACCAAATATTTGGTTATCTGTGACCAAATATTTAATCTGTGACAAGCGGTGTTGGTGACGGATGGTATGGTGTGGTGTGATGTGATGTGTGACCTCTATTTGGTGTATGTGACCAATTACTTGGTTATGTAACCAAGTATTTGAGGGTATGTGACCAAATATTTGGTAATCTGTGATTGATTACTTAACTGTGACCTAAAAAATTAGTAATATGTGACTCAAAAATAATCTGTGACCAAACAGTTTTTGAAATATGTGACCGTGTGACCTATAAATTTTGATATGTGACCAACTAAATTTGAAATATGTGACCAAAGAAATAATTGTGACCTACAAAATTTTTGAACTGTGACCGTAAAATAATATGTGACGTATAAGAATTATTATCCGTGACTGAAAAATAATATGTGACTAACTAAATTGTAAATCTGTGACCAAAATGTGACCGGTGACTATAATAATACGTGACTCTTTAAAAATCTGTGACCTCGTCGGAATGGTCGCCGGAATCGGAGCAGTCGCCGGAATCGGAGCCGGAGAAAAGTGGTGGTCGGAATTGTCGTCGGAATAGTCACCGGAGTAGGGGGTGGTGCATGTGGGGTGGGTTTATTATATTATATTATATTAGAATTTTAAAAAAAAAAAAAAAAAACCTGATTTTTGAAGTTTCAAACTATAAACCTTATTTTTGAATTGGTGTAAAGAATACACCTTATTTATGAATTTTTCCCAAAAAAAAATATTATGATGGTAGAAGTTACTATTGAGCTTGCTAGTAAAAACAAGTGGGCCTTAAGTTAGTTCAAATTTTTTTAAAGAACATTGATTTTTTTTCCTAATTTTTATTAATTTTGGATCGGATATCCGATAATATAGCAAATCGGATATGGATTTAATAATTAAGTATCCGTTTGATTATCAGATTGGATCGGATAATTTTCTTATCGGATCAAATCGGATAAAGGCATATCTGATCCATCTCCGATCAATTTACGGCCCTAAGTGTGAGTCTGAGTGTGAGTGTGTATATATATATTAAATGTGCTAAATTCAGATCGAATGCCTTTCGGGTAAAATGACTAGGTCATTCAGACATTTGCCCTCAAAACATTTTTTTCAAAATCGATGTTCCAAGAATATTTAAACTTAGAAAAAATAAAACAAAAACTTGTACTTCCCTTGTTCTCCGTTTTCTATTTTTTAGAGAAAAGGATGAAACTCAGAGGTGGAGGCCACTGCAATTTTGGAGATTCCCAAAGCATTTGATGCAAACAAAACTCAGAAAGTGCGGCGGTGATAAGGCAAATGCGTGTGTTTGTAAGTTCTGTTCAGCTACGGTGGCAATGTTGTTCAATCTAACAAGTTAAAAATGTGTCACACGTGCCAAATGAGATGATTTCAAGATTTTGGTGTGCTTTCAGGACAAAATTTCGTGCTTGAGGAATGTTGATGATAGAGAACAAAAAAATGAGTTGAATGAATGTGAAGTTCTTCTTCTTCCCTGCTTATCAGCAGGTTTACTTCTATCCGGTTCTGGCTCTATAATTTTAGCTTCCTTTTCCTTGATTCTAAGATGGTATCAGAGCGGGTTTCAGATCCTTTGATCTGCAACTCATCTTCTTCTTTATCCTTTCTATATTGAATCTATCAATACCGAAAAAAAAAAATTCCCAAAAACAGAAAACACATATTACCAGAAAAAAAGGAAAGTGACGGCTCACAAGATGCTCGACGAAATGTCGAAATAGATTTATTCCTCTTTGAGGATTGAGTGTAGCAAATCAATTACCAGAGAGGTAATCTGCTATTAAATTCTGAATTGATTTCCAGACAAACCGTCTGCAAACAAAATTGAATCTGCTGAACAGCAGATAACTGAACTGAAGAAACCAGAATTTGAAGATAGATCAGATCTTCACAAATGGTTGATCAATTCCCAGATAGGGAGTCTCTGTGGTACCTTGAAGTCATGTATGTCTTCAACAAATACCAGCCTGCTTCCAAGAGTGAATGCACTGGCGAGAGATGATTGGATTTAAAAAAATTGAATGATGAAACACATGAAATTTTATCTTCTGAATGAAGATATGAAGATGATTCGAAACAAGGAATTGTTTCATTGAAAATGAGCTTCCCAGAAAGCTCCAAAACCTGCAGCCTACCAGCCTACAAGTCTTCAAAATGTTCTACCAGCCTACCAGCTCATCATCAGACCAGTTCAAAGTTTTGGACCTGCAATGATACTTCCTTCTTTGCTTGCATCTCTACTCTCCTTCTCTATGGTTCAAAATGTTCCATCTTGAGAGGGGAGTGTTGGAATATAAAGCCCAAATCAGCCCAACAGTCAAGCAGCCCAACAAAGAAGTCCAGGCAGCCTCACCAACTTACCAGCATGTGCAACATCAGAACACGTTCATCAGCAACAGAATTTAGCTTATGCTTCCAGCTTTCTTCTAGTTTCTTCTAGTCTCTTCCTTTGTTTGTTAGATTGTTAGTTTGTTAGATAATTGGTTCGTATTTTCTTCTATAAATAGAATATGTTGCAATGTATTTTCCTTAAGTTGAATGAATGTGAAGTTCTTCTTCTTCCCTGCTTATCAGCAGGTTTACTTCTATCCGGTTCTGGCTCTATAATTTTAGCTTCCTTTTCCTTGATTCTAAGAGTGAAGAATATTACAAGTGAAAAGTCAAATCTCAAATATCAAAAGAGGACAAGAAGCCCAAAAAAAGAAGTTCAGACCTTCGCTCGAGCATGCCATTGCCTGCTTGAGTGAGGCCAAGTATTAGACAAGGCTTTCTCAATCCGCTCGAGCGAACTTATACCAGAATTGCACAAGAAGGTTGTTAAACAACATTTTTAAAGCTCGATAGGTGTTGGAATAATATTTTTTCAAGAGAATGGAGAAGACAACAAAAATAAAAATTCAAGAACTTTAAATATGGTATAAAGACTCAAACACGAGTAGGGGTGTCCAAAAGTCCCGAACCGGACCGGACCGAACCGAACCCGAACCGAACCGAACCGAACCGAGCGGTTCTTCATAAATTAAATACCCGAACGGGTACCCGAATCGAGAACCGATGGGTTTGGGTCGGGTCTCGGGTCTAGACCAAGAACCGAAGAACCGAACAAGAACCGAAACTAAATATTTTTTTTATTTTTTATATTGAATTAATTAAATTATTTTATTTTTTTCCTATACAAATTAGCAAATTAATTGAATAAATTAGATTATTTCATAATTTTAATTTTTAAGCCCAAATCATTTTAAAATCCATTAGCCCATTTTAATTTGAAGCAAATAAATATACTTTATGTAGTTTTGCTGTAATATTAATATCTAATTTTTGGTATTTATATGCATTGAATTAATCTTATTGGACGGCTAGTTTTGTATATTTTTTTTAATTGGGCTACGTTAATTTGTAAAAGTTACGAATGAAATGTTATTAATTGTATTTATGTAGTGTTGCTGAAAATATTAAAAAATTTAATTATGGTACGGAACCGAACGGAACCGAACCGACCCGAACCGAACCGAACGGAACCGAACCCGAACGGTTCCATAATTATATTTGGACCCGACGGGTCCATTTATTAAATACCCGAAAGTTTTGGGTCGGTTCGGGTATCTTCAGAACCGAACCGAACCGACCCATGGACAGCCCTAAACACGAGATTGTTGTCCTCAAACGGTATTTGCCCTCTCCAAGATTTAATTGGTGCTTAAAAGGACTCTCAACAAATGGTTTGTAAGATTTATCAAGTCTTGAAAAGGAATAAGCACTAGTGAAATTCCTTCAAAACTCAAGAACACAGAATATACTTTTGAATATGAAATAAAAGAGTTTTAATCTTTCTTGTGGAATGGAATTTGATCTCCAAGTGGTGTTTGATGTATTTTGTATTGATAATTAATCATCTATTTATAGTTCTCAACCAATACTATACGAAATGGTGTAACATGATGAAAAGAGAGAATTATTCATCCAAAATGACATCAGGTTTCAAGTTGAAAAATCAGCCAACGATTGATTTTTAACCCCATGTGTACGCATGGAAGAAGCATTTTTGCTTCTATTTTTGCAGGCTCAACCCCATGCGTACGTATGGTAGAATAACCTATGCGTACTCATGTACAAAAAAATTCAAAATTTTTGATTTTATTCCATATATTGTCTTTGAGATGTTGCATATAGCTTTTAGCAAATATTGTAGATTCTAATAGATGATAGAAATATATTGTTATTTTCTATTTTTTATGTTTATTGATTTGATGCCTTTTTATTTATTCATAGCTTTCTACATATGTTGAGATCATGCATTGACGAGTTTTACGCCAACTAAAGGATTCACCTTAGTAGCCACCCTAAATTTCCTCGTTGATCGTGTTTCTGCAAGGGCTGTCACCTCTATGTAGGACGTAGTTACATCCATTTGGTGAAGATTAATCAAATAATATTAATGAGAACAAAGACATAATTTCTATTAGTCAACATGGACTAGAACCAGAGAAACTCGGATAAAATCGGATGAGTCATTGATTTAACCTATATTTTGGTAAAAGTTAAATATGCATTTGTTCAAATTTTCAATACCAATCTCCAACCTTAGACCTGTTATAAAATACAACTTGGGAGGAAATAGGTTGTGAGAGAGGAAAATAAAATTTTGAAATGTGACGAGTATTAATACATATCGATTATTAACTATTTTAAAAAATAGTTCATAATCGATATGTACATTTAGCAATGATTCATCGGTTAAATCTTAACGTGTTAATCAAACCAGTGACCCAATGACCGATGCTATGATTGGGATAGTTCGAGTCGAGTCGACTAATTTTAAGATGATGTAGAGGCTTAACTAGATCAATTTCCTAGCCAGGCCCATAAATGTGCTGGAGATTACTTTTGGGCTTTGAGGCCCTATATAAACCTATATTCAGCCCAATAACAGAAAGCCAAAATAGAAGTCAAAAAGATAAACCCTAGAACGGGTAAAATAAATGAATAGTCAGTGTACTTTAACTTTTGTAACTACTTGCTAATTGTACTTTAAATTGTGACACAATGCTCATTCAAGTATCATTAACGTAACTCATCCGTCACTGAGATGAAATCCGTTTGATGTCTTTAACAAACTATCCACATGGCAAATGGAAATATGATGTGGCATTATTTAACCGTTAAAACACTCCACGTCAACAAATCACTCTTCCAAACAGCCCCTAACATGACTAAACGATTGACATCACTTTTATTAACATTGGAGATGATTAAATCTTGAAGGTAGTCTGAAAATCACTCCCAAATCCTAATTGTAATTCCAAACCTTCATTGTTCTTTTGGAGATGCTTCATTCATCAAGTAAACCCAAAATTGTGGAAGGGACATATGCCTTTGTGGAGAAGTCTCTATTGTCAGGAATCGTTGACAAAAAATGGGGCAATGGATGCAGATTTCATGGGCATTAAAAATTATAAGTTCAGATTTTGGGCTCTTTTTTTCGAACTTTCTTATTCAATTTTGGTGGTTCAAAAAGTGAAGAGTATATAGCCATGAAGAAGATAAATAATCAGAATGATTTTTGTCTATGCATTGTTTGTCAAAATGCCACTTAGAGCATTTGTTGTATGTTGGCATATGGCTTATGGTGTTGTAGTTTGTATTAGGTATTTTTGTGTCATTTTTATTTGTATGATCTATGTAAATCTCCCTTGCAACATTTTATCTGTAATACATATACATTTCTCTTCTAGCAACTTTACTTGAGAAATCATGAAGTTCAAATGAAAGCTGTGTCTTCACACATTACAAAAGATAACTTAAAGACATTTAATTGTATCTTTATACATTACAAAACATTGAATGGATTGAAAAATACTACTATAGTTCTCCTCTAGTTTCTGTTGTACATGGAAAAAGATGTGCATGATTCACCAGTTATAAGTAAAGTTAAAAATGTTAGCCATAAGTTAGCTGAATATAAAATTGAAGATTTCTGAATGAAAACAAAATGTAACTGTAAAAGTAACTAAATAACAATGCTCCAATTACTATAACGATTCTAAGAAAATGAACCAATTTTTCCATGAGCAGAAATCTGGAAACCATAGTTCAAAATCCAAGAATTTGCAAGTACAAACCATAAAAAAACATAGCAAGCAAAAACTTATATGATTGGTCCACTGCCAATCAAAATGAAACATAAATTTCTTTGGTCATTTGGTCCATTGCCCATCAAAAAGAATGTTGCTGTTTGCAGATCTTCCTAGTACATTAAAAAAAGAAGTTGAATCTTGTCTTCACTTGCTTATGGTTCGAGAGCATTACAAAAAGAAGTTGAATCTTCCTGAAAGCATCTGGCCCCCAAAGCTTCCTTTCAAGAAACAACCATCTAAACCTATCAATCGCCTACAATTCCGTAGAAAACCTTTCTTACATGCTTCTAAGCATACATATATGCCTTGAGATTTCGAATCCTTAACAACAATTATATCGTAGACCCGGGATTTGTTCTTATCACTTCTGCAGCGTATGACCATAGTAGCCCAAATTGATGTTCATCTGACACTTCTATCAACAATCTAGTATATTTCCTAGTCCTACATACAGTCATCCTATTAATCTTCACTTTCAAATCTTCTTTGCCTATTTGTGCCATCTCTATTGCATGTATGTGTAGGAGTGATTGACTTTATTTGCACATATCTTTCCTTTTTGGTCCACGAAGACCATACCATCCATTTGCATCCTGATTTGCACACCGCTAGTACCCTTTTGTCATCGTTAACTTTGAATATAATATTAGTCCTACTCATAACCCCATAGTTTCTCACTGCTTTCTTGAACTCCTTAATGTCCGCAAACTTCTTGCCAATTTCCAGCTCAAGATCCATCAATTCCTTCTTCGGACGGAATTCTGGAAATCTAAAATTTCCTTTTTCTCCAGAAGCGTATTCAATGTCAAGCTCCTCAGATGATGGATAATACAATTCTTCTGGGTCAAAATCACATTGGTCTTCTTCACCCAAAACATGGTTATATCCAACTGAGACATGTTCTGAAACATAGTTACCAATTTCAAAATTGTCATCATTTATATCATTATCAGAATCATTGAGCTCACCATTTATATCAAATCTGTGTTGTCCTTAAAGTTGAAGCCTGCACAAGTATATTTATGGTTAGAATTTTCTTGCTCGCTACCTAGATAAACAAAAATTAAGATTCCAAAATCTTAAAAAAAAATAAGTATATACTATATACTAAAAATCAACAAATAGAAAATACAGTTTTGTTCCCTTTTTATGATTCTGATTCTAGTCCAAGAACAAAACAAAAAATACACAAAATCCAACATTTATTAACATCCCAAAAAAAAAGATATTATATATGGTTCAATAAAAAACATTAAATTAAGATTTACAAAATTTGGGGCTTAACATATACCTTCTAGTGGTCCACGTGGTTGCAAAAATCCATTTTCATTCATGGTGTTGTCTTCAAACTCGAAAGTATTTGGGTCACCCATATCCAAGAAATTTATGGAAAGAGTAGGGTTTCTTTGTTTTGTGAAGATTGAAGAAATTTTTTTTTACAGGAGAAAAATGAATATTTGGATTAGAGTTAGGATTTGGGAGTGAAGATTTTATCCTCTCCAATGTTAATAAACGTGTTGTCAATTGTTTAGTAGTGTTAGGGGCTGTTTGGAAGAGTAATTTGTTGACGTGGAGTGTTTTAACGGTTAAATAATGTCACATCAGATTTCCATCCACCACATGAATAATTCCGTCAAAGGCGTCAAACGAATTCCATCTCAGTTATGGATGAGTTACATTTATTATATTTGAGTGAGTATTGAGTTACATTTTAAAGTTCGATTAGCACTCAGTTACACAAACTAAAGTTTAGTTACCAATCATTTATTTTACCCGAGAAAATGGTGTCGCTGAAGCTGCAGAAGCGGCTCGCCGCCAGCGTCCTCAAGTGCGGCAAACGAAAGGTCTGGGTTGACCCCAATGAAGTCAGTGAAATCTACAAGGCCAATTCCCGGACGCTTTCCTCTCCTACCTCAATTACAAATACATACAAATATCTGCTTGTATATATTTAGGATAAGTACTCTTCGTAATCATTTCATGAAGATCCAATCGATTTGATTCGTTTAATAACTTCTTAATAATCGCGTTTTAGTGATTGATTTTTTTCCTTGTATATTGTATAATAAGATATCAATAAATTTAATTTAATTTTGTTGTTAAATTTATCATTAAACGTAGTTTATCTGTTCAATTTTTGACACTTAGTGTTACTGTTTATGGTGTGGAAATACATGTACATTTTCACTGTTTTTATAAGATTCGATCGAAGCACTTTGTTGGTTATTTGGAGTAAGTGATATGAAATAATTAAGTTAGACCGGCCTATGATCAACATGTTTTGTCACTGTTTCTTTGCTACTAAAGTAACTAAAAGCTTGCTTCTGTTGTCTGTTAGAAGTTAAGACCCTTTTTACTGCCAAAAGAACATTCTTTTAGCCATGGGCGGACTCAGAACTTTTATGTTGGGGGGCACAATCGAACTTATAAAGAAGTTGGTAGAAATTTTACAATCGAAAATTTACGTCCAAAAAAATCATACTCCATGTAATTTTACATCCAAAAATTTACATGGGATATGACTTTTTCGGATGTAAAATTTCGGAATTTTTTGAAAATTTTCTAATAAAATGATGAAAATTATATTGAGAAATTTGTATCGCAAAAATAATAAATGTTAATGAAATAATAATTTTTTTTTTAAAATGCGAGTTAGACGTCTTTTTAAAAGTTCACGTTTAACGTATTTGTAACTATTTTCGATATATGTTTGAACTATTCGATATGTCCATAATGTAACTCTTGAAATAAGGTTCGAAATGATACAAACAATTTATAGATTCGATTAGCGTACGATCGTCGGAGAATTTTTAAAATTTGTATATTTCGAAATTCAAATTCATTTTTATTTTACCCCTGTTTGGTGGAGATTAAAATCAAAATTTTAGTACAAATTAAATAGTTATGAATTTCATGAAAATATGTTATTAAAATTAATTGTTAACTTTAATTTAGATTAAAATTTAAATTTCAATCGATAACAAACGTGATTAAAAAAAAAAAAGGAATCACAAAAGTTAGGGGGGGGCACTTGCCCCCCCAGGACCCCCCTTGGGTCCGCCCATGCTTTTAGCTAATATTGGTGATAAACCCAAGCAGCTTCTTCGTCTAAAGCAGCAAAGCCAAACATGAGATAAATTATTAGGATTATTTTTATTTATACATGTTTTTTGTTTTTAGATGCATATAAAGTTTTTGTTGAAATTCTTGTGATAAATGAATCTCAGTCCTGTTATGGAATGTTTGCTCTATTTTCTGAACCTTCAAGCATTGAACTAGAATTTGCTGGATGTACCATTTATTGACTTGTGTTGTGCATTGTTTCTGAGTTTGATATACATTTTTTCTGAAGAATTCAATAGCTCTTTTATTTTATTTTTTTGGCACAATTTAGTAAGGATCTAGCGTTGTGAATTGTGATAATATTATTAAAGATTTTCAAAACCTGAAATGCAGGACAAAATATTTGGAAGTTGATTAATAATGGTTTTATCATCAGGAAGCCAACCAAGATTCACTCTCGATCCCGTGCTCGCAGAATGAAGGAGGCCAAGAGAAAGGGACGTCACTCTGGATATGGTCTGTCTTCTGATTGTCAGAATTTTGTAGATTTTGGATTATTGGTTTCTAGAATTGTAGTAGTTGTACTTTTAGCAAGAACAAATTTATGCATAGTTTTGGTCATTAAATTTGTTTTAAGCTATACAGGGATCTTATGATAGTTCTTTTATTTATCCAATAAAATTAAATTATCACAATTTGGTAACCATTTTTCTTTAAAAAAATGCATTCTTTGTGTCAAATCACACCTTTTTTGTGTCTCTTTCCAGCCATGGACCCCACTTGATGTGAAAGAAAAAATGTATTATTTGAAGAAAGAATGACTCCCCAAACGGAGCCTAAACAACTCGTCTTCTTTTCTTGAAAACTGAAAGCTAAAGTTATGAATTTTATGTACATATCCCCATATTAATATAACTCAGATTTAAAATTTCGACTGCTACTGAGAAATTAGATTTTTATTTTATTGTTATGATAAACATGCTTCCATGCATTGGTCTCCTTGTTAGTTTAGATTAGCTATTTGTTGGGAAGAGAAGGGAAGAATACAAGCCCAATTTTGAAGATGCTTATGAATAATTGCAGGTAAACGTAAGGGTACTAGGGAAGCCAGATTACCCACTAAAGTCCTTTGGATGTAGATGAGGGTCCTGAGGCGCTTGCTGTGTAAATACAGGGAGTCGAAGAAGATTGACAAGCACATGTATCATGACATGTACATGAAGGTGAAGGTTAATGTTTTCAAGAACAAACGTGTTCTGATGGAGAGCATCCACAAGTCTAAGGCTGAGAAGGCGAGAAAGAAGACCTTGTCTGATCAGTTTGAGGCTAAGAGAGCAAAGAACAAGGCTAGTAGGGAAAGAAAGATTGCAAGGAGGGAGGAACGTCTAGCCCAGGTGACTGCAACTTTGATAATAGTTGGATTGCATGCAGATGCTCTGAAAATGACAAAAAATAAGGATTATGAATAACTTACCAGTGGAATTGTTTTGTGTGTTCGTGTATGCATGCATGTCTAAGCCTTTGTCTACTCTAGACCAGGAGACGAACTCAATATGGTATATTATACAATTAATCGACGCCAAACAATCTGGCTTATGAACATGGATTTGTGATGTTCTTCGACTTCTTCCATGCTACAATGTTTACGAAAGCTAACTTGATGAAGTTTTTGGATTCTGTTGGCAATGATGGGATGTTGGGGTTTTACTACAAAAAACCAAAAATGAGTTTAGGGAATGGGTTGAGTGAGAAGGATATAAAGGAAGTGCTTAGGGAGAGAGGTGGGCATCCAGTAGTGCAGATTTATGTTGTTGCCTCATTGCAATTGTATGCATTGCCTGAGTATGCACGGATCTCAGAAGATGATGCGCAATGCGATGACCCACAAACATTTGAAGGTTGCTACGTACCTTCTGTGGAAGAAAATGAGGCTGGGGAAGCTGAAATTGATTGGTCATATCAGTTTTTTCTTGAGAATGCTGAAGAATTGTGGTCAAATTATGAGGAAACCCTCAGTTACCATTACGAAGAAGATCAAAATGTGGGTCATATTGGGGTTGAAGTTGAGGTTAAAGGTGTGGCTGAAGTTGGGGTTGAAGCTGAGGTTGAAGGTGGGGCTGAAGATGAGGTTGAAATATTGGTGGAATCTGATTACGAGATGGAGGATCAGCCAGTATCCAATACTGAAACTGAGCATGAAAGGGTAAATTTCGATTTCAGATTCAGTGTGGGAGATGACCATGACGTTAGGGATTCGGATTCCGACTATGGGGATGCAGACGAGCTGCAAAGCAATGATAATGCAGGAGAGGATGAGACAACTCCAAGGAGAAGGGCTTCGACTGATGCTTTCAATCCAATGACTGATATGGGGGATCCAATGTTCAAACAAGGTTTGGTATTTGAGTCCAAATCTGTGTTGAAGGCTGCCATCACTTCATACTCAGTTAGGAGCAACAAAGAAATTGAATACAAGAAGGATGATAAATAGAGGTTGAGAGCCAATTGCAAGGGAAATTGTCCCTGGATATTATATGCTACCAAGGAGCATAAGAAGACAACTTGGGTGATCAAATCATATGTGGCCGAGCATACATGCCCCATGGTGTATAAGAATTTTCGAGTAAGTTCTACATATTTGGCAGATAGATATCTGCGTGACTAGATGTCCGAGCTAAAAATGTCGGTGAGCACATTCATGGAGAGGGTTAAAAGGGATGGTTTGGGTGATATATCACATTGGCAAGTGTATAGAACGAAGGAGAAAGCACTGGAGAAGATTAGTGGGACTGTGGTGGACCATTACAAAGTAATGTGGGATTACTGTGAGGAGTTGAAGGGAACTAATAGTGGGACCACGGCTTTTGTTGAGGGTTATGCCGGGGAATTCCGACAACTGTATATTTGCTTTGGAGCGTTAAAGGAGGGTTTCCTTAGGGGGTGTAGAAGGGTGATTGGCCTGGACGGTTGCTGTCTGAAGACGGAGCATGGTGGGCAGTTGTTATCTGCAGTTGGGGTGGATGCTAACAATGGTATGTATCTAGTAGCGCATGCAGTTGTTGAGGTGGAGAACAGAGATAATTGGAAGTGGTTTTTAGAGTTGCTGAGGGATGATTTGCATATACACACTGGGATGCACTGGACATTCATTTCAGATAAGCAGAAGGGGTTGGTTAATGCGATTGAGTCTTTGTTTGAGGATGCGGAGCACAGAACATGTGTTAGATATTTGTACAATAATTTCAGTGCGACGCATAAGGGATTGGCTTTGAAGAATTGCCTTTGGGATGCAGCCAGAGCCAATACTATTCCACAGTGGCTTCAACATATGCAAAAGATGTTGGACCTGGACCCGGCTGCATATGGGTGGCTTGAACCAAAACCAGCATCTCATTGGAGCAAATCCCACTTCACAGAGTGGACTCAGTGTGACATGCTTCTGAACAATTTGTGTGAATCATTCAACAGCACAATTTTCAATGCAAGAGAAAAGCCCATTCTAACGATGCTTGAGGAGATTAGGGTATACTTGATGAAGAGAATTGTAGCCCGTAGAGATTCAGCTGATAGATGGACATCAGCAGTGGGCCGAGAATCCAAAGATTTTCGAAAAGAACAGTAATCTGGCGAGGTTTGAGTGGTCTGAATATGCGGGGAATGAGAAATTCCAAGTTCGGTACAATGCGATCATTGTACTACATGCTGTTGACTTGAGGGCAAGGACTTATACATGTCGTGGGCGGCATTTATTGGGAATACCTTGTTGCCATGTGATTGCCTCATTGGTATCAAGAGGCCTTAATGTTGTTGATTATGTACACGTATCTACAAAAAGGACTGTTACTTGATCACATATACGCCTTCGATTTCCCCTATAACAGGACCAAACTCATGCCCTAGTCCAGGTCTCAACCCACTCAGACCACCTGCGTACACCAAGAAGGCCGGGAGGCCAAAAAAGAATAGAAGAAAAGAGCCAAATGAGGTAGAGTCTTCTAGCCAGGCAAAGAAGTCCAGAAAGTCCGCGCAAAATGAAACCCCTTCTAAGACAACTTTAGCAGGTATATTTGGTGCAAAGAAGTGAGCTGGCCAGATTCAGACATGTCGAAAATGTGGTGAACCAGGGCACAACAGGAGGAGCTGCAAAGGGGCACCACCACCAGCAAGCAACTAGGGACCAGCAGGCATTTTTTGTGGTTTCTGTTGAAGCATCTGTGTTGAACAGTAACTTTCTTTTGTTTATGTATGAATGCTATGTCAATGGAGATCTCTATTAAGCCTTTTATTCTGCTGTTAAGCCTTTTTTTGTTCAGATTATTCTGAACTTTTTTTTTTATTTGAAGTTTGATGAATATTGGATTTTCGAAAGGCTTAATTTTCGAAAATGCACCGCCACGCTGATGATGAACAGTAGAATTCAGCATTGTGGATATCATTTTTTTTCTGAATAACCTATTTACTTATGGCGGGAAGAAGAGTATCTCGGAGTGTGACAATTTTACCATTCAGCCTTGAAATTAAAAGTGGGCCATGTCACAGTCAAATTCACGGCAGATGGACGGAATGACGTTTTACGCAAGGAAACGTTGAAATATGGGCGAAAATGCAAAACAATGGAACGTAGGGACGTTTTTCACAATAGGTGGCAAACATAGGGACGTTTTGCACTATTAAGCCTTATTGGAATTGTGCTTTGACCTTTTTAAATGTTTTCAATGCAGGGGAAGTAAGAAAGCTAAGACGTAAAATATCTATCATGGTTAATTTTAATGATTGGTGGCTTTATGCCATGGCACTGTTTTTGTTAGTATGGCGCTTTGTTTTTCCCCTATTGTGTTATCTTTTGATAAAACTATGCTGTCTATATTTAGTGAAAGGAGTATTAAAATATATCAATCTAGTTTTTCATATTTTGTTTTGATTATCGTGTCTCTGAATTTTCCTGTTGACATTTGCTTCCTTAGCCCCTGTTTGGTAACCATTTTGGCCAAAAATGAGAATGTATTTTATGATTGTTAGGCACACAAGCCAAAATTATTGTGAGATGAAAGTCAAACTTGTCATGCCATTTGGAGCCCACTAACGGCTCTTTTTTTCTAAAAATGAAGGCAAAATGGGGAACAAATAGGCTGTTAGAAAATGATCGTCGTTTGCTCGAGTATCTTTTGGAAGTGGAATGTTTTTTCTAGTGTATTATTGATCTTGGTCCTGCTGGAGAGCCTTAATCTTAAGTGGGAATCCAAATACACGAGTCAGTCAGCATCTTTTGAAACTTGCATCTTTTGTAGTCCAGAATTCAGTAAAGCTCTATTGGGTATTGATTGATTTCATCTTAGCACATCAATTTTGAAAGTTATGCTTAAAATATTGGTAGTACGCTTGTTACCTTCTAATCGAATCTTCCTAATTGAACCATAATTATGACTACAGAAGTTCTGTCAAGGCAGTAGACTCCACCAAATTCTAAAGCAAAGTCCTTGAACCCAAGACTTTCAAGAAGACTTGAAAAGGCAAATTTGGTGAACAGAAGTGGGATGCCATGTGGATAATACCCATTTTCAGAATCTTATGCCTTGATGACCATTCTTTGGTGAACAGAAGTGGAATGTCATATTGGATAATATTCAAGATTGAAGGGCAGTTTGAACAGTAATTTTTTTTATCAATCTTGATTTACCATGTTCAGTGGATCGTGATCGACCCTCATGCTCTGTTACCATGTTGATTCCTGTTTAGCACTTTTACCTTCATTTGTTATCCACTAGCCAAAGTTGAACGTGCATTATACGTCATTTAGAAATACTTTACGAGTGCTTTAAAAGTAATATTTGATATCAATTTGTTATGAGGATTTGATGAGTCAAACGAATTTAAAAAAAAAAAAATTAGGATAAAAATTTAAGAGAAGAATATTGTTCTCTCAAAACTCAGACCCTGTCTGCTAGCGATTTTTCTCCAGAATTTCATTGTTTTTTTAACCGTTGGAGCATGACATTGTTGACTTCACACTCACAATGGTGGGACCAAACATGCCAAGTAACGGTCAAATAATCACGGTTTTGGTTGGAGAAATCGGCTCCAGACAGGCTGTCAACTTCTATTATTTAAAATTTTTACGATGATAAAATATTACAAATGAGCAACATTTTTAATTTTTTATATTACATTTGGTACATGAAAATTGATTGATAATATATGAATTTAAACACACATTAAAATTTCAAATACGTGAATAGAAAAAAAAATCATCTTTAATAAATTTAAACACCAATTAAAATTCCTAGATTCGTGTAGATTGAGATTCATTAAGTCTATATTAATGTGAATGTTAATTAATTGAGAATTAATAGTGCAAAATTCAAACATGACAATGATTTTTTTAGTATTTACTATATATTGAAAAATGATTGAAAAACGAAAAATAAGGTATTATCGAAATAATCGAATCTTAGTAGGGTTAAGATCGTCCTAAAAATAATTCTCACTTAACGCGATATTTAATATGTTATAGATTACACAAATAAATTAACCTCCATTTTCAAAATTGACAAAAAGTTTCAAAGAACTAAAAATGAGGCGAAAGTTGTAGCTGAACATAAGCGATTATAAAAAGTAGGTAAACAAGGTACGAGGATGGAGTATGGACTTACGGAGGGAACATGAATTGGACCAAAAAGGTCTTTCCTCCCCGAATGAGAACAACGATGAATACCGTCTAAAGTTTGCTGCAGTAGAAATCAGTGACTCCGTCAGTAACGGTGTCATCTTCGATCCATTGGATACTCGATGGGATGCTATAAACACCACCATTACCAGAATCAATGGCGAATCAGAAATTTGAAGTAGATAATATTTATGATCTGAATTTGATCTAAAACAAAATATTTTATGATTTACTACATAACATTAATAAAATATAAAAATACTAGATGATATACATTTTATGTTACATATACTTCCTTTGAAAAATAATATCATCCACCCATTCTGCAACTGACCCAATATGAATCCATCATATTTTCACGTTTTATCATTAATACATTTTTCTAAATAGAATAATAAATTCAAAAAAACTGACACATAATGAATCCATCCTATTTAAATATTTTTTTTAACCATAAATACTACCTTTTGTAAAGTAAAATAGAAATGTGAAAAGATAAACAGATCATACAGGCTGGTCATTAAATTAGTCTCCAACAAACACGCCTTGAACTCAAAAATTAACCCCAAAATCCCTAAAATGGTGTTATTTCTTATTTTCAACCAAATCATCCTCCCAAATCTTCTTTCGTTGAAATGACCATCCAAGAAAGAACCCTAAACCTAACCACCAAATCGATCATTTACAGATATACCGCAAAAATATATTTCATGAAAATGTATATCATCCAATATTTTTTATTTTTATTAATGTTATGTAGTAAATCACGAAATATTTTGTTTTAGTGAATTTTCCGTTTGTATTAATGATAAAGCGTGTAAATATGATGGATTCAATCCGTGTCAGTTTTTTATGAATTTATTATTCTACTAGGTTTAAGCAACGTGCAATACACGTTTACTTAGTTTATATATAATTTTTTTGGTTAAGAATTAAATTTTTATTAACAAAGATGTAATTTTTTTGGTTAATTAAATAACCAATGATGTAATGTTTATATAATTGATAAATAATTGCACATTGTGATATATTTAAAAAAGAACATTAATAGAATCAATAGCATGGTCCTATAAATAAATATCGCTCATAGTTTTATGAAAGATGTTTGATATAATATTGATTCTAAGATAACGATTCAACATTTTCCTCATCTTGCACTACTTCAATAGAAATGACATTAAACTGCCTATATTTTTTCTCCTTTAGTTTCTCTGGATCTACATACACTTGAATCTTCCAAATTTCTTTTGATAATTTCTCTGCAACACTTTTAAGATATGGTCGGTTTTCCTACAAAATAAATTTTGAATAGGTTTACATAATTAATAAAAAATCGAATTATTTTTTAAATAACTCATTATAATAAAAATCAAGTTCTGAAGAAAAATTTAAGAAATACATCTCCACCATGTCTCATCAATTCAACTGTTGAACAACCAAGTGCATGTTCTACTACTTCACCAAATATAGTAGCAGCTAGTTTTCCAGTATTATCTAGGGGTGAACGCGGTTCGATTTGGGCGGTTTGTGCCATATTTTCAACTCAAACCATTTCATGCGGTTTGGAATTTTTTCAAACCAAACCAAACCATTTTATTTTTCGAACCAAACCAAATCAAACCATAAATTGCGGGTTGGTTCGGTTTTAATCTGCGATTTACCTATCGACATTATAATAATATATTTAAAATAAGTTAACATATAAGTTTAAACAAGAACTAATAATATTAAATGTTAAATTACATTCATCTTTCTCACCCGTGACTAAATTATTTTCAAAGTTGGTTGTTAAAAGATGTTAATAAAATGAATATATTTTTCTTCCTTTTTATTTACATATTCTTTTTTGTTTTTCATATTGTCATATAGCGGTTGATAAAAATAAGAGTCACATTCTGCTATAATAGTTTAGTTAAAATTTCTTTTATCCTACTAGTGAGATAGAAAATAAGGACTGAACATGATATGTTTAAATGTACAAAGAATGATAAAGTTTATGTTTATTGGAAATTGACAAATTTTATTCTCTAACGACTTTGAGAAAGTAGAATGTAGTAGTACTATAATATTTTCACACAATCAATACACTTTATCCTTCGTTTTTTTCTAAACCACAAACAAGTTCATTAATCACCCATGCACATAAACATTCATTTTTTTTAATCTAAATCACAACTCTAAAGTGTAATAAGTTCAAAAACAACAAATGAAAGAAAGAATAATGAAAAAAATGACAAGAATAGGAATCTAAGACTTATCAAGAAAGAAAGAGGTGATTCGGGTAGCAATTGACAGATTAACAAGCAAAAGGCAACTAGCAATTTGCCATTGGGAATCGCATTTTGTTCAACTGTGGCAGGCAATCGTCAAATGTTAGAGAAATGAGAGTTTAGGTTACGGCTTCTGAAGTTGTGGGCGTGATTTATTGTCGTAGTTTTGTTGAATTATGATTTGGATTGTTGAAAATAAGTGTTTTTTTTTATTTCATATGATTTGGGATTGATTTTAGTTTAGATTAGATATCGAGTCAGGACGTGTGTTGTGGACTTGTAAAACCATCGGTCAATAATGATGAACTTACTTTACTTTATATGATTATTTCAATGGGTTTGTTGTAATTTATATTGCTAAATTGATATTTTTTGCTAAAACGTGAAAATTTGTAAGTTAATAAAATTATTTTTTTAATTAAAAATTTTGAAAACGGTTCGGTTCGGTTTTATGCGGTTTTTTAAAATTGAAATCTAAACCAAACCATTTTGAAACGGTTTGATTCGGTTTGAGGGAAACAAAATCGCGGGTCCACGTGGACCCGAACCAATGGTTTCAAACTAACGGTTTCGGTTCAATTTGCGGTTTCGCGATTTTTTTGTGCAGCCCTAGTATTATCGACCAATTCAACATATCCTCTAACACTTTAAATGGGTTGAATATATTAGTTTTAATTTGAATAGTGTTAAATTCTAAATTAAATCAGACATCAATTTTAAATTAAAATTGTAAGATACATACTATGGTTTGCAGACCCCTTGACTTTAGAAATATATATAAAGAAGTTTTCATTGTATTTATATCTAGTTTCTTTATTATAGTCAAATCATGACATATTATAAAATATTTGGGCAAACTCATTCACATTTATCTTCGCCTATATCCAGAATTTTGTTTTCTATATTAAATCATAATCAATTTTTAGAATGAATGTTAGTGTAAAGACAAAAAAATGTATAGATTTGTGTTTCGTACTATTATATTATATCAAATTTTGCACTTAATCGTGAACCTTTTGTGCATAATAAAATAATAGATAACATTACAATACAAAACTAAATAAATAAATTTTTTTTTTCATTAAGTTTAATGCACCTTACTAAATAAATTATTAGCATTTTTAAATTGATAATCTCCACGTCCATTTTGTTTTTTTAGTTTAATTTTTTCCTAGTGACTAAAATGTAGTAGTACACAGCCTTTTGCATTTCCCATTCATTTATTCTTAGATAATGAAATTCCAACAGACACAACATTAATGGCCACAAACGGTGGCTTAATTGCTATTTAATGGAAATAATAAAACTAACGGCGAAAAAAATTTCCGTTAAAACAACCAATTCCGTTAGATTTTCCGTCAAAACAAGAATTTCCGTTTCATAGGCACTTTTTATATATAGAAGATTTAGAAAAATGTATTAATGATAAAACCTGAAAATATGATGGATTCATATGGGTCAGTTACACAATGGGTGAACGGTATTATTTTTAGAAAGAAGTATATGTAAACATAAAATGTATATCATCAAATATTTTTTATTTTTATTAATGATATGTAGCAAATTGTGAAATATTTTGTTTTAGTTATGCACATACGGAAATTTCCGTAATTTCAAGAATTTTTTTTTTCACTTGACAGGGGCTTGTGATAGATGGGCCGTGCATATTGAAAATTCTGTTATGGCCCAACCTAATCAAAATTGAAACTAAGTTTTAAGTTTGGGATAATTAGGTCCAGTACGGCCCTTTAATTGAAAAATTGACTACTACCCTCACACTTTTACAACTTCCATTAACCCGTATAATATACGTTCTCTCAGATGCAAAATGAATACAATTCAATCCCAACCAAACCCAAAATCAATGATTTCTCTCAACCAATTTCGGGTGATTTCAGACACTCTCTCCTCTAACATGGAGGACTCAGAGGTAGCACATCTTCCTTTCTCTTTCTCTAAATAGATCTTCAAAATCAAACCAAGAAAGTTAAAGAATAATGTTATCGAGAAGCTCTTCATCACCAATCTTGAATTCATGGATACCAAATTCAACAATCGAGTCATCACCTGAATCCGATATTATACCTTGGCGGAGGAGAAGCATGTGTGGCGGTGGCAGATAATGCAAGTGTGTCGCAGGCTTTTGTGGTGGACGTGGAAGTGGAGTAGGTGGTGGCAGGGTGTGTGGGGGTGGTGGCGGAAGAGGGTCGGATGATGGGTTGGGATCTAGTTCACAAGATCCAAATAGCTGAAATGGGAATGAGAGTGCAGATTCTTATTATCAAAAAATGATTGAAGCAAATCCTAGCAATTCTCTCTTGTTAGCAAATTATGCCAAGTTCTTGAAAGAGGTTAAAGGAGATTTTGCAAAAGCAGAAGAGTATTGTGGCATGACAATTTTGGTTGATCTAAGTGATGGTAGTGTTTTATGACTCTATGTTGATCTAATATGGCAGACTAAAAAGGAAGATGTTCGAGCCGAAGCTTATTTTGATCGAGCTGTTCAAACTGACCCCCAATGACTGTTATGTGCTAGCCTATATGCTAGTTTTTGTAGGATGCTAAAGAAGAAGAGGAGGTTGAAAATCGATATGAAATTGACGAAACTGATTCTCCTCCCAAGTTCTTCCAAGAGGCATCTTGTTTGCCTCTCGTAGCTGCAACTTCTTAATCTAAGCTCATTGTGTTATGGAATCGAGCTTCTTAACCCATTTACTTTCATCTCGTTCGACTTGTGAACAGGGATATGAAACCCAGCTTGTTAATTAGAGCAGATAGACTTTTTTAACTGGCTGATTTTGGTTTAGCTCGTATATTTGGGAGCCAAGATAGAAGGTTCACTAACCAGATATGAGGCAGGAAAACCTCGGTAAGAGTGGATTATGATAAGGTGGAGGAAATGGTGGAGAGGGATACCAGGGATATGTGCTTGAGAGGTATGAGATGTTCTTAAAGCAATATTGTTGGAATTCCAACAAATATAAGGAGTGGGCAGCTGCAAACAGAGATATTGTTTTGGTTCTTTTTGCCACTTGCTTATCATGTTTTCAATGGTTTATTGGATTGATGAATTAGTTTGTATGAATGCTTGTTGCGTCTCATTATGGTTCATGATTATAGGGTTTTTGTTAAAATTGTTGGAAAACAAGAATTAATTGGTTTAGTATTGTTTGTTGCTGCATATAAACATGTCCAGCTACTTAATATCTCTTGATTTCTGAGCTTTTTGCATGTAGAGTTTGCGCAATGGTTCAATGAATTAATCTCTATAAGCATAGTTCGTGTGCAGTTTTTGATTTTGTATCTTGTCGATAAACATATATTTTGGTAGTAACTTGAGATGTCAAAGGGGCTTTTTTACTCCAAACAAATCCCCTATAGAAGAAAATTTAGTAGCATTGTTAAAGTATGAAGAGCATCTTCGATTTTGCCATACAAAATATTTGACTTGTGGGTTTTTTTTCATCTATGCAGTTTTAATTGCCTTTTCAAGCATGTCTAAACAAAGGCAATGTTTTTTAATGTTTGTCACTTTTTTTTAAAATCATGCCATCTTTTTTGACTTTCGATCACTTTTTATAGTGTTTCATTTTTTCTATTACTTTGTTGGTTTTTTGGTAACTTTTTTTACTAACAAAAAGATTGTGTCACTTAATTTTATGCAATACCATCTAGAGATGTCAAGTGACTCGTCAATTTTATAAAAGTGACATTTTGTCAATTTTTTAGATTTTGTCACTTTTTTTAGTTTTTGGTCATTTTTTAAGTTTTTTTTTCACTTTTTAAGAAGATAAAAAGGTGAAATAATATGCTATATTTTTCTAACATAATTAGCATGTGGATTGTCCTAAACGTGCTGATTATTTTAAGAACACGATTGCTGATGCTACACAAATGGATTGTGCTATTTTGACATTTGTCTTTTTTTTTTTTTGAATGTCACTTTTTTTGTGTTTATGTCACTTTTTGAGTGGTTGTCACTTTTTTTTTAGTGGAATACTCTTATTAGTGCTTGTTGTCATTGCGATGATAAGTCTGAAGTTTTAAGTGTTTTTAGGGAGATGGTGATGAACACGAATGTGAAAGCCGATGATTTCACTTATGCCAGTGTGCTTTCTGCAGCTGTTGGTCTGGCTTCCAGGTGTCATGGGAGGAAAAATAAGGAAAAATTTAGTGGTTGTTTGGTCACTGATGTGTTTCCTGTATCGATTTTTGCTTTAGTAATTTGACAGACAAGAACAAAAAAACTCATTTAGTTCCCTGTTTTTACATTTGTTCATATGAAAGCAGAAACATGAAAATTCTGATAATAGACCGTTGGAATGTATATAGGTGATGTGTGTGGTATATGTTTTCTACATGAGAGGAGTTTATTTTGTGAAAATCTATATATAGTTTTCTTTGGTGTTTTTGGTATGAAACATGTAGGATGTAATAATCTAAAAACCAACATTTTCGCTCCAACACTCTTCGATTTCGTCATGGACAGTTAGCCCATCATGTGTAACTTTTTTTGTCACTTTTTTTTTTCCCGTTATCCTTGGTGATTGTCACTTTTTTTTAGTTTGTCACCTTTTTTTTTTTAATTTTGTCAAGTGTTTGTCACCTTTTTTTTTTTTAATGTGTGCAACTTTTTTGATGTGTTATTTTTTTTAATTATTCACTTGTTTTAAAAATTTATGTCACTTTTTTGAATGTTTGTCATATTTTTAGTATTTGTCACTTTTTTTCAGTCGCCTTCATGTCACTTTCTATCACTTTTTTAGTAACAAACATTATTTTTAATAAAAGATAAATTGTATGTATTTAATAAAAATATGACACAAAACTTTTAAAAGTGACATTGATCACTTTTTTTAAAAAAAAAATGACAATTTTATCACTTTTTTGTCTGTTTGTAACTTTTTTCCTGCCACTTTTTTGAAATTTTTTTACTTTTTATTGTTTGTCACTTTTTAAAAATTTCTCACTTTTTTTTTTATAACAAACATATGTTTTGATTGGTGTTTTGTTACATTTTTAAGTATTTGTCACTTTTTTGAGTTTGTATCACTTTTTGAGTATGTGTCACTTTTTTTTTGAATTTTATCACTTTTTTTGAGTTTGTGTCACTTTTTTCACTTTTTTCCAAAAAGTGACAATTTTTATAAAAAAGTGACATTGTGTCACTTTTTTATTTTACACAGTATTTTTTACTTCCTAAAAACCATTCACATGATTTTTCAAAACACCCCTAATTTTAAGGATATTTTTGTAAGTACCCCTTGAAGTTTTAACCAATTTTGACCCGAACCCGACACCAAAGCCCACCTTTTTCTTTGTTTTTTTGATGGTTACACTTCTGAAAAATGATTCAAGTACAGAAAAAATTTACCAGAATTTTGAATTTCCACTCACATAGTGTGGGACCCATGTATAAAATATTGAAAAAAAAAATTTTTCCCCCAAGTGTTTTGTGTGTGCTGTAAGTACAGGGATTTGAATCCCTGTACTTATAGCAAGGTTGTACACTTCTGGTATGACATTATTTGTAGCCATTTAATGTACATAACTTCATCATTACATCAACAATAAATGAAGTCCAATTTTGATTCAGCTAAAAAAATTAGATTAAAATATAAGTTAAAATTGGCAGTTAATATTAACCACAGATTCATGAAATTTACCATTGTTCTAAAAAGCGTAAAGCGTGGCTAACGGTTGGGGCAAAGTTTCAAGTTTCACGAGCCTAAGCCCGTGTTTGCTTATTTTTAATATTATTTTAAATTTTTAATTATTCTAAAATCATTTAATAATTAAAATAATACATACCAATTATCTAAAATTGTAAAATAATGTATTTATTTAATAATTCCTATAATTAGTCAATTATACAATTTTCAAATTTTTGAAATGTAAAAATTAGACTATTTTTCACAGTTTCAATTTTCAACTAGACAAGTCATATTTAATAGATTTATAAGAACTTTATACATACTTTCGAAGTTTTTAAAAAAAAATATTGAATCTTGAAATCTTAATTACATAATGTAGATAATACCGAAGTTTAAATCTTATTTCACTCTTTATTGGATAAAGTCTTTTTAAAGCTAGAAATTAAAGTCAAATAAAAGTTTTTAAAAAAAAAAACAATAAACTAAAGTCAAATAAAAAGAACTTTTAAAAAATTAATAAAAATCTCCTAGAGAAGATGAAATAATGGAAAGAAAAAATCCAACCATTTAGGAATTTAAACACGCATGACTTGACTAAATTCTGGGCTCTTGAAACTTGACGTAGGGTTTTTTATTTTAGAGTCATGCTACATGTACATTACATTTGACATCATTCTTTAGAGTTTGTATGGGAGGGATTAAAATCAGATTAAAATTGAAAATATAGCCGTTATTGTTGACTTTTATTAGACGGGTGGGACCCAATAACGGCCATATTTTCAATTTTAATTGGATTTTAAGCCCTCCCGAACGGGGCCTTACATTCTATCACGGAGCATCATCTACACAATTAATTTTGAATCTTGAAATTACATCAATGCATTATCACCCTCCGCATAAGGGGAATGTAATGCTAGATGTACACGAGAATGTACACCTAGCAAAATTCTTTTATGTAATCACAATTTATCTTTTCTCCTATTCATCTAGGGTCTTTACATGAGTTGTAGGGTTTGGCGACCTAGAATTGACTTGACTTCATCAAAAGGCTTGATTACTGAAAGCTCGACTCCCAAGGCATCCCTCACATGATAGGGTTCCAAATCGCACCTTATTTTTACGATATGCTATGTTTCCCTTCTATATTTTCTAAGAGTAAATTCAGTTTTGGTCTCCTGCGCGCCGCGCGCAGGGCTATCCTGCACGCAGGAGACCAAAACGTTGGTTTTGGCTTTGTGTGTCAAGCCAACTTTTAATTAAATTTTTTTTTTTTTTTTGAAGGGCTGTCAACGCAGACGGCCCTTGTTTAAAGTTTTTTTTTTTTTTTTAATCTCAATTTTTGAAATTATTATAGGGATATCAAACGAAGTCGAAATATTGCATTTTTAATATTATATCGAAGTGCTCACGACCTAATTTCCACCATCTCTAATGGCGTACGAAACGGCCAACCGTAGCAAAAGTAAGCACTCGTCGAAGTAAGACGTTCCCAAATATATAAAAGATTTTTCTTATTTTGTCTCAATTTTCGAGTTCATTACGGGATATCAAACGAACTCGAAATATTGCATTTTTAATATTATATTTAAGTGCTCACGACCTAGTTTCCCCCATCTGTAACGGCGTACGAAACGGTCAACTGTAGCAAAAGTTAGCACTTATTGAAGTAAGACGTTCCAAAATATATAAAAGATTTTTCTTATTTTGTCTCAATTTTCGAGTTCATTACGGGATATCAAACGAAGTCGAAAAATTGCATTTTTAATATTATATCGAAGTGCTCACGACCTAATTTCCCCCATCTATAACGGTCTAGGAAACGACCAACCTAGCAAAAGGTAGCACTCGTTGAAGTAAGACGTTCCAAAATATTAACGTTGAAGTAACATTTTTTATTGCACTTTTGGAACGTCTTACTTCGTCGAGTGCTAACTTTTGTTACGATTGGCCGTTTCGTACGCCATTAGAGATGGGGGAAACTAGGTCGTGAGCACTTCTATATAATATTAAAAATGCAATATTTCGAGTTCGTTTGATATCCCGTAATGACCTCGAAAATTGAGACAAAATAAGAAAAAATCATTTATATATTTTGAAACGTCTTACTTCAACGAGTGCTAACTTTTTCTACGGTTGACCGTTTCGTACGCCATTACAGATGGGGAAAATTAGGTCGTGAGCACTTCGATATAATATTAAAAATGCAATATTTCGACTTTGTTTGATATCCCGTAATGAACTCGAAAATTGAGACAAAATAAGAAAAGTCTTTTATATATTTTGGAACGTCTTACTTCGACGAGTGCTAACTTTTGCTATCATTGGCGTTTATGCATTTATTAGAGATGGTGGAAATTAGGTCGTGAGCATTTCGATATAATATTAAAAATGCAATATTTCGATTTCGTTTGATATCCTCATAATAATTTCAAAAATTGAGATTAAAAAAAAAAACTTTAAACAAGGGTTGTATGCGTCGACAACCCTTCACAAAAATTTTAAAAAAATTTAATTAAAAGTTGGCTTTGTGTGCAAAACCAACGTTTTGGTCTCCTGCGAGCAAGATAGCCCTGCACGAGGCGCGCAGGAGACCAAAACTGAGAGTAAATTACATGCGCTAATTTGTGGACCAGAGTCTCACACATTAATTACGTTTATTATATCGTTGCATTCAGTGATACAATATTAGTCGATACTTATTTTTCAGACACCACTATTGTTTCTTCTATCGAGAAGTTCACGAATTACACACAACTCCTTTCACTCTACATTGCCCTGTTAGCCTTATTGCGGCCCACGAAATATTTTTAAGACTCGTTTGACATGAATTTTACTGTTGCTTTATGTAAAAGAGTTTTTGGAAGAATTCATCTTAATTTTGTTTAAAATTAATTTTTGAAAAAGTTTTCTATTCCGTGAGTACTTTTAAAGGAAGACATATTTGACAAACTTCCTTTAAAAACCCTTCTAACTAAAAGAATATTTTCATAAAATTAGTCAAACAAGTTCAAAAACAATTTTTAGATCTAAAAAATTCTTTGATCTTTTAAAAATCATGCCAAACGAGCCCTTAGTATTTTAAGTTGCGTGAAAGACGTGAAAGTAGCGTGTTTGAGCCACCTCTTATTTTTTCTAAAATGTATTTTTGAATAGTAATTTTATGGAGAATGTGTGGTTAAAAAATAAGAAAATTTTTTATATTGGTTCGTAATATTATTTTATTGAAAATGTGTAGTTAAAAATAAAAGAAAAAAACTTATTTTAGAAATAATGGAACCAGACAAGCTCACTCTAATCAGCAACTTACAGACAATCTGGCCCCGACAAACATGACACCACTTCAATACAAACTTAGAACCAAGTATCAGACCCCACCCAGCCACATGGCCGGCCTGCGTTCAAGTAATATCTTGCTAATCCATTGAGGCTAATCTACGGGCAAGATCATTTCCACGGTGTTTTACTGTGCACATACCCATTTGACAGAAATCGTGATTAATGGCTCATAATCATTGAATTAAGTTGATAAAGTAAGTATAATTCTTGTTTCACTTCCCGAAATCATTTGATTTTTCGTACTGGTCTCACTTCCCATAGTTTAGTTGTCCCGAGAAAATCTTCATTCAACTCGGCAGCATATTTTCATAGTTTACAGTTTTTTGCGTAATTTTACCCTTTTCTTTGTTCTTCTTCCCAGTTTGATGTGCAGTTGAAGGGTTTTGGTGGTGTGGGTTTGAATCAGAGAGAAGAAAAAAGTTATGAAGAAGCTAGTAAGTACGTAGGTAATTTTTTGAATTTAATTGATCAAAGGTTTCTTCAATTATAATAGTTTCTGTATAATTTTTTTCTTTTTCTGTTCAAGTTATGAGTGTGTTTCGTTTATTGAATTGGTAGCTTCCTAATTGGTAATATTTATCTTATACTGTTATGGCATGTTTGGTAAGTTGGACCAGACGTTAGTAAGGAAAAAAAAAAAAAACTAAATTCTTGGTCAAGTATTTATGTGTACAAACATGCACTTGTTGTGTTATCTTCATATAAAAATGGATGTGAGTGTTGATATTTGGTTGCAGCATTATGAAAATGTTTAATTTGATCTTGGGTGTTTTTCAGTTGGGGTTGCCAGTTTTGTCTACTTTGTCTATAAGAGAACTAATTATTGAATACTAGATTTGAGCCATGTTTGTTGGTAAATCAAAGGCTCTTTTTGGCAATGATAAAAGGAATACTTAGTGTTTATAGCTAGGGTGAAAGTAGTCATTTGCACTCCTATTCATGAATGCCAATTGTTGGAATCTTGTTCTGTGCGTTACTCTTTTCTTATACCGCTTTAAAAATATAGCATTCCATGTTATGTTTTAATATACAGATCTTGTCATTTTGCATTTTGTTATCCAACCGTGTTAATCTGTACGTTGACTTATTGTTTTTTGGAATTATGGCTGTTATGCATGGCAGTATATGAGATAAATCTCTGGGTGCATGTTTGGTGTTTAGTGCGGTCCAGTGCTATTCAAATGTTGTGTCTGTTTAAGAACTGTCCTGTAATCTTTTCTCTATGTCTTCTTTCTTTTCAGGTGGTTTTGCTTTTGCTCCTGGCATTGAGTTATGCTGCAGAATATGATGGAGAATGCGAGTCTTTTTGGCCGTTAACACCCAGACCTCACACCATTTCCATTTTGGAATTTGGAGCTGTCGGGGATGGAAAAACATTAAACACTTTGGCATTTCAAAATGCCATTTTCTATTCGAAGTCATTCGCTGACAAAGGTGGTGCCCAACTTTATGTACCCAAGGGAAGGTGGCTTACTGGAAGAATCAACCTTACTAGCTATATGACGCTTTTCCTGGAAAAAGATGCCATCATTCTTGGCTCTCAGGTTGTCATTTTAGTACAGAAATTTACCTTGTTTCTTAAATAAAGGAATTTTTGGCCATTAGTTTATGAAGATGAGTGCTATTTTTCTCTTTAAGCTGCCAGAACTGACCATAGTAACCACATTTTGTTCCTTGGACAAATAAAGGGTTTCTTTCTACTTGTATAATCCTTCTCGAGCTGGTCTTCCTCTTACTGATGAAAACCTCATTCGGTGGGCTCTTGATTAAACAGAATAAAATGTTCTGCCTATCGTTATTTTTCTTTTCTCACTATTGCTCCTTTAGGAGATATAAATACCCAAATACTGTTAGGATTTGAAGTCATTGGCAATCTTTTGACAAAACTATTGTTGTAAAAGAGTTTTTATAAGTCAAATGTTCGAGTAGTAAATTAGAAGTCTTAGGGTTCGAGTATGGAACAAAGGAGTAAACGTCGTCGCAATTTCGCTAGCCTATCGTCCACCTGTTGCTCGAGCGGTAAAAACAGAAGCTGCATCGCCTGCCTGTCGCCTGGACTTCGCTCGAGTGAGACACCGTCGCTCGCCCGTCGCTGAGCTCTCGCTCGAACGACAGTGTTTTCCGGAAAAACCTATCGCTTTTTTCAAGGCTTTTATTCGACCCATACTACCCAAAACCTCTTCACTATATATATGAACTCCACCACACGAAAAATTGAGGTTGAACGTTGAGAGAAACATGGTTTTTCATCCTTCATATCATTCTACATCATTCATTGAGTTCAACCATTATTTTGATTTGATCATTGCTTAGAAAAACATGATCCTCACATAAATCAAATACTAAAACACACACTTTCACAACATTTTCTAAAGTTCAAGGAAGGTGATCGGAGTTTCTAGTCGTTGGAGAACAAGGAGTTCTCATTAATCTACAGGAGATAAGACGAATTTAGAGGGTCGGGAGTTGCTGCAGGAGCACGTAATTCAGGAGAGCTTTTGTGATTACAGTCAAAAGGTCGGAAAACACTAGAATTAGTAGTCTCTGACAGTACTGTAAGTTGATTCATTTATAGTGGAGGTAACTGGCTTGGTCCGAATTTTTTACCTAGTTGGGTTTCTCCATCATCAATATTGGTGTTATTTATTGCTTTCTTATGACAAATTGTGACAATTCAATTTAGGATAATTTGACTGTTTGTTTAACCATCTAGAAACAATAAAAAAGTGACTTATTGCTTTTAATTTTATAATTTCGCACATAAAGTCGAACATAATCTTTAATTCTGCATAAACACCAATTCACCCCCTCTAGGTGTTAGCTGGGTCGAACTTTATTATTTCAAATACCTTCTGCAGACTTGTTCACATGGTGAACATTCCCTTAATTTTTGCCACACATTACAAATTTAGAACCTCTATCTTCCCTGAAAAAGTGTTGCTTTTGATTTTTAACTTATTTTTCTAAAAGATCTCTTAATAGAAAAATGTTAAAGTAGTTTGGGAATTTATAAAAAGAAGAATGAATTCTGTCGGACTGTCACTAAATTGAGTTGTTTATGCCAAAAGCTTTATGCTGACAAGAGTTGCTCTAATGTGGACATTACTTTGTTTTCATATTGGGATTAGAGTATTTTTAAAAGTTTTCTGCTCACTTTTGCAGGATCATAGTTACTGGGACATAGTCGAGCCTTTACCATCTTATGGCCAAGGTATTGAGCTACATGATAGAAGATATGGCAGCTTAATTACTGGAAATAATTTAACTGACGTTGTGATAACAGGTATGTTACTCTAGTAACTCAGCCAATTTCCACTTTTTCCCGTATTTCTGCAATCTAACATTGCTATTCTTGTGCAATTTTACTTATTTTCTACCTACTATATAGGTGATAATGGAACAATTGATGGCCAAGGCTCCATGGAGCAATTCACTGCTCATTCTCTAAATTTCAGTCGACCGCATTTCGTGGAATTCATTGGTTCAAACAACATTGTTATATCAAACTTAACCTTCTTAAATGCACCTGCTTGGAACATTCACTTTGCTTATTGCAGGTGGCTTGGTTGGATCTCTCAATTTTATATTTTTAATTGCTATTTGAGGATTATCTCTATATTATTGTACTCAATTCTACAAGTTTTACTTTTTTCTTTATGCAATGTGATGTAGGAAGGTGCTAGTTCAGAACGTAACAATTTATTCTCCACCTGATGCTCCATACACCAGCGGGATAGTCCCAGGTCAATTGAAATCTAAATCTGAATAGTTGCTCGATTACTTGTTTGATGAACTTGGAATGTTCACATGGATACATTTAATATTTTCTTTTTACGTGTCTCGCCTCAAACACAAGATTTTCCCTTGAAGAGTTATGGAACTTTTTATCTACTTTTTACTGCGAATCCCTGCTTCGACTCAGCTGCTCTCTTACTCTCAGTTTCAGAAAAGACTGAGGGGAGTATTAAGAGCTTGTCCTATTTGTTCATATGGAGACTCTTTTTTTTTTTTTTTTGCAGCCCCTCTACCGCTCCCCCTTTGCTCTTCCCCCTCCACCCCCAAACTGCCATTCCCAGGGAGCTGGTTGGGGGAATGGTGAAACCAGGAGTGTTGGGTGGGTAAGCAGCAGGTGGGGATGGACGTGGATGGAGGAATGCAGGCAAATGGGGGTTGGATTTCCTTTTTTTTTTTTTTCCCTTTCTATTTCATTTGTATGTACTTCTTTCATTAAAATAATGTGTGTGCGTATTTTATCCCCTCGAACATTATTTCAAGTGCATTGACCTGACCTTCTAACGCCCCAAGGGATCGAAACTGTCCACTGGAGACTCGAGTGCTACAAATTTATAGGTTGGGGACCCCAATTCTATAAAACAAAACCAACTGTGATATTCATGGGGCAGGATTCTCATCTAATGTTTCTCTGCGTAGTAAAACTTGCAACATGAATTTTCAGATTCTTCCAAATATGTTTCCATCCCTAACAGTAAATAGTGTGGGTTATGATGCTGTTGTTATTAAAGGTGATTAATTGATCATGCCATTATGAGTAATTGCGTGTTAAATTTCAAAATTTCACTTCTTACTTGTCTAATATTTCTCTATTTAGTTTAACTTGAAATGTAAATTTCAGATTCTTCCGAGCATGTTTGCATTGAGAACAGCAACATTAGCACGGGTTATGATGCTATTGCGCTTAAAAGTGGTTGGGACAAGTATGGAATTGCATATGGCAAACCGACTGCAAATGTACACATTCGGGGGGTTTCTGTGCATTCTTCTTCCGGATCGGGAATCGCTTTTGGCAGCGAGATGTCAGCTGGCATATCCCATATACTGCTGGAGCACCTTCATGTGCACAACTCTCCTACTGGCATTGGGCTTAAGACAGATAGAGGAAGGGGTGGCTATATCAAAGGCATATACATATCAGACGTGCTCATGGAAAATGTACAGCAAGGAATCAAGGCAACAGGTCAGTGCAAATCACATCCTGATGACAGATTTGATCTTCATGCATTGCCAGTGGTCAGTGGCATCACCTTTAAGGACGTGTTCGGTGTAGAAATTGCTACAGCTGGGATATTTTCTGGAATTAGTGAATCTCCTTTCACTTCCATATGTTTGTCAAATGTTACGTTCTATGTCACCTCTAACCCTTCCACATCATGGGTATGCTCCAACGTGTTCGGTTCCTCTAGCAATGTGTCACCTGAACCCTGTCCAGAACTCAAGAGCTCCTTTACGAATTTGTCATCTAATTGTTTCTTCATCTCCTACCCAAATATTCAAGTTACAGTTTCATGATATACAGTGCTTGATATTTAATTGAGATGCTGGAATTTTTCTACCAATTCTGTTGTTCAATCTTTCCATTCCCTGTTCTTCTTATGGAACACCGGCTCCTTCTAGCAAACTTCTTTCCAAGCAGTCTATATGATCTTATTACCCTGTGTGTATAGTTCGCTTTTTTTTTTTTCTTTTTTTTGGGAGAAAAGTTGAGCATTGATAATGATTTCAAATTACCTGTCAATCTTTCACATTGTAAGTTCTATACTGGATATTGCTGCAAGATTTGATGGTTCAGCATGAAAGGCTTTCTTGATTGGAGAAGACATAGTTGGCACTTAATTTACAAGTTACTATCCATTTTGTCTATGACCTATTTTTGTCTTCAGAAGGTATGGTAAGGTAGACTCGACTGCATTGGACATACTATAAACATAGGATTAAACTAGATGTACTCCATGGTCCCACACCCGAGGCTCCAGTACATGGCCGCCACTTGGCCATGTAGTAATCCATGGAGTCAACCATGGAGTACTTGTAGCATCCTCCATAAACATATTAGACCTCATTGTGACATTCTAATTTTAACTACCAGTTTTCTGAGACCCATACCAAACAGACCGTTAGAATCAAGATTTTCAATATACTCTACAATCGATATCTAATAACACTGTCCAAAATTTATTCAACCCTTTTAACCACTGGTTTGATCTTGGTTTAACTCTTTTCCCTTTTTCGGGTCGATGCCCAAACCTGTTCTTAGAATATTGGTTGAGACGTCTGATATACCCGCAATCCACATGACATACCAAGGGCGCAAAAAATGAGCAAGGGCAGTATAGGGACTTGATGAGAGAGCAGCAACATGCACACTCACAGAGTCGGTTAGGGAGGAAAGAAACCGAGTATAAATAAGAGTAGTGATTACTGTGAAGGCAGGCAGAAATTGGTAGTCCATTAGGAGAGAATTGACCTCTCGAATGCAAAATATTTGTATTTCAGTTTCTTGTTGAGTGATGGTACATGGCCCGGCTCAATGACCGGGCCAAAATACAGGTGCCAACGTGGCACCATACAATTGGAGGGGGAGCTGACCGAAGTTAGCCCCCCTCCAATAACAGGGCGCCACCTCGGCGCCCTGTCAAATGTCCCGGTCATTGAGCTGGGACATTCGGCATTTTCGCTTGTTAATTGCTTATAGAAATTCTGATTGTAGTATTGCTACAAAATTAGTTAATCCAATATCAGTTTGATCCATCTTCTCTGCTTTACTGTTTAAATTTAGTTATTAATGTACGGGTAGGAGAGTTGGAAGGGTTTCATCGGAAACTACAAGAACAAAAGGAGGGAATGCAAACTGGGTTTGACAGGATGCAGGTGGAGATGTAAAGGGTATAGAATATTAAGAAAAACATGTCTATCATTCTAGAGCAATTCAGCTTCATGAGATCGAAGTGGGAGGAAGGGGACAGAGGGAGAGAATGCAAAGGGATCGAAAGGGAAAAAGACTCATAGTACACTTTGCATTCTGAAAACTCCCCAAGTTTGGAGACAAGCAATCGAGTCGGAAGTGGAGGTTCAGGAGAAAATTGGTGACTAGAAATAAAAAGGAGGCTAGAGATGCCTGTGTTTTTGGGAAAGAATCCAGACAATTGGATCTTCAGGGCAGAACGTCATTTTATGGTGAATCACCTGACGGAGGGGGAGAAGTTGGAGACGGCAGAATTGTGTTTCGAAGGAGATGCACTCGTCTGGTATCAGTGGGAACAGAAGAGAAAGGGCATAAGGAATTGGGTAGAAGGTTCCATGGAGGAGCGATTCCTTGCTCTTTGACAGGATGGGTCAGTGATGGAGTATCGGATTGCCTTTGAGACTCCAGCAGCATCGATCGGAGATGTTTCAGACACCATCTTAGAAGGTCATTTCATAAATGGGCTGAGACCGGAAATTAAGGCTGAAATCCGAGTGTTAAGGTCCATTGGGTTAGAACAGTTCATGTAGTTAGCCCTACGAATTAAAGAAAAAAAATTGGGAAAAATTCACAACTTAAGCTTTATCTATCACAAAATCAAAAATCAGGCCCCAAGATTTAGAATTGCAAAAATCAGGTTTTTCATTAATTAATTAATTATATTTTACAATTATTATATTAAATTAAATATTTAACTGTAATATAATATAATTATAACCCACCCCTACCCCATCTGGTGACTGCTCCTGTGATCGGCGATCACTCCGGCAACTGTTCTCCGGTCATAGGTCATAGATCAAAAATTTTGTAGGTTACAGATTTTTTCAAGGTCACAGATCTAAAATTTTATAGGTCATAGTTTTTTCATCGGTCACATATCAAAAAAATTTTAGGTCACGAATTATTTCGAGGTTACAAATCTAAAATTTTATAAGTCACAGATCAAAAAAATTATATGTCACATGTCACGTATTTTCAAATTTGTTGATCACAGACACCTACAAACTATCAATTTTAAAGTCACATATCAATAGTTAGGTTACAAACACCACAAAGAACCATCACTGTCGTTGATCCCGCCACAACAATAACAAAAAAGGACCACCACCTTCATGGATCACCATCACCACCACACAACTGCCACCACAGATCCACCACCATCGCCAAAAATATACCACCACATCTATCTCCACAACCACACATCCCCAGATCTGCGACATTTTCCAAAATCAGACCCCATCAACACTTGGTCACAACCACCACCAACACTTGGTCATAAAATCTAATTAGTTACTGTTTGCGACTTCAACTTCTTGGCGACTTTCATAGCCTAACAAAGTATCCAATTAGTTAAAATGCAGAAAAACACTATACGGAATTGAGTGAAAAGGCATAAACAAATTTGGGGGAAGTATAAAGGAGAATCACAATACCTTTTTCTGAGCCTTTTTAGCTAGGTATTCAGAAATTTCTTCCTCTGTAATCTTCGTCTTGCTCTTCTTCCTCGATCGCTCATGGGCGTCACTTTCAAAATCATCGGAGTCTAATTGTCGGCTACTGCTGCGATTTCGACTCTTGCTCTTGCTTTGGTTTCTATCCGACTTCAAAGTTGAGTCGGATGCAGAATCCGAACCCGAATAGTCTCGGTGGCGTCTGCTTCTCCAGCTGGACTTTGACGATGTCATCTTTGTACAGGGGTAGAACGCCTGCTATTACAAGTATTCGAGCATAATCACGTCCTTCACGGCTAAAAGTGGCCTAAAAGGTCTGATGCTATCGGCACTGCGATTCACAGCAACGCTGCTACCGACAGGGAGGAGGGGGATGGAAAAGAGAGGAGAAAGGGGAGGAGGTGGCAGGGAGGTAGTGGGAGAGAGAGAGAGGGGATGTGGGGGGAAGGTGAGGAATTGATAAATAAATTAGGGTTTTAAAACATTAATTATTTAATTAAAATGATAAAAAACCTGATAAATGAAGAAAAAAAAAAAGTGAAAACCTGATTTTTGAAAAGGCCAAACTTAAGACCTGGTTTGGTGTAATTTCCTCAAAAAAAAAAAAAAATTGATGTTGCAGGCCCGTTTTGGCAGATCTGACCCAATAAGTAATAAATCAGTCCCTAACCCAAATTGGCAAAACCCTCCACCCCGATAGTTTATTCACTTAGCTCCAAACACTAGTCCACGAACTATAATACCGATCGAACCCCAAACCCCCGTACAGACAACGCATCTTCAAAATTTAAAAAGCTCAGTGAAGCGGAGTTCAAGAGCAAACGTGAGAGAGGATTGTGCTTCCGCTGTTACGAGACGTTTTTTGTAGGGCACAAGTGTAAGAACAGGGAATTACAAGTTTTGTTGGTTTATGATGAAGCGTTGGAAGAAGGGCTGGGTATGGAGGAGTTGAGGGAAGAATCGTTTGAAGGAGAGCAAACAATTACAAGAGAGTTGGTGGAATAGTCCATGAATTCGATGGTGGGGCTCACTCTACCGCAAACCATGAAAATGAAAGGGTTAATTTCGATATGAGGTGGTAGTACTAATTGATTGCGGGGCTAGCCATAATTTTGTTTCATATGAATTAGTACAGAAATTGGACTTGAAAAGAACAAATACAGCTGTTTATGGGGTGATCATGGGTACGGGGTTGGTGGTGCAAGGTGTGGGGTGTGCAAAGGGGTGCTATTATCCTTCCAGAATATCGACATTGTCGTATTTCCTTCCCTTGGACTTGGGGAGTCTGATGTGATATTAGGAATGAAGTGACTGTAGTTGTTAGGCCCAACCAATGTTGACTGGAAGATGCTCACGATGAAATTCCAGGTCGGGGGTACTACCATGACCTTGTAAGGGGGTCCAAGCTTGAGTAAAACCTTGATCACCTTGAAGGCGATGATGAAAGCCTTCAGAGAAGGAGAGGAAGGTGTGCTTCTTGAACTAGGCAGTATGGGGGTCGAGTTTGGAAGGGGATAGGGAGAAATACTATCAAAGATTATGGAGGTGTTGAATAAATTTATCGAGGTTTTTGAAGAGCCTATGAGGTTGCCCCGCAACGAGATAAAGATCATACCATCCATATGCAACCCAGAACAAACTCTGTTAGTGTGAGACCATATCGCTACCCACATGTTCAGAAAAACAAGAGAGAGAAATTGGTCCAAGATATGCTAGTTGCAAGAATTATCAAGCCAAATAACAGTCCGTTTTCTAGTCCAATTTTATTGGTAAAGAAAAAAGACGGAGGGTGGTGTTTCTATGTAGATTATTGAGCCGTAAACAAGGTAACGGTACCGGATAAGTTTTACATTCATATGATTGATGAATTACACGGGAAATCATCAAATTCGAGTCACATCGGAGGATATTCCAAAGACGACATTTAGGACACATTTGGGTTGACAAACGCACCCCCACGTTCCAATCCCTCATGAATGAAGTGTTTAAAGAACACATTTGAGGCGGTTTGTTCTAGTGTTTTTCGATGATATTTTAGTATTCAACCGAAGTTTGAAGGATCATGTGGAGCATTTGAGGAGAGTCTTGCAGCTACTAAGACACCATCAGTTGTATGCCAATCGTAAGAAATGTAGCTTTGGCCAGCTAGAAGTGGAGTACTTGGGGCATTGCATTTCATACTGGGGTGTGGCCGCAGACAAGTCCAAAATCCAATCCATGGTAGACTGGCCTAGCCCCTGTTCTTTACGTGAGCTGAGGGCATTCTTGGGGTTCACGGGGTACTACCGTCGCTTTGTGGGGGATTACGGGAAATTGGTGTGGTCATTAGCAGAACGGTTACACAAGGATAATTTTTTCTAGGATAAGGATGCGGAGCGAGCATTCAAAAAATGGAAAGCAACCTTGAAAAGAGTTCCAATTCTTGCCTTTTCAGACTTCAGCAGGCCTTTCAAAGTGGAGACGGATGCTTCGGGTTTTGGCATGTGGGCTGTGCTAATGCAAGGCCAACATCCCATTGCATACTTTAGCCTTGCGCTCAATCTGAAAGGGAAAGCAAAATCAGCGTATGAAAGGGAATTGATGGCATCCGTCTTTGCGGTGCAAAAATGGAGACATTACTTGCTTGGTCACAAGTTCTATGTGAGAACGGATCAAAAAAGTTTAAAATTCTTATTGGAGCTGCAGGAAGTGAACTCGGACTATCAGAAGTGTTTACTCAAATTAATGCCTTATCAATTCGAGGTTCAATACCGTCCGGAAGTGAAAACAAGGGTGCTGATGCCCTGTCCCATATCAGTTCTTCAACCGAGTTAATGGCAATATCAGTTCCTGCTGTAATACAACTGGATACTCTAGAGGAAGAGGTCCGCGCGCACTTTCAACTACAGAATATCATTCGGGAGCTCACACAAAATCCTTCGGCAGACTAGATTTTGCTCAAGCGAATGACCAACTGTTATTTAAGGGCGTTTATTTTTGCCAAGAGGGTCAAGGCTGATTCCGTTGATATTACAAGAGGGACACAACAGTAAGAGTGGGAGACATTAAGGCTTTCTGAAAACATACAGATGTATCGCCACCAACGTTTATTGGGAAGGAATGAAGGTTGATATTCAGAGCTATGTGAGACAATGTGTAGTTTGTTAACAAAACGAGTACATCGCATTATCACCATAGGGACTATTGCAGCCACTTCCTATTCCGAATCAAGTTTGGGAAGACATAGCAATGGATTTCATCGAAGGCCTACCGAAATCGGAAACCATGGATACATTTTTGGTAGTGGTGGATCGATTAAGCAAATACGGGCACTTTATAGGACTTGAGCACCCTTGCACAGTGGCAAGTGTGGCTGGAATTTTTGTGAAAGAAGTGTTGAGGCTGCATGGGATACCCCGCTCTATAGTATCAGATAGAGACAAAGTATTTGTAAGCCATATTTTGGAGGAATTATTTTGTTTACAAGGTATGAAGCTCAGTCGTAGTATGGATTCCCATCCCCAATTCGATTGACAGTCAGAGGTATTAAATCGCACACTAGAAACCTATATGTGTTGCTTTGCTTCTTCGCAACCGAAATCTTGGTTCAGTTGGTTGCCTTGGGCCGAGTTATGGTATAACACTTCATTTCACACAACAAGCAAGACCACTCCATTCCAGATTGTATACGGGCGCGAACCACCTACTTTACTGAAGTTTGAGAAGGGAACTACCCCAGTGTTGGCAATAGAACTGTTAAGGGATATATATCCCACATCGATAAATGATGTTGACACAGACCAATTAATAAAGATTTTGGGCTACTCCTCTTAAAAATGTTAACCTTTTAAGATGGAACCCAAATTCTTAACATAGTATCGAGCCCATTAAACTCTAACGAATAATTCGATCCTGTTAAGACTCCAAAAAGTGAGCATACGAATTTCAAGATTGATGTGCTCAAACGAGCTACCATCTTACGGGGGCATGTTAAAGGATAGAATCCTACATCGAATAAAGATGTAAACATAAACCAACTTATAAAAGATTAGGTTACTCCTCTTAACAAGGTTGACATTTTAAGATGGAACTCCAATTCTTAACACGGTATCCGAGCTCATTATGCTCCAACGAGCGATTCGATCCCGTTAAGAATCTAAAAATGAGCACGTGGATTTCAAGATTGGTCTGCTCAAATGAGTCACCATTTTGCGGGGGGCGTGTTAATGGATATATATCCCACATCGATAAATAATGTTGACACAGACCAATTAATAAAGATTTTGGGCTACTCCTCTTTAAAAAATTGACATTTTAAGATAGAACTCCAAGTCTTAACAAGAACAACAACTCGTTGAATGAGATTAGATCCTAGAAGAACTGAAGGCACAGTTAATTCGAGCTGAAGCGAAGATGAAGAGCATAGCTGATATTAAACGAAGAGATGTGCAGTTCGTAGTGGGTGATATGGTGTATTCGAAGGTTAGACTGCACCATCACAAATCCCTAGTTGCGTGACCTAATGAGAAGTTAGCACCAAGGTTTTATGGTCAATTTGCAGTGGAACAGAGGATTGGTCAGGTTGCTTATAAGCTCATTCTACCTCTGACTTGTAACATTCATCCCGTGTTCCATGTATCCTAGTTACACACGGTAGAGGGAGCAGTGCAGGCTGTGAAAGAAGCACCGGGCCAATTGAATGAGGAGTTAGAGATGTTTGGCTGAACCAGAGGCACTACTGGGGGTGCATCCGAGCTTGGGTAGCAATATAAGAAGATTGGATGTTTTGATACAATGGAAGGGGCTGCCACCACTTGAAGCCGCGTGGGAGTCTTATTTCATGATTACGTAATAGTTTCCGTCCTTTCACCTTGAGAACAAGGTGAGTTTCATAGGGGGAAGTAATGATAGATCCACAATCCATGTGACATACCAAAGGCGCAAAAAATGAACAAGGGCAGTGTCCAATTGATGAGAAAGCAGCCACATGCACAGTTACAGAGTCAGGAAGGAAAGAAACCAAGTAAGAGTAGTGATTACTGTGAAGGCAGGCAGAAATTGGTAGTCCATTAGGACAGAATTGGCCTATCGAATGCCAAATATATGTATTTCAGTTTCTTGTTAATTGCTTACAGAAATTCTCGTTGTAGTATTGCTACAGAATTAGCTAATCCAATATCAGTTTGATCCATCGTCTCTGTTTCACTATTTAAATTCAGTTATTAATCTGTTGTGGGAAATCTGCAATTGCACATGAACCTATCAACGTCCTCCTGTTGAAGACAAAAATATCAGGAAGAACGTCATTTGAGTGTACTTTTATGCAACACAAAAGTTTTCAGGGATAAAATCAGCTTCTATACAAATGATCTTGAATTAGAAAAACAAAGAGCTTGAACACTTTCTTCAAATCGAGTAACAGAATCTACAAGTTTAATATGTATCCAACAAAAACAGAAAAATAGAATTATCAAAATGACATCAATACACGCAACTGGAGTAGTTGCTACATTTGCATATATATGAACGATGACTCTGAAAAGAAAACACAGAAAAGAATGAAAAAATCTACATACATCCTCTCTTTCACATCCTCTATGAGAAAAAAATTAAAGTTTGGAAGATGGCCTTAGCACAGCCCCTCAACAGATTCCTACTTTCTCTTTCCGATTTTTCGTTTCACTTCAGCAGTCTGCCTTCCGCTCCTCTGAGGAGGATGACCAGCCTTATTTGCCACTTTTTGAGATGGCGATGGCCCCAATCTTGGAATCATGGTCCTGCCACAAGTAGTCAACCAAATGATAATTAGTTTTTTCTTCTTGAATCATAGATACCTGACATGGATCAAATATACAACATTGAATCATCTCATCTAAAAGCTGGAGCTAGTAAAGTGGAAACACGTTTATTAATTTTAATTTACCCTTCAACAGTCCTCCCCCTTTTTCCTTTTTATTGAGGCTTGATGCATACACAATTTTCATAAAGGGGGTTGCATCATATCCTGAACCCAGGAACTTTGCTTATTTTGATACCACATTGAATCACCTCAACTAAAAGCTCAACCTATAAGAGAGCCGACTTATTTATATATTTAAGTCTTCAACATATAGCAACTAGCAAGGAACTTTCACTTCATTACCTCAATTCTTGGCTTTTGGCATGTTTTGAATCAGGTTTTTGGATCTTTGGTGCAATGCCATTGGCGAAGCTGCCAAGCTTGGAATGGTTGAACTGCCATAGCAAATCTGGTTCAGATGAGTCGCTGGTTCCAGCATCAAGCTCATCCAAATCATCAGTCGGAGCAATGTCAAACTGATTACTTGATGGAAATAGGTTAACCGATTTTTTGGGGTATAACTTGGAAGAATCGGAAAGAAATTGCTGATAAAAGACATCAGATATGTTGCCTGCTTCCCGAAACCCTGTAGGGTTTCCAACTCCATGGACGGTATCTTGCTTGTTCACCATGACCTTGTCGACCCACTCGCCTGTGCCAGTCTCTCTGTCATCTTCCCCGAAGTTTTGATAAGGACTGCTGACTGGCGGCCAGGGAGGTGAATTCCCTAGTAGCTCATCAAGATCAAAGCTTTGCCTCTTTTGCCTCGGTGCAGAATTGCTGTGGACCTGCGATATCAGCAGAGGCAAAACTATAACATTGAGATTTTTGAAGATCAGAACAAAATTTAATCTTTCTAAAGACACGTTGAATTTAACTATAGAAGCACAGTTGAATGAACATAACAATAATATATGCTCTATACATTGAACCTTGGTGATACACAAGAACATAAAAATCTTGACCAATAGCAAAAGCCAATGCCCATAACAGTAAGTGCATTTACCTCTATGTTCCCTACATCTTCCATTGGTTTCCTGAGGCCATTAGGAGACTCCATTCCCACATTTCTAGCTTGTATATTAGATTGAAAAGATGCTTGCTGCATGGATACTGGTTCTCCTTTCCTTGCTAAGGCAGCCTTCAGACTGGCAATCTATCAAGACACCGTAACTTAAGCAACTTAACTATGATCAAATATCCGAACACCTAATAGACTAGCTTATAAGGATTGAAAACAAGATTAGAATATGGACCTCTTCTTTCAGCTCTTTAACATCTGTCGAATCCTTATTTACTCGAGCAGCACCAAGTTCAACCGTAGCAACACGCTCAGCAAATTTGAGTGTGCTAATCGTTTCTCCTACAGCATCAGGTTCCGGGCTTATATGAATGAACATAAGTGTCTTAGCTTGTCCCCCTAAAAGGAATCATCAAACCATTATTAAGAAATAGAAGACCAGAACAAGAAAATCAAAAGAAGAAGCTTGATATTCTGTTTATCCTTACCAAGTGAGTCTTGGAGTAGTTGTGTGAGTTTACTGTTTCTATAGGGTACGTGTGAATTCTTTTGGGCAAGAGAGGAGATCACATCACCCAAGGCAGAGAGAGATTTGTTAATGTGCTGTGCCTCTTTTAGTCTCTCTCCTGTCACTTCAGATTTGTCAACCCTTTCACTTCCAGCCAGATCAACTAGATGCATGCAACCTCGAAGAACGGCTCCAGAGGTCAAGTCTCTTCCTTGGACATGAACAGTTAAGCAACTGCCAAAGGATATATATAAAAGTCAGTGTAATGAAAAAAATAACATATTATTGTTACGGCATTTGTATTCACCTGTGAGAGCGACTACTGCGGTCATTTAGGGCTGTTGCACCCACTGCACGATTCCTTTGTCCGAGGATCATAAGGTCAATAACATCAGCTGTTGAAGAGACGTGAACCAAGCTTGCATCTGGTACACTGAGTCCTGACTGAGAACTATTTCGAATTTCTAATGTGAATATAATTAAAGAATACATAAGAGTAGAGAGCTTTGAAATGTAGTTAGAAAATTTTCAATCTGAACAATTCACTGTTTCATACGATGATGAATTCAAATGAAAATTTTGATGCCTCTAGCAAGTAGTAGGTATTAACTTCTATTATTCACAAGATGAAGTAGGATAATAGCAATTGAAAGGATATCTTTTGTTCAAGCCATCAGTAACAAGGAGATCTCTAACTTGCTCGTTGTATATCTCAATCATCTGGACAGACACATCGTAGCGGAACGTATCCTTTCTTTGCCATGCGAGGAGGAACAAATCACTTAAGGCCCTGTAATTTACTCCTTGAGTAACCTCGTTAAGATCCTTAGGTCCAGTCTGGAAACAATATAAGATAATCAACATCTTTGTTTCTTTGAACACAAATAAAAACATGTCATAATTTAACTGATATTTAAATTCTTTATCTTACCATGGTGTAAGTTTTTCCTGATCCTGTCTGACCATAAGCAAATATGCATACGTTGTAACCATCAAGCACCGATCGAATCAATGGTTGAGTATCCGTGAAAACCTCCTCTAACATGGAGAAGAAGAACAAGTTATAACCCAAGTTGTGAAATTCTTGAAGGGTTAGCCAATGAGACCCTCTAAATTGACAGCCTACAGACCTTGAGTAGCAGACGGCCCAAACACTTTGTTAAAAGTGAAGGATTTGCATCCTTTTCCATTCTTTGCTGGAGTACTTATCGTAATATTTCCTTCTTCAATGTGATCCACAGTGCTGAAGTAATTCGATTGCCCTGGAAGGAATGGTCTTACACGACAGTACACTCTAATGTTTCCTGGTTGATGAAATATTTAATGTTACTTTCATTGGGAACTCAAATACAAGACAACTAATTGAAAAGACTTGTACAGGCACAATAATATACCCTTTAGATCCTGGACTTGATTATAGAGCTTGCGGTTTTCCTCAAGAACTTTATGGTATCCAGAAGCAGCATGAGCAAGTCCATGAATATGGTGGCCTGTAAAGGAAATAAACACTAAGTATGATTGGACGAGAAAAAAAGGGCCCTCGAGAAAAGGACAATAGAAATTTAACTACCAGGCAGAGACTGATAGTAACAGAATATGTATACAACCAGACAGATTCAAAATCTTACCAATATTATGAATCTCTTCATGGAACTTCATTTGCATGAACTGCATTCCAGCTTTTGTAGTAGAAAGAGTTTGCTTCAATACCTAGCGCAGATAAATTATTCATGTTTCTTACCCAGTTATAATCCTCCCAAAAGGAGGAGAGAATGGATTTGTTAAAGGTGATGGGGGGGTTCTAGTTTCTCTTGGTTTTTACCTTGATATCTTTTTGTTGTTGGTCCACTATCATTTGTTGCTTCACTAATCTTCTTTCAGATTCTTCATCAGGAATGTAGTTCTTATGAGTTACATCATCTGTCTTCAGGAGCGAGCTCTTCTTATTTTCGATCTTATTTGATTAATTGAAAAAAAAAAAAAAAGATACAAAGTATAAGTACAAGAAATATACATCTAGAGAAATCACTTTCTTAAAATATGAACAGATTCTTCTTTGTATGTCATACAAACAGAATACCTTCACGTTGAATGAAGAAGGTTTCAATACAGATTTGATTCCATGGGAAACAGTCAAATCATTTGTAGTTGCTTTTCTCTGGCAGACACAAGCATGCAACAAGACACAAATCGTGTGAGTATTCTAGAAGCAATAACAATAATATTCCCGATGTAGCATTGTTAAAACTAAATTTAAATTGTCGAAAAAGATACTCGGACCAGTTCTGGAGTAGAGTGGTACTTATTGTTCTCAAGTACAAGAGAATCTGTGCTGTGACTAGAAAGAATAACATACCAATTCAATTTGGCTTGCAATGCGATGCTCAAACTCCTCAACAACCTTACTTAGTACAGACTCTACAAGCTGTAACAAGCAGAAGTTGCGGTTCAGAATCAAATGCACTAGACAAAATCATTGATTACTGCTAAAAGTATAAGTTTCAAAGTATTAACGTTGAAATATATGCACTAGCTCTCACAATGGAAAAAGAGTTATTTTTGAAGTCCTTACGTAAAAGCACTGCTATTGCGTATTGGAAGTAAAGACAAATTTTAGGATTTTAATACATTTTGATTACTATGCTTGGTGAAGGATCACAGTGCTGGCACATATTTATTTTGATTTGCAACTCATAAATTGGTATTGGGCTCATCCACACTTACATTTGGAACTTCTTCGGGCTTCTTATCTAACAAAATTGCACGAACAAGAGTACTTAATGAAGAAGTGGACTGCAAAAAAGAAGGCAAATAATCCAATGTATGAATCTATGGTCCAAGGGTGACGAAGAGAGAAATTCTACATCAGTCAGTACAGTATACTTACCATTCTGTTAGATTCCAAATCAGGGCATACACCATTGAAAGATTTCTCGTTTGTTGACATAGTCCTTGACAGAGAACTAGTGAATGGCTCAGAATTCTTGCGAACAAATTGTTTTCCAGATGCAGTGGTTTTCACATTTCCACCAAATTTCCAGACCCCATTACCTCCTGCTTGTTTATACTCACAGTAGGATTTTAGTGCCAACACGGAATTTATGATCCTTGAAGATTTCCCTCCCTGAAAAATTTTCAATGTTCATGAAAATATTATCTGGCACAGTTCCACAATGAGGCAGCGTTAACAATACAATTCCCAAGCATAAAATTGGCGTGTAATTCAGTAAACATGCATTTTGACTCCTAGTTTATAGATTGCAATGACCTACATAAAGAATCCGTGCATTATTTTTTTATTTTTTTTTTCTCCCAACAGCTACACTTACTTGTTCGAGATCAGAGGCCTCAAATGTAGGAATTCCCAACTCTTGTATGGCTACAAGAAAATTTCTCACATTCTCAAAGTATTGATATGCAGATAATGCAGCACCATCAGGTATAAGAGCAGCGTCACAGGGACTTTCAACGACCTGAGATAGATTGATCCAGATCAATCGAGATTAAAGAGTAAAGAACAAATTCTACTAAAATAGCCAATGTTTAAGGGAGAGAAAAGAACAACTGGATTGACCTTTTGTACAGCTCCAGGCTGAATTTTGTTTACTACATTACATAGGATAATCCCGCTTCTCAAACCAAGCCGAAATTCTTCCTCGGAAGGTTCAGCAGGTAAGTCTTTTGCGCCTACAACTCCTATAATTTTTCTCAACCACGCTGCAGCTTCATATCTTCTCATGGCTACAAAATCAGAAATAGACTCATTGCTCAACTTTTATTCTAAGAGTCCAAAAAATAAAATAAAAATACTCAGAAGATTATCGAAAGTTGTAAATTTTGAATCATTTTAGAAATGCCCCTTTGAGAAAAGCCAATATATCAATTCCAATTGAACTTGATCAGACGATGAAAGGTCAGATTAATCATAAACTCAACCCACACACCATCTGATAGATTAAAAAAATGATTGAATTACAGATTTAAAATCAGAAAAGAGGAGGAAAAATGTTAATTCGAATTCCATCTTCCAACCACCAATCAAATTGATATAGAGCATTGTGCCGAATCAAATTGTTCCAATCATCAAATCCCAAAACCGACTAAATTAGCAGCCATTTATCAGAAAATGAATTTAATTCGTAAAAAAATAACTAAAAATGAAGTTTAGAACAAAAATTTTAAAATTCAAACAAGAACTATAAAATCAGCCGGAAAAGGGTGATTATTTTACCGGCCTCCTCAGCTTTTCGAGCGTCCAAATCGAGATGTCGGGAACCATTTCCGTGCTGTTGCAGAACATCCTCCACTACTGACGCCGCAGAAAATGAAAAGGCGCCTTCCACTGCCGCCATGGCGATCACTAAATAATTATCTTAAAATCGGATTTTAACCCTCCACCGTTCACGAAAATTCGCCGTATAAAACAAAACAACTACAAAAACATCATATATATGCCTATCAAAAAGAACCCTCTGAGGTTTTAAGAACCTAAAACCAGAGGGACCTCAGGGTTTGAAGATCAGTTCTGACAGAAATAACAACAATAGATATACATATAGTCATATAGATACACAGAGAATACACCCTTTTTCTCTCTCTTCAACACTACAGTTCAGCATTGGCCATGCTCATTGAAATCTTCTTCACTTTTCTCTCTCTATCACACTACTTCTCGGTGCAAAAGAAAAGTTTCTTCTATGCTTACTACTGCTGCTGAGTAATATAAGTGGAGGCTACTTTTTGAATCTCTCTCTGTAGTCTGACCCAAGCCACATGATTCCGGGCCTCGCTCCGAACCTCCAGGCTGAGGTTCTAACAGTTCAGGTTGTACTTTTCCTTTTTTTATTCCTTGCTTTTCAATCTCTGATTTGTCATGTACAACCCGCTAAAGCGGGAGGAAATAGAATATCTTCCACTTGTTTTTTTTCTAGACATTTTTTTACTTTTTATAATAGTGTAAAAGATTCTTTAATTATGCATTTTTTTTCTTTCATTTAATCTAAAAAAATAAATCTTTTACAAGCATTTAAATCGTCTAATACAATAGTTACACAAAATAAATTCACAATCGAGTCATTAATTTTGGAATACAATACGATATTTTCTTTCAACGCGTCTTTGTTATACAATAGTAGAAATAATTGGACAACTCGAATTCGTTTATATGGGACAACCAAGAGGAAGATAACTTGTAGAGGTGGCTTATAAAGAAACAAAAATTTAGTATTATTCAATATCATTTAGTTTTCTATATCAAACACAGTGTGAAAGTATTTTTACTACGTGATATAAGATGGATTAATTACTTTTATTATTATTCAGTATTATCTAATTTTATGTGTCAAATATGACGTAAAGGTATCGAGATTTTTTTCAAGACAATCTATCGCATGTTCGGAATAGCTTAAAAATTTGCTAAAAATAAGATTAAAGTCAATAATTAATTTTAAACACACATTTTATGGAATCTACAAATTTTCAATCACGTACTGTTCTCACTTTTATCATAATTTGATAATTTTTTTTTTATTAAAAATGTTGTCAAACACCCCTTAAACTAGAGGTGGTACATTGAAATGTACCTATTGTTAAGAATGAAAAAAAGGAGGGGATGTGTAATTTTGGGCAAGCAAGGTGGGTGAACACTTTAATTAGTTTGGAAGTCCCAATCTTGAACAATGCCCACTATGGGGAAAGAATCCAATGAGGAGTATCTTTTGGCCATAAAATTTAGATATTTGGTTGGGGTTAAAAAATTTACTTATAAGCAAGGCTAAGGGTAAATAAGTAAAAATAACTAAATTACTTATATTTCAATAGTAATGTGTATTGTACTATCAAAACACTTCTATCTCGTATAAGAAAAAAATACATATTCAAATAAGACCTGGGATTCGACATCGGACTTTATTGGGGAAAAAAATTGATTGCTTAAAAAGCAAAGCTAAAAATGCTATTCTTCATGAATTACTAGTTTGAGTTTTGATTGGTCATTACAGTTGTCTAAACTTTTTAATGCAGCCCTCAATTTGTTAAGCTATTGTACTATTTCATATTTAGGCCCCGTTTGATAGGTAAATGTGAAAAGAAATTTCAATTTCATGTTAATTGAAAAATAAAAATCTACCTAGAAATGACAACGGGACAGGTGCGGGGTGAGGGCATGCCCCATTTCCCGCCCCCCCTTTTAATTTTCAATTAAAATACAAATTCAAAATTTTAAAATCTCAAGCAAATAATACTCAAACTAACTACATCAATATTCAAAGTAAGAATTCGAAACAAAAAATATCCAAAATAAACAATGTCTAAAACATTTTTTTTCGTTCTCGGGTTTGGTTCGGGGTTTTTTTGCCCCATTCGGGAGCTGGGAAAATTGCCAACCCGAAACCCACCAAATCCATATGAATTCGTTTTCCATGCAAACAAAGAAAATACAGTTTAAAATGGTTGTACCTTGTAATTAGATTTCCATTTCCACGTTGCAATTAAACGGTCAAAGTGGAATTCATTTTTCTTGGACGTGACATTTTCCATAAAAAATGTGACAATCAAACATGGCTAGATAAAAAATCAACACGCATTAACTTTTTATAAATACGATCACTTCATTTATTTTAGTTTTTTAAAGGATATACTTATGGCATAAAAGGAACTGCGTTAATTTTTTTACAAATAATTATTTGATTTACATACCATATATCAAATGCTTGACCAATAAATTTTCAATGGTATATGTAAATTAATCTATGCAGAAAACTTTCACGATATTAATAAAATCACCAATGTCGCGACGTAATTGGAAAATATTTCGTAAATATCAAATTATATTATATAGTAACAAGATAATTATGTCAGCTGTGTTTGCTTATAAGAGTGTGTTTGATGCAAATTAAAATGAAAAGAATGCATTTTTTATGATGTAATGGTAAATATGTGGTTGAAAAAAAAGGAAAAGTTATTAATGTGATGAAAAATGTGTGGTTGAAAATGAGTGGAATAATGAGAATATAGCTCACACAGGGGCTAAACTATGCTGATGCTCTGTTTGGTACACATTATTTTTTTCATTCTCATTCTTCTCCTCATTTTCAACCATACATTCTTCAATAAAATAATATTTTCCATCACATCAATAACTTTTCCTTCATTTTTAACCACACATTCTCTATCAATCTACTATTCAATAATACATTCTTTCAAAAGAATGTATCCCAAACACACTCTGAATGTTACAGTCACCTTCTAGGCATCATTCCACATGTTGGTTTGTCGAGAATAACTATTCATATAAAGTGTGATATATTATTTAAGGATCTGATAAGAATGAATTGTTTTTAAAGTTTGATTGACTTGATCAATATGAAGCCAAGGTGAGTAACTACACACAAAAATTAGCCAATCCCTCCCATTTCAAATTCAAATAGAATTCAAAATTTGAAGATGCATTTGGTTGGTGTAATGGGTTAGTCCTCATATTTCATTATCCAATATAGACATCACCAGTTTTGTCAAGCACTATATGTCTAATTTCAAATTAGTAAGATATACTTTTGAATTTGGAGACTTGCTCATGGATTCTGGCCCACAACTTTAACTCTCATGTGAATACTTTGACAAATTTACCCTCGAGATTTATTTTTTATATTATATTTTTTTTTTGGGTGCCCTTTTTTCACTTGAATAAAATGATTGAACTTTTGTGACCAAAAAAAAAACAATATAATGAGTGAGTCCAAATTATCGGATACTTAATTAAAAATAAATTAAATTAATAATATTTTTGTTGTCTTCCTCCTGTCAAATTGTTTATGTCGGAGAGACACCAATTCAGCACGACTAAAAATAGGAAGTCCCTTCTTTTTCTGGGCCTCGCTAGGCATAAGAAGGAAAAAGGTTCGAAAACAAGATTGAAGCGGCTCTTCACAAATATCTTAATTACATACCTAATATATCATTTTACGTATTTCTCTCATATAGAAGACACCATATGACACATCTCGAGCGAAGGTTTATCTAATGAAACCTTCTATACAAGATAAAGTCGTGGAAAAGGCTAAATTCCCTAACCACCACTCTTTTCCTTATTTTAAGACCACTCTTTGCTTTCATCAGAAATATTAGTTTGTTTAGACTAAGTTTCTCTTGCTTCGTCTCCAAGATGTACCACTTGTCTAAATTTTAATCGGTCTTTACCTTCAATGGCTTGTGTACATGTAACAATCGATGTTTCAATATTCGCCATAGTGACACTTTGAAAATTCTCTTCTATTTTTGCAACTTAAAGTTACTTCAAGATAAATTTAAAACGAATTCAAGAAGAAATGATAGTTAATCACGATAAATGCAATTGGAACTGTATCTACTTAGCCGCTGCTAATTCATGGACTCGTAAAAAAGTAATCTAGATAATTTTTTTGGTCAAGCAATGTATGCAAAAATAAATTATTATATTGATTAAAAGTTACTTGGGTGATTCGACTAAGAGTACTAATGAAGGACAACTATCGAGGACAATGAAGATCCTTAAAAATTCGTAATATCTTAGGCCTTGTTTGATTTGGCAATTTTTCCATAGAACATGGAAATGAAGTTCCATCTTCCACCGAAAGTCATGTTTGACTGTGAAATTTTTTTTGGCAATTCATTTTTCATCTTTTGTCTCACACGGTTCCAATTCCATGGTTTTGAGGAAAATCAATTCCCACCAATTTGGTGGGATTTGGTTTTCCAAACTACTTTTTTTTGCAATTAAAACAAATTCTATTTCTAATTGTAACAAATTATATCATTTTAATAGACAATTTTCATGTAAAATAAAGTCAAACGAACACAAAAAAATCCAAAATTTCAATATTTTTCACGTGAAAAATTATACTAATCAAATACAATTAATTGACAATTTCCAGAAAAATAATTTTAGACAATTCAATTACCTGGAATTCATTTTCTTTCCATCCAAATTCCACTATTGCAATCAAACGGAACCTTAGAGTATTAGAGAATTCATGAAATCAAGAACCCGTCACTTAATCAAAGAATTTAGAATCAATATTTTTCACTTAAAAAATTATACTAATAAAAAACAATTAATTGACAATCCCCAAAAAAATAATTTTAGGCAATTCAATTTCCTAGAATTCATTTTCTTTCCATCCAAATTCCACTATTGCAATCAAACGAAACCTTATAGTATTAGAGAATTCATGAAATCAAGAACCCGTCACTTAATCAAAGAATTTTGAATTATTGACAAGGAATTGAGAAAAAAATGTTAAAATTAGTTTATTCAACAATCGAAAGCTACGAAATCATAGATGTTGCCTATTATCACGGACCGCATGGTAGTGACACGAGATTGGGCATGACACGGGAATGTCATGGCATCAAGTGGGAAAATGAGTTAGACCTATGGTTGATTAGGTCTAAGCTTCAACCATACACGGCGATACCGGTGTCACCTAATTTCATAGGGAGATGACCGGTGTCCATGGTGTCGGGTTCATGTCCAAGTGATGCTGGGGAATTTGGGTGCAGTCAGGCGCTGCGACGCAGGGGACGTCGCAGGCAGATTGCAGGCAGCACCCAGGACGCAACCAGGACATGGCCAAACACAGACTGCAGTCTCGTCACGACGCGGCAGCACAGCAACACAGAATGCAGGCTGCTTGACATGTGGAGTGACATGGGCGCGACATGAGCAGTAAATCCCAGCATACCAGGTGGTTTTTTGGAGGAAAATACTATGGGCAGATTGCTGGGATATTTTGGGATATTTTGGGAAGACTTGTCCAAGTTGGTTACTTAACCAACTTGCAAGAGAATGGCCAATGGAGGAAGCCAAACTCAAATTGATGTCTATGAAAGAGACATTAATCACATGTGATTTTTGTAGGGAAAATCCACTTGCAAAGAAGCAAAGTCCAAGTTTGCTTCCACTTGGTCTAAGGAGGTTTAAGGCAAATTGTAGCCAATGGGGACCCTTGGATGGGGATTGATGAGGATTGATCTTGACCATTAAATCCAAGGAGGTTTACATGGGATTTGCCTATAAATAGGGATGGAGTCCCATTGTAATTTCTAGATTGGAATCCATTAGAATTTCAAGTAATATAAGTGAGTTGAGAGAATTGTTAAAAGGTATGCAATTTATGGGATTCATGCTATTCATATAATTCTTAGATCACATTGTAGATTACATTGGAGTTGAGAAGTTTTTATATAAAGAGAGATTTTCTCCCCAAACTTACTTGTTCTCAATATTGTCTTTATTACTTCAAATCTCATACTCAAAGTTTGTCTTGATTTAGCTTACAAGGTTGAATCATTTTGGGGGCGTCGAAAGGCTGACTTAGCGCTTTCTCGTAGGGACGTGAATTGTGTTGCGTTAAGGCCGCACGGTGTCTAGTTTTTCTAGTGTAAGAAATCTAGTCCCGTGACACTATGCTGCTTTTGAAACATTAACCCAATGTACAAACTTAATTAAATTATAACTTAATCCCTCATCTATTATTAAAATGACTAGAGAACCCTAATAAATAGAAAACACTATTAACTAAATAAAGCCATAAAAACAGAAATAAAAAGACAATAAAACTTTCCAAATCCAACCCATATTTCATCTTCAAGTACACTGTACTAATATGAATTGGACGATCACGATTAAATGTTAATAAGAGCCCATTTAGTAGGACTTTGACTTTTTGTAGAAGAATTTTCAATTTTCTAAGAAAATTACATTAAAATAGCTTTCTCTAAAAGTTCTAGTAGTAAAAAGTACTTCCAAAAAATTATCCAAATACGTTCAAAAACAATTTTTTTATCTCAAAAACAGCTTCCAACTTTTCAAAAGTCTTACCAAACAGACCCTAAGTATATTTCAAACGCGCATATATCAATATTTCACCGTATATCTATATTGTCCATATCGATGAACAATATTATCTCCATTTTACAGTTGAAATTTGACAAAATGTACCACCCATGATGGTGTAAAGTAGGCAATGCATCATTTTCAAGAAGTGATTTATCGTTGAAAAAGTCGATATTTGATAATGAAAATATTAACCAAACGACACAACAAACCTTTGGGCTTCAATTCTAAGTATGGTAAAAAAAGCTTTTTTACCAAACATTTTTGCTTTCTTTGAGTCAAAGTACATTATTCTTAATTGTAATTATCCCAAAAAAGATTTTTTTGGTGTAATTTATCAATTTTCGACTGCCATGGGTGAGGTTGGTTTTGGTCGATCTTTAATTCTTTTTTCAATAATAATGATAAAAATATGAAGAAGAAGAAGAAATGAAAGTTGTCGTAAGCTTCAATAATGAGATTTTATAGATATTTCGCCTTTACTTTTATAAAAGAGTTCGATTGCACGGTACAATTAAAAATCATTATTAGACAAAAATAAAGCAATGATAATTTAATTTGCGAAAAAAGTTGAAAAGTCTTTATCAATTTGTTACTGCTTGAGAAAAATTACTATTAAAGATCAGAATAAAAATATTTTTTAATTATCATCAAATACATCATTTCACGTGCAAGTCGAATTTATTTTTATAATAAATAGTGAAACATGTACGGTGAATTGCGTTGATGGTTGATGTAGTCATACAACGTCTAATTCAAATAGGCGAAGACATCTACGCTTGCAGCCAGCTTTGTTCCGACATTTTGGGTATGTAAATGGAGAGAGTGATGAAGAAGTAGACATTCTCAAAATCGATTTGGACCTATACCAACAAGCTCCCATGATAAATGTAATGACAACTACAAGTAGAGACCGAGATAGGGGGCGGGGGGAGATCGGCGACCTCCCCCCAACACTGTCCGCTGGTCCATTATTTCTAATTAATTTGTAATGTATTTTTCAGTTTCGCCCCCAGCAAAAATTAACTCGCAAAATTTTGAATTTTTTTTCCATTAATAAATATTGAGTTATTCATTAATAAATATTGACCCAATAACTTACACTTTAAAATTCAACAAAAGCTCAAATTCAATCCAAAACCATACAAAAATACTTAAATATTAACTCAATAACCATACAAAAGTCTTAGACCTAAACAAAAGATCCAATAGTTACTTAAATAAATAAATAGCCAAAATCCAATCCAAAAGTAAGTGACTCATTTATGAATCAATTATCTAAAAGCATACCCATAGGCCACAGGCCACAAAATATACATTTAACGTTCATCTCTTTCAATTTGTATAGCGTTAGACACATAGATGGACATATTGTTTTTGTATCGACAAACTTATTGCCATTTTGGTCAGTCAATCTAACTTGCCTATTTTGATACTCAAAATCTTTGTTTCAATCATCTTAGTTAAAAAAAAAATCGGGGGCGGCCCGTATTTTCGCCCCCCCCTCCCAAGATTGAAATCCTAGCTACATCTCCGACTACAAGGAGCTTATTGAGTCTATACGAATGATGGCATGAAGCATAAAGATGGCACATGAAATATAAATTTGGTTTTTTTTACCATTGAGCACCCAAATTTCGACGCTAAGTAATATTTCTACAATGTACTTTATTTTTTTATTTTCGGTATTAGTAAATGTAATTGGTTTGAACTAAAAAAAAAAAGTATTTGAAGTCTTTAGGAGTTGTTCGACGAAGGTTTTTTTTTTATATATATAAAAAAATTTGGTAGATTTTAATAAAAATTGATAAAAATGTGTGATTGAAAAATTAACAATAGTTGTGACCCTTATAAAATATGTTAGGGTAGTTGGCGCAAAACGTCCTTACGTTTGACGGTTTTTGTAGAAAACATCCCTACGTTTCATTTTTTGACGCAGAACGTCCCTACCTTTACCATTTCTTGCGCAAAACATCATTTTCGTCTATTTTTAACAATTTTATGCTTCTATTAAAATAGAACAAAAACAAAAGAAAAGAAAAGAAAAATACATAATAAATTGCAATTATGGGTCCAAACTTTTAAAAATGTGCAAATCAATCACAAACACTAAAAAATCAATCACCCCCTCAGCCACTTTTCCTCCACAAAACGGTCAGCACCTTCCACCACGAATTCCGACCTCGGCGATGCCACTCAAGGTTGCGAACCACCATGCCTAGCATCTCCCCACCATGGCGCACCCACCGAACATATGGGTCTTGACCAATTACAAATGAACAGGGATGAATTTGAACCAAAACCAGATTCGACGGACTAAGCGAGTCGCGATTTGCCATGTGAAATTCGTGCACATTTCGCCTAAATTGGTGATGACCCATGGGTGGAATAGTTGCACCATGAAGAGAGGATGCTATCCCAGGTGGTCCATGATCTTGGGGACCACCACCGTCGCCGGAATTTGGGTTTTCCGGTCGCGAACAAGTTGTTTTCGAAAAACAGCTTCAGATTTTTATTTTTTGTGTTATTTGCTGTAATTTGAACATGAATGGATGTGTTTAGGTGAGATTGAGGGAGCTGTGGAGTGTAATTAACATGGGCATCCATGGATTGGGTCGAAATTAATCGTGCGTGAAGGCTTTTTTGGCCGACTAGTTTTGATGCATGTTCATATGATTTTGGTTCAAATTTTCGATCAAATTTGCCGGAGTTGGGGCTGGTGGTTGGGTGGGTTGTGAAAAGGGCAATGAGGACTTCAAGGTGGTATGTTTGTCTGGAGGTCAAGGTGATCGGAGGTTGGGGAATTGGCTTTCAAAGGTGGTGGCTCGGGGGTGATTTTTTTTCATGTTTGTGATTGATTTGCACATTTTTAAAAGTTTGAACCCATAATTGCAATTTATTATGTATTTTTCTTTTCTTTTATTTTTGTTCTATTGTAATAGAACGGTAAATTGATCAAAAATAGACGAAAATGATGTTTTGCGCAAGAAATGGTAAAGGTAGGGACGTTCTGCGTCAAAAAATGAAACATATGGATGTTTTCTACAAAAATCGTCAAACGTAGGGACGTTTTGCGCCAATTACCCTATATGTTATTATAATTGAAATTTGACCAATTAAGAAGTTAATTCGCTGCGACGTGTTATTTGAATCCTATGTCATGTACTATCAGTATTGGAAAAACTTGTTTGTTATTCTATTTTATCTTCAACAAATCCCTTTCACTTCAAATTCGCTTTTCATGGTATTCAAGTCAATCATCACATGTAAATTTATAAATAATTCAACAACTAATATATGAAAAAAATAACAACACTATCATATATCGAAAGGACAAAAAAAATCAAAAATAGATGGAATTTCCTTTTAAAAAAAGAAATATGAGTCCGTTTGATTGGAAGAATGGAATTTTGGTGGAAAGAAAACGAATTTCAGAGAATTGAATTGTCTATAACTTATTTTATTGAAAGTTATCAATTAATTGTGTTTGATTGATATAATTTTTCACTTGAAAAATGTTGAAATTCTCCATGTTTTGGTATTTGATTGGCTTTGTTTTCCATAAAAATTGTATATTTTTTTCCAACTATTGATGTTCGATAGCCATTTGTAAGAATTTTCCTAATCTTCAAGTAATCAGCAACCAATGCAAAGAAGACAAAAGAATGATTTAAAATTGAATAGTATAAAGAAAAATAATGTACTTTACGATAAAAACTGATTTGGGAATAGAATGCATAAACAATGTTTTTCTCCCTTGTCGAGAAAACAAAAAACCAACTCACCCTTGGGAATTTTAATTCCTCATTTTTGTGGAATAGAGTGTCACGTGACCAAAAATGAGAAAAGCAATTGTCAAGAGAATATTTCCTATTAAACATGCTAAAAAGTGGAAAGTGGTGGGATAATTTCCATCATCCATGGACAATTTGACCTATCAAACAGTGTCAATTAAACAAGTTTGAGTTTACTTGATTTTCTTGGTAAATCAGTCGATTTTTCAACTCTTTTACTGAATATTAATCTCTTATCATTTTACATTAACTAGATTAGTTATGGAGTTGAGATTTTCATGCTGTATAGACAATTTTGGATTGCAAAAATGTATGTGTATTATGTTTATGTTAAAAAGATTTTACATCGATCTAAAACTTTCCCTATCCTTCTGCCTCTAAACTGGACCAAATTATTTGTTGATTTCTAGTCTTTTCAGTCGAAATTGTTGTCGGAAATTCGACTACCGCAATCGAAAGAACAAATAAAAATAACAAAAATTAAAAGTAGAAGATGAAGCGAGGTATACCAAAACAAATCTCCTTAAAAAGGATTTCGCCCCCAACAACCTGCAAACGGGATGATAGACGTCTGTCTCCCGAGATACAACGTTTCTTCCAAAGTCGATATTACACAATACCAACCTTGTTGGTCGAACCCAGAAATGATCGTACTCGAACGGAATAACCACGAATATATTGAAGGAATTTTTGCAGAATATGGAGAGATAATGAATTAGAAATCAAGAGTATATTAATTGGTTTGGTGTACCAAAAAACGAATCTGAAGGTCTCTATTTATAAAGATTGAAGTGTCTTCTTGAATGGGTGTATGACATTTCATGAATTGGTGCATCACTTGATCTGATTCGTCTTAGCCATTGAATCGCACTATTTCATGATCGACGGCCCAGATTAAATTATGAAATGTAGCGTCCTTTCATCATACATATTCACCAATTTCTGAATAGTCATCAGCCATGTAGATGCATGCGTACGTCCAACTGAACCAACTGCCACGCAGGACTAAGTGACGCAACATGTTACATGTGTGCCACTTAGGATGCCAATTCATCGAACCTCCCGTTGCCATGTCATCGAACCAAAAGTCCATTTCTATAAAATATAAAGCTCCATAGCTCCCCGCGACGATGCGTAAGTGCGAAGTGTGCCTCTAAAGCGCCCAATGCGAACTTTGCGACGTGCACCGGCCGAGGTCGGGACCGGGTGCAGCTTGAGTGGTGCGAAGCACCACTCTAGTGGTGGCTAGTTTGCTAGCCTTTGGCTAGCCAGAGGTAGCCAAGTTGTAGGTCACACACATCCCACTATATAAACAAGTTTTTTCTTGTAAACTTTCGATATGGGATTCCTTACCATATATAAGACACTTAAATTTGGGCTTATCAATTTATGGGTCTATATTGGAAACTTTTCCAATTCATCTAAATTAATTGCAATGGCCAACATAATTAAATATCACATTTAATTATTTCACACTTTATCAATTAATTCCAACAATCATTTACATGCATGGAAGAAGTCGGCTCAAATCAAGGAAGAAGAAAGAAGAGTACTATTGGAAAGATAATGCATAAAGATAGGTAGCTTTCGTTTTGAACCTTCTTTAGTTAGAATCTATCGAACTCACTTGGCTAAACAGTGAACGCAACGTTTTGAACTGTCAACCGTTATTGCAAGCTCAGATAATAGACCAAACACGTTATTTCTCATATCAAACTTGGTTATCTATTGTGTTCATTATTTCAGTCCTGAACTACTTGGGTTCTGCGAGTGCTTTAGAGAATTCGTCTAAGTAAATTCTCAAAGAACCAGCCAAGTTCGCACTTACATAAGTGATGTTCTATAAAAAATACCCTACGGTAATCACTTGTCCTCTTTATAGCCATCATTAAAAGCAAAGCTTATCCTTAAACTTTATATGCAGCACTTTTTGCATCATAAAAATGGGAAAGAGTTAAACTCCTAAGTGCTCTTATCGAGTCATGTATAATCAGTTTTCCTATTGAACCTAGTCTGTGGGATCTCTAGTTACCAGGTTAGGTTTCCACTAAGATGACTAATTGGGTTTTAGTCTTTAAATCCATTTCTCTAGATGTGCAGTCTATACGCTCTCTAGATAACCTTTAGTGAACGGATCCGCTAGGTTTTATTTTGACTTAACAAAATCAATTGATAATGTTCCATTTGAGAGCAGCTGTCGGACGGTATTATATCTACGACGGATATGTCTCGACTTACCGTTATACACAAAATTTTCAGTCTTGGCTATGGTTGCCTGGTTATCGCAATGAATACAAATAACCGGTTCAGGCTTTGGCCATATAGGAATATTTTTTACGAAATGTGTCCTACCATTCTACTTCTTATCCCGCTTTATCTAAAGTAATAAACTCAGATTTCATAGTAGATCAAGCTATATACGTTTGCTTAGAAGATTTCCATGATATAGAGCCACCATCGAAAGTAAATACATAGCCACCGGTAGACTTAGACTCGTTTGTATCTGATATTCAATTGGCATCACTATATCCTTCAATTACTGGAGGATATTTTATATAACATACTCTCTGGTCCGCTTCAAGTATCCCAAAATTCTAAGTAATGCATCCCAATGTTTGTTACTTTGGTTACTTGTGTAACGACCGTGCTTACTTACTGAGTAAGCTATATCAGGTCTTGTACAATTCATTAAGTACATTACACTACCAATAATTTGGGAATATTCTAACTGTTGTTTCCCATTTCCACTATTCTTGTGAAGAACTACATGAGGAAGAAATTGGTTACTTGTTTCTTTAATTTTATGAGTCTTGAACCTCTCAATTATTTTATCAACATAATGTGTTTGAGACAAGAATATTTCATCTAATGCTCTAGATATCTTCATTCCTAGAATCACGTCTACTTCACCCATATCTTTCATGCCAAAGTTATTAGTAAGCATATTCTTTGTTCTATTTATAACGTTTATATTAGTCCCTAATATAAGCATGTCATCAACATATAGATAGACGAGAACTTATTCCTTTTCGAATTTTTTAAAATATACGCATTAGTTACATCCATTTATGATGAAACCATTCCTAATCATGACGTTATCAAACTTCTCGTGCCATTGTTTAGGAGCTTGCTTCAACCCGTCTAAGAACTTAACAAGTTTGCATACTTTGTTCTCTTGTCCCTTTACTATGAAACCTTCTGGTTGTTCCATATATATTTCTTCGTTTAATTTTCCATTCAAGAATGCAGTCTTAACATCTATTTGATATATTTGTAAATTTTACAAGGTTGTAATAGCAATTAAAACCCGAATAGAAGTAATTCTTGTTACTGGAGAATATGTGTCAAAGAAATCAATCACTTCTTTCTGACGATATCCCTTTACAACCAGTCGAGCCTTGTATTTGTCTATTGAACCATCAACTCTTAACTTTTTTTAAAAAAAATCCATTTGCACCATATTGGTTTAGTTTCACTATTTATAGCTTCCTTCCAGAATACAGAGTCTGGACTAGTCATAGTTTCGTTAAATGTTTGAGACTTTTTTTCAATCATGAAAGATATAAAATCCGGACCAAAGGATTTAGCAATATTTGCTCTTTTACTCCTTCATGTTTCAAGTTCTTTATTGTTTTCAAAAGCATTATCTCGTATTCTCTTTGAGTATTCTCAAAAATATCTTTTTTATTAGAGAACACATCTTTAAAGAATCAACATCTCTAGATTCAATAATTGTATTGACATGAATATCACTTATATCAGATTTATGTACAAGAAAATTTGTATGCACTACTATTTATTGCATATGCGATAAAAATGCAATCAATAGTTTTAGGACCCAACTTAATCATTTTAGGAGGTGGAATAGCCACTTTAGTTAGGCACCCCCACACTTTTAAGTATTTGTAGGAAGACATTCTACATTTCCATATGTCATAAGGTATCGAACCAGTTTTCTTATGAGGAACGTTATTCAAAATAAAGTTAGCAATTAGCACTGCTTTCCCCCACAAGTTTTGTGGTAATACAGAACTAAGTATAGTATTAACTATATCTTTTAATGTTCTATTTTTCCTCTCAGCAATCCCATTTTGCTGCGGAGTATAAGGGACTGTTGTTTGGTGAATAATATCAAACTTAGCACATAATTCATTAAACATGGATGAATCATATTCATCACCTCTATCAGATCTTAATGCCTTAATTGTTTTTCCAAGTTGATTTTCAACTTTGTTTTTGTAAGTAACAAATGCATTCAATGCCTCATCTTTACTACTTAATAAATAAACATGTGATCGAGTTCTTACAACGTTGGTATAAAAATACTACATTATCTTTTCCAATCGGAATGTATAAAGAGGTTAATATTTAGTTCGTGTTTGAGCCTCATTCTCAAATGAAATCATTTTTCTTTAAACTCATTTTAAATCACACATTTTTTTAATTGTATAATTTTATACGTAAATCTAAAATCTTTCTTACTTATTAATCACATATTCTCCAAAAAAATCCTATTACAAATTATATCATTCTCTAAAAATGGGGCTCAAACATCAGCCACTATTCTCTAAAAATTCTAACTGCATGTTTGAGCTCTATTTTTTTGTAAAAAAAATACATTTTTGAACAGTGTGTTAATGAAAAATGTGTGATTTGAAAATAAGAAGAAATTTTAAATTTGTATGTAATATTATTTTACTAAAAAATTTGTAGTATTAAAATTGGGTTAAAACACTATTCAAAAATACAATTTTTTCATGGGGTTCAAACAAGGATTAAGGGTGTCTTCGTCCATTTATCATAAAGGTCTCATGCAACGTTCGAAAAATTTGAAATTGGCGGTTCGGTACCGAAGCTGGTATGTCCGGATATCTTCTGGTCCCACAGAGAGCGTGGTATTCTGGCCCCATTTCACGGCTCATTAATATTAAAATAGTTTATTTTTTAACCAAAAGGCAGAAAAATATATAAGAAGGTTGGCATACCCTGTAAGCGGACGCAGGATAAGTTGCTAGAAGAGCCAATAAACACCCAGCTTTTACATTTTAATATATCATATTATTTCGCCAAATTATTCGGCGGTTAAATTTCGCTCGACTATCTACGACTTATGGTATTATTGAAACTTCCGACTTATGCATAATAGAATGTGACGGAGTAAGCCCCGCTTGTCTTCTTCTTCTTTTTTAAATTGGTTATCCATTTTAAATAAATATTTTAATTTGTTTTCTTTTAATGAGAATCGCTCAATTCTCTGTGAAGGGACAAACGTGACATAATTGAACTCGAGTTCTATTTTTTTTTTCTTTTTATTTTTTTTATGTTGGGGGGTGGGGGGGGGGTTGGATTTGATGCTTAAAATTTGTACCGTACTTGTAATGATGATGCATTATTGTAATTACCTACTAATGAACACACTATATTTCTTTATCATTTGATAAAGAAAAGAAAAGGAAAAAAAAACTTATTCACTCTCCAAGTCATTATTTAAAAATTTATTTTTTTCTCAAACTCGTTTTCAACCACACATTCTTTTAATAAAATAATTTTAAATATAAATCCAAAACTTTTACTTACTTTCTAACCTCACATTCTCCGAAAAATACTATTACAAAACTTAATATTATTATTTTAACAAAAAGTGTAGCTAAGTCCTAGAATGACATTAATTTTCAGGTCATGCTAACTTTAGAGCATCTTTAAGAAGTGATTATCCCGGACGATTCCGAGTTATTGAACCGGAATCGTGGGCACTCGACTTTGGAATCGAACTTGGTTCTTTTTTATAAGTTCTTTATTTTATTTTTTTACAATTTATTCACCTGACCCATTAACCCGGTTCAACAAGATGCAAATTTGCAAAAATATTGGATGATATTTTATTTCATATTTGCAGTGAATAAAAAAGTATTGAAACATGTATAGTAATATAATTTATTTCTTTTATTTCTGCTAAATATCGAGAAGATAAATTGCATTGTTAGTTCAATATTTTATTTTTAAAAAAATATGAGTAGAAGCGAACATAAATCCAGACCGCTCGATTTGATTTCACTAATTACGTGGATCCGAATTGTTCCTTCTAGCAAACACTCGAAGTGTAATGGATGACTCTCGATATTGAAATACTCAAACCGGCCCACCTCACGTTGAGACCTAATTTATCTTTTTTGGTATCCCTTTTCATTTTTTCCACATGTTGCAAAAAATGAGGAAACCCATGTGTTGTCGTTTTCTGACATTATTAGTGTTTACTCCCTTTGGCTCTTACCCTTGTGCTATGGTGGAAATTATGAAATTGTTGAATTTTATACATGGGAATCCTATACAAATTGAATTAATTTCTGTTCTTTCTTGTAACTTTAATTAAAACGTGTCAAATTACGAGAGAGGTCACAAAACAAGAGAGAGAGAGAGAGAGAGTAGATTGAAAACTCAAAAATAAAATTTATTTAATGAACTTCAAAAAATTGAAGTGATGGATGATATTCAATTCGTATATTAATAAATATTCGTTATAATAAATTTACTCAATTAGTACAATGCGATTCACATAATTCAATACAAATCAAAAAAGTTGCGAGTGTGACCATACAAACATTAGTTCTCCCAGCGCCATAAGAGATTCAGAGTACCAATTTTTTAGATAAAAATAGTGTTGTGATGCATGATTCTGAAAAAATCGAATGTCGAAATGTCAAAATTTTGACCTCTATTCTCTTTTACACTGGATCAAGACTTTACTAAGGCTATGTCTGGTGCTGCTTCTCCTAGAATTACAATTGATTCATTGACCGTTAGTAGGCCCCACTTGAGGGATGGATGGTCAACAATTTCGACTGAGTGCCTTTCCAACAGCTATAAAAATGCTGAAAATCAGTCAAAAAATCACAAACAAACAGGCTCTAAATTTCTTAAAAGTAAAAACACTTATTCTATAGAACATTTAAAGGCGAGAGACTGAGAGTGACCACACACACAAACCAAAAAAAAAAAAGGAAGTCATCCATGTTAGCTAGCCTTCTGCATAGCAATAATCAAATTAGGTTTCGTGGCACATTTGGTTCCCAATTTAAGTTGGTTAGGTGTCAAATTATTCATAATTCAAATAATGCTATTATGTAGGAACATTTGTGATAAAAAATTACAACACAAAACCCTCCATTTATGCCCAAATAAACAAAAAATGTAGGGCTCATTTGACAGCATTTTCATATTTTTACCCCTTGTAAAAGAACTTCTTCACTTTTGGCATGATTCTTGCTTTCGACAGAAGAACGTTAGAAGGAAACTATCTTAATTTGTATTTGAATACTAATTTTTTAAAAAGTTACATATTCCGAAAGTGATACTTTCATAAAATTAACCAAACGGATTTAAAATCAACTTTTGAATATGTTTAGATTATTTTCTGAAAGCGCTTTTAATCTGAAAAGTAACTTTTAACTTTTCAAAAGTCATACCACACGGACCTGTAATATCACATGAGGAAGGAATTCCTAATTTTTTTGATGGTCAATATTATAGACCAAATGGGGCCTCAATATACAAACAGATTAGCGGTTCCTTTCATTATTGATCACTAGTGAATACTTAATGTTGCAAAGTGGTCATTATTGATTCGAATCATAACTTAAACTAATATTACTTTGAGTTATTAAACTTTCGATTGTACATTATGGATTCATAACTTTTTTCTACTTATTAATCACACATTCTTTTAAAAAAATTATTTTTTCAGCAAATTTATTCTAAAAAAATCTCTACCAGACATGACTAAATCCACTCGTTGATAAGAATAAAGTAAGCCCAATGGCTTCAAAAGAAAAAAAAATCATGAGCACCTTTGTTGGTTTTTCAATTGTGTAGGGGTCCATGGAACAACTAGCCTTTGCCTATACATCATGAAAGCATATCACTCCTATCCTATGGCTTTTAACTTTTACAAGAAACCAAACTACGATGAAGAGAAATGTATCATTTCTATCTCTCATTTCTTTTGTGTCATCGAATGATTTAGGAATGTCAAAAAAGATCGTCGGTTCAGCCCAGAAAAAGCCAGAGCCGACCATCGAGCCGAGCCAGCCCGTGGGCTCGTGTCACGGGCCATTTAGGCCAGTCGAACTGAGTTTTATCAAAAAAAATTTTAAAAATAGATTATAAATTCTTAAAAGAAATTTAGATTTATCACTGTTACGGGATAGAATCCCACATCGAATAAAGATGTAAACATAGACCTACCAAAGATTGAGTTACTCCTCTTAAAAGGTTGATATTTTAAGATGGAACTCCAATTCTTAATATGGTATCAGAGCCTATTAAACTCTAACGAGTAATTCGATCCGATTAAGACTCTAAAAGTGAGTATACGGATTTCAAAATTGGTCTACTCAAACGAGTCACCATCTTGCGGGGGCATGTTAAAGGATAGAATCCCACATCGAATAAAGATAGACTTACTTATAAAGGATTTGGTTACTCATTTTAGTAATGTTGATATTTTAAGATGAACCCAATTCTAAATAATCACGAAAAAAAACAGGAGCAAGCTCGAGCTCAGCAACTATCGGCTCAACTCAGCCAAAAAAAGTCCGAACCATTTTTGCTCGAGTCGAGTTCGAACTTCAAGTTTCGGCTCGACTCGTTGACACCCCTAGAATGATTTTACACACTTTACTGCATAGGAGAAAATAAAAAGAAAAAGAAAAGATATGCTATGCCTGGATCTGGTTTATTTGTTGTTTACTGGTCTAAATGCATTGTATAAGCAATTGTTAAATGTGTATGTAATGGAATTTCAAGAAAGTTAATGGGTATTTTATTTTGTAATTATAAATGTGGATTTTGTCGTCTAATCAATTGAGAGATTTTAAGCAGAAAGTTAATGTTATTTGTTCTTTTACTGGTCAGGTGGCAGTGGCACGTGCCCTCATTATGTTAAAAAAGGTATCCGTGTGTTTAGAGATTTGACAATTTGAGTCATTTTGGCATCTTGTGGTCTTCTTGTTAAATTGTAATGAGGTCTCTATTAATCTCCCACTTTATGTGGATCGTGTTTTTTTGACATTAATTAGGTATCTAACATGTCTATAGTTGTATACTTTAGTGGTGAAAAAAGTATTTGGTGGTTTAGATAAAATTAATTTTTTAATATATTTGGATAAAAGTTGATAAAATATGTGATTAAAAGTTGTGGACTCATAAAATATGTGATTAAAATTAATTATTACGTTTTACCATGGAGAGCTGTTTTTCTACGGGGCAATGGGTCGAGCTTATAATCGAGCTCAAACTCGTTTTGGCATGAGTTGAGCTCGACTGGGCTCGTGCCCAAAATATGGACTCGACTCGGCCTAAACTCGTGGGCCTCACAAGTCGAGCTATCCATGACCCGAAACGAGCCGAGTCACCCATGAGTCGACTTATTTATTTATTTTGTAAATAAATTAACAAAAGAAGCCTAAAAGACCAATTTTTTAAAATTTAATAAAATAAATTAAAAATGAGGAAAAAAACGAGTCGGGTTATAGGTTTCACAATCAAAGTGAGCTCTTCTCATGAAAATATTTTGTTTCAAAAAAGGTTTGAGCTGCCCTAGAATGAACCCTTGAGCTCATTAGTTGTTCGGTCGGACTACCACCCATTTATTTGTTCTTTCAACCTGACATGGTTTATATATAGAGTTGTAGGTTGAAATGTAAAGCGAGTCAAGTCGCACACTTGAGGTGTCGAGTCCTAGGTTAAAACAATGTTGTATCAGGCTAAACGGTTACTACACCCAACCCACATTCTTCGTTGTGGTTGATCGAGGAGGATTTCTCCTTTCACCATTTTTTTATTTTCTTTTTTCTAGATTGACTTGCAAGAAAAATGGTCAAGTAGATTGAATTAGTTAGACGATTATTTTAAATGAGCATAAGGAATAGAGTCTCATTGAAATCTCAAGTTTTGGTGAGATTTGTCCAATCCTATTTAGACGACTCTTTAGTTGGTCGTTTGATCAAATTTAAGATAATGTATCTAATTATGAGTACATAATCAAATAGTTATGTCTCGTAACTGATCGAGTAACTATTCTTTCATGCAGTTTGAACAAAAATTCCTAATTCGTAAGTACATCTACGTTAATTTGCATCCAATTATCCGCATACGTAATGAAATTGTATAATAATAAGTTGCTTTAGACGAAATTAATAAAAACTTATTTTACAGAGTGGGACATCCAGGTTGTCTCTGATTATGACACATAAAATTAAATTCACAAACATTTGTTAGCCTAATGAGCTGTCTGCTCGGACATATGCCTTTAATTATTAGGGTAAATCTGGCATTGGGAATGCCCACGAAACTAAATGTTTAGTATCCTAATCCCAATGCTTTTTTAATGGGGAATGCACATCGTAAGGGCATATTCTTTAAGCTTTTGTTTTGTAAATTCTGTTACATCATCATCATATAAATGATCAAATGCCTATGGTGGCATGAATTATAATGTTTACGGTAGATGTGGCAATATCCGGTATTGCAATGTGGCAACCACGTGATATTTGGTGTTGTCACGTCCACGGTGGACATTTTAACCCATGCCCACCGTGGGCATTAGATCGAAATCGTACATCAGTAATGCACTAATGATTTTTAATAGGCGTTTTTTAGACAATTTAGGGTCAATCCCACGCTAAAATTAATAAATCGTTTTTGAACATGTTTGAATAATTTGTTAGAAGTACTTTGTTTTATTGGAAGAATTTTTAGAGGAAATTAATTTAAAGTAGCTTTATCAAAAAACTCCCTTACAAAAGTAGAAAATCGACCAAACGGTCGCTTATTTGGAAGATAAAAAGGAATAAGCAACTTTTCCATATAAAAATAACATAATATTTGGACAGGAGACAGGACCAAATAAAAAATAAAGAAATTTGACAAGATAAGATGTCGTTTTCCAATGGGGAGCCTGATAAAACCTGGGATGGCTATGCATTGTGAGTAACATAATATAAGTTTACTGAATTTTGTTGGGTTTTCACCGCAATCTACTAACTTGATCGTTAGGGTTGAATTAATCACCAAATTTGATATCGACTTTAGATAGTGATCGAGCCCACATATTGTTTTATGGTTTCCGAGGGTTCCAAGAGGCGTAGGTTGACTAGTAATGTTATTTATCATCATGATAATAGAATATCAATGATGTGGTAACCAATTATCCTTCATATTTCTCTCTTTCACTCTCTCCTTGTTCCTCTCATAAAAATTGAATTATTAAATCTCATGATTCCACATAAACTGTCACATCACCAATTTTTCATCATTATAATGATAAATAACATTTTATCTCAACACCAGAATACTTCTACATAGCGTGATACACAGTGTTTATAATATTGTGTTCAATCAATATGGTCAAATACTATAAAGAGGAAATTACACATAACCAGATTTTTTAAGTTTCAACTTCAAAATTCAAATTTTAATTAGTTTTATACAAAAATCAGATAATAATATAATTTGTAAATATTAATATTAATATTATAAAATTAATTAATCTACAAATTCACCACCCACCCCACCTCATGCACTCCAAACCCTAAATCTTTTTCCTTTTTCTTTCTCATCATTTCCCGTCTCTCTAACTTTTCTCTTCTTCGGCGACGTGGCACCTCCGGCGTTGAGGCGCGACATCGGAGCAGCAATCGTCACTTCGCACAATTGCAGCGTCGACGCCTCTGCGTGAGGAAACGTGGTTTCGCCAAGTACAGAGATCATGACGATCCGTAGTTTTGCCTGGTTGATGGTTGTGGTGTGCTGTGTGCGCGGCGTTGGTGTGGTGGTTTTGCGGGTGCCGTGGTAACGCTGGTGACTAAATTTGTAATTATGACTCAAAATTTGGTCAATTGTGACTAAATAATTTTATATTTGTGACCGTGAAATAAGTTGTGATCTATAAAATTTGTGATTTGTGAACAATAAATAATTTGTGACTTATAAATTTTTTTATTTGTAATTGAAAAATAATTTGTGACCAATTAATTTGATAATATGTGATCGGTAAATAAGTTGTAACCTATAAATACGAAATTGTGTTCATAATATATTTAATAAATAAAATTTAATTAATATATGGTTTTTGAAATAATAAACATTGTTTCTTAATTTTGAAATGGGTTATACTTAATCTCTTAAATATGAAATTTTTCCTACTATAAATTAAAATACAAATTGATGGGCTGAGAATTCATTTGGGCCTACAGAGGCCCAAAATATCCCTCGGGCCCAAAAAATTAGCCCACATGCCTCATCTTTTCAAAAAAGTGGAAATTACACCAAACCCTATGTTTCAAGATCCAACTTCAAAAATCAGATCCAAAGTTTACTTATTCAAAATCAGATATTTTATTTTAATTAAAATTTTTATAAAATAAATATTTTTACTAAATATATATATTGCAATACACGTTACAAACCCTAATTAGCTTTCAAACTACTCTCTCTCTACTTTTCTCCATCCTTTCTCTACAAACCGCCGCTTCTCTCTACATTCTCTCTCTCCACCAAACTTCCCGACACCACAACTCCAGCTTTGAGGCCCGGCGTCGGAGGCGCATCCCTGCGCAGCGGAGTTGAGGCTCGGCGATCGTCGGAGGAACAGCCATGTGGCGATCTGGACTTTTCTCCGGTCCCTGAACAGCGGAGTTGAGGCTCGGCGATCGTCGGAGAGGAAGCCTCCTCTCTTCTCTATCTCTCTTCCTTTCGCCATATTCTTTACCAGCGGGAACGTCACACGATCGTCGCGCCTTTCAGTGGCACCAACACGAGCATCACTGTCGTGCACAGTGCTGCCATTCTCCAGGGTCTGGGTCTGATTCTAAGGACAACAGTGATCAGATAAGAACAGAATGAATTAGTCGCTTGCAGAGTTTTGAGGTGGTGGATCTGGTGGGTTGTGATGCGGTGGTGGGAGATGGTGGTGGTGGTTTTTGCTGCGGGAGTTTCAGGTGAGGGTGACAGATTTGGTAGGTTATGATGCGGTGGTGGGTGGTACTGGGAGATGGTGGTTTTGGCTGCGGGAGTTTTGACGGGTATTTTTCGATTCATTTTTTTTTGTGGTGTTTGCGTTGTGGTGGCGGATCTGGGCGGTTAAAGGTGGTAGATCTGGTGGATTGTGATGAGGCGGTGTGGTTGCAGTGCTGGGAGATGGTGGTGGTGGTTTTGGCTACGGGAGCTTCGATGGCTATGCGGCTGGTGGCAGTGGTGAGGTGGTGGTCACAAGTGTCAGGGGTGGTCACAGAAGTCCGTCGGTGGTGGTCACAAAAAAATCGCATAATTGACTAACTGTGACCTTAAAATTCGACAATATGTGACTAAAAATTAATAGTGACCAATAAATTTGAAAATATGTGACTGAAAGATAATTATGACCTGTAATGTTTTGTGACCAATAAAATAATATGTGACCTATAAAATATTGTAAATTATATGTGACCTAAAAATTATATAATTTGTGACCGTAAAAAATCTGTGACCAATTAATTTGGAAATTTGTGACTGTGTGATCAACTAATTTTGCAATCTGTGACCAACGAATTCAATGTGACTTATAAATTTTTTGAACTGTGACCGTAAATTGTAAATATGTGACCAGAATTATTGTCGAAATAGTCGCCGAAATGGTCACCGGAATCGGAGCAGTCGCCGGAATGTTCGCTAGAATGATCACCGGAATAGTCCCCGGAGCGGGTAGGGGTGGTGCATGTGGGGTGTGTTTATTATATTATATTAGAATTTAAAAAAAAAAAAAAAACCTGATTTTTGAATTTTCAAACTATAAACATGATTTTTGAATTGGTGTAAATTAAACACCTTATTTATGAATTTTTCCCTTCAAAAAAATGAAATTAGGCCCTGTGTTTATTTATAAAAGTTCAAACATCTGGAATTTGTAAAATATTATTAAAAGCATACTTGATGTGGATTTTTTGTTTTTTTGTTTTTAGAATGTGTTGTTAAGAAGTAGGGAAAATTTTTGTATCTATGTTCAAATTATTTTATTAAAAGAATTTATAATTGAAAATCTTTACCAATTAGAGATTGAAATTTGTGTAGCACTACAAAAAAATAAAAATAAAAATAATCCTATAATAATAAAATTACCAGACCTAATTTCCTCAACCTTTTGAAACCTGGATTTCATGAGCCCATTGGATACTGGGCAGTACATGGCTTGGATACCTAATTGGTAATTAGGATCTATGCCCTTTTCAACATGAATGGTGCTAGTTTATGTGATGATATCTTCAGTTAAATGAATTATGTGACATTGAGCATGTCTGGTGAAACTTTTTCACCCAATTAAAATCATTTTTGTGGCCGTTACATATCATTTCAGCAGCCTTTTTTGATTGCTTGTGAGAGAAGGGGGGCCCACCAGTGAACTTTAACGGTGACATTAATACTTAAAATCTGAAAATAATTCTAACCAGACATGTTCATTGTATTTTAAGTGATCTGATCATTTACTGCCATGCATTTGCCATCTAAACTACACTAGTGACGTTAAATAACATTATTCTTTCAACATTATTAGGAGCATGTTTGAGAGAGCTTAAAATTCAATTAAAATTGAAAATATAGCCGTTATTGGGTTCCGCTCGTCTAATAAAAGTCAACAATAACGGCTAGTTTTTCAATTTTAATCCGAATTTTAATCTCTACCAAACATCCCCTAGATTTAGTTTAAAATTAAATTAATACTAGATAAAATATTTTTTATACTATCATTAACTTTATTGAAAATTCCAAATTCATAATGGATTTAAGCAAATTCTCTCTATTAAAACCCTTATTTAGACCGGGTTGATTTAGCTAAAAATCAAAAATTTAGTATATTTTGATAAATGTAGATGCAATGTGTGATTGAAAAGTTAATAAAAATTGTAAGTATCATAAAATGTATGTTTGAAAATGAGTTTGATGAAAAATAAGTATTAGAAATTGGGTAAATGAGAACTTAATAAAATTAATTGATTTAATCTTCATTGTGATACTTAATAAAATTAATTGATTTAATCTTCATTGTGATACAATTATTTGTTACAGAAATTTATGCTAACACATGTTTAATTTGATCGTATCTCAACAATGTTGCTTGACAGTGATGCTATCATGCATGTACTCGTGTTCAGGGGCGGACACATACATTTTAAGTTAGGGGACACAATCAAACCTTGTACAAATCGAATACTTTATTCTTGATTTTTGAATGATTTATACTTGATTCGAGACAATGCAGATTTACATTTAAAAAAATTTCTTCATTAATATTTTGCTAATCATTTTCATCCATTTGATTTCGAATGGTCATTTTATTAATGTTTTGTTTATCACAAGAAAATGAATATTTACTTTTAAAAATCTTATAATGTATTTGATACAAACAATCAATTCAAGTAATCGACATGAAAAACATATAATTAATATTCAATACTAATAATCAATCAAATAAACATAATTTGTTAAATATAAGTTAAATTGGATATAATGAGTTTAGATACATTCTATATACACAGTTTGATAAGAAAAAAAAATGCAAATTTAAGTTCTAATTACTTGAAATTTTGATTGGAATGTGAAAGTTTGTAATAAATGTGATAATTTGTAGAGAAATTATATACAAATTTTAAAAAATTAGAAAAGTTAAGATTTTCTTAAAAGGCGAGAGGAAAAGAGAAAAATTCAAATTTATTGTGATTTTGCCAATGTTTGGTGGAGATTAAGTCCTTGTTTGGTACACATTAAAATTTTCATTCTCATTCTTTTACTCATTTTCAACCACACATTTTTCAATAAAATAATATTTTCCATCATATCAATAACTTCTCCTTCTTTTTTCAACCACAAATTCTCCATCAATCTACTATTCCAAAATACATTCTTCCAAAATAATGTAGCTCAAACACATCCTAAAATCAAATTTTTAGTAAATTTTGATAAAAATTAAATAGTTTTGGATTCCATGAAATATGTTATTAAAATTAATTATTAATTTTGATTTAAATTAAAATTTAGATTTCAATCGATACCAAACATGACTTTGTAAAAAAAATTGAAAAGTTGAGGGTTACGTGATCCCTCGAGTCCGCCCCTGCTCGTGTTACGTTTAACCGTAGAGTAAAAATGATTATATATCGTGTTATGTTGTTATCGAAATCGATATTTTCATCTTGTATTTGTTAAACTTTTGTTAATGAATAATGTTGCTTATATTTGCCATCAATTGTGGGATTCGAAGATACCATTTGGAAAAATTTAAAGAAAAGCGAAGTAGAGAATTTTAATTTGAAATTTAAATGAACATAGTTCCTCCAATTTTCACTCTCGAATTTGATTGAGAATGGATAATCAAATCTTTTAATTTAAATTTGAATTTTCGATCGATTCGTATGATAAGCTCTCATAAAGTATAATGATCGAGAGATACGCCCAGAACATAACCCACGTTTGGCTTAGTTAAAAATCAAATTTTTAGTACACTTTGATAAAAGTTGATGACACACATGATTAAAAACTTGTATATTACATGAAATATGTAGTGAAAAATGAGATTAAGGAAAAATGAGTTTTAGAAAATGAAAACCAAACTGAACTTAATTCTCTAGTTGCTTACGGATTGCACACAAACCCATTATTTGTGTAAGAATCATCGACAATTGACCTATTTTTAAGTTTTTAAATAAATTTTCAGTAACAATTATAATAGGACACAAAATAAATAAAAGTGAAAATTATCTAATTCCCTACTTTTGGAGATCCAAATTCCAAAATCAGACTTCATGTTTTAATGTTCAAAAATCAAATATTTTATAGATATATACATATTTTTTATATTTAATTAAATATTAATAATAATATTATAAAAATTAATTTATATACACCCACCCACCCTTAAAATTTAATTATCAAACCCCAACTCACCCTTCTCTCATCCCCGTCTCTCTCAACCGACGCCGACGCCTCCGTCATCCCTTCTCGTCGACTTCACCATCTTCAACCTAGATCCCGTTGCCGACCTCACCATCTCCCTCACTTTTGATTTTTGTTGATTTTGAGCGGCGGCGAAGTAAGGCTTCCTGAAGGGGGTTCCATCTAGCAACGTTCTAGAGAGAAATATCGACGCCCACAGTAGCAAGACAACAAGCGGCTCCACCATCTTCGTTGTGAATACTGCTCCAATCGATAAAAAATGGCGGTGCTGTGAACATCAACGTGGGTGTTCGTGCCCACTTGGTTAACCAGATTCACTAGTGTATTTGCACAGCCATGGGTGTTCCCTCAGCGATGGGCGCTTGCACAGAGCCTTGCACATCAGCACTGTTGCTCCTATTTTTGTGGTTTTGTGTGGTGGTTGTGGTCTTTTGGTGGTGACTCAGAAGTATGTATCTGTGATCCAGATCTGATGTGAATTTCTGGGTGTGTTTTGTGGAGGTGGTGCGATGCAGGTGGCAGTGGCGGTGGTTGTTGGTGGTGTTTTTTGTAGGCAGTGTGGTGCAGGCGTTTTTGTTGTTGTTGGCGGTGGTTGTTGGTGGTGGCGGTCACGGTTGTGCATTTTTGTTAGTGGTGGTTTCCCGTGGTGTTGGTGGTGTTGTGGTGGTGGTGGTGGGGTGAGGGTGCGCAAGTGGCAGTGGTGGTAGTGATGCTGGTCGTGGTGGTTGTCTGGAGGCCGTGGTAGTGGTCGTGGCGATAGTGTAGAGGTGGTGGTGGTGGATCTGGTCATTTTGATTTTCTGTGAGTTGTGACCTGGACTGTGACTTGTGAATTGGACTGTGACCTGAGTTGTGACCTGGACTGTGACTTGTGAACTGAGTTGTGACTTGGACTGTGACTTGTGAATTGGATTGTGACTTGTGACCTGGACTGTGACTTGTGACCTGAGTCATCGGAGCCGGAGCAATGGCCGGAACGGTCACCGGAATCTGAGCGGTCGTCGGAGAGGTGACCGGAGCGGTGGCCGGAGCGATGGGGGTGGTGAAGCCGTGGAGGTGGGGGTGGGGGTGGGTTAATTATATATATATATATATATTTTTTTATTTATTTATTTATTTATTTATTTATTTATTTATATATGTGTATGTATAGGTCAAAATTTCTGATTTTTGAAATGTGAAAGTTATTTTGTTATTTTTGAAATAGGGTAAAGATAAAGTAAGAAAACTGAATTTTTCCCTAAATAAAATTGATTATTTATCTAAAGACCATGACTGCTAATGGTTCAAGCTAGCCAGAGTAACTTGGCCCATTAGATATCTGATGGGCCCAATGGACAAGATCCAAGGGTCTTGAGTCCAAATGGCTCCAACTCACCTTCTCTCTTTGGTCCTTTTAATTCAGCACGGTGCAAAACGAGGATATTCAAAGTGGATTGAGGCTAGCATCGTCCTAATAACTATAAACAAAAAACAAATATTCACTCGAAAAAAGTCACTAAGCACATATTTTATACTTTGCTTTTTCTTTACTTAATTATCAGAGGGTCCTTATCCACACAAAGAAAAAAAAAAAAATTTGGAATAATTTTTTTTGGGAGAATGTGTAAATAAAGATAAGAAAAACTTTATGTTTACGTGTAATATTATTTTATTGAATAATGTGACTGAAAATAAGAAATTAAAAAAAATATTTTTTGAATGATGAAGCCCAAACAAGGGCACGATCTCTTCAAGAGAATAATGTAAAGTTATCGTTAAGTTGTGAATCTTAATTATTGCTGCCACGTGGAGTTTGCATGTAGTCAAAATTTCATTAAGGACAATTTATAATTTCAATTTTATCATAATTTTTATTATAAATAGAGAGTCGTCATTAGCACTTATATCATTATAAAAAAGTTAGAGATATTTGAAAAAAAAATAGGGTGCATGACGTTTCTTTCGTAACTTCTTTTTATCATACTGAAAATTTGAGAGGCAGGTGAGAATTTAGTCTCACGATAATACGAATATCTATAACTCTTGGTTGATTCTGTAATTTTATTGCTATCGTTGTTATATAATTAAGATTTCTAATTCTAAAAAAGTAACAGAGAATATTAATTATCTTGCTCGCAAATATATATGAACGTGATTAATATATTTATTATTGCGAAAATTTTATGACTACAAAAATATATCACCTCCAAAATGAAAAAAAAATAAAAATGTTAATGAACCAAATATAAATTATGATCCGAGATTTGCATTTATTTCAATATGGAAGAAATGCAAAATTTAGGACTTCGCTTCCCCTTTCCCTTTCACATTCACAGCCCACACAGAAATAAAACAAACAAACAAACCCAATAATAATAGAGGAAGACACCAAAACACACACAGTTGAAATCTTAATTTAGGACTTCGCTTCCCCTTTCCCTTTCACATTCACAGCCCACACAGAAATAAAACAAACAAACAAACCCAATAATAATAGAGGAAGACACCAAAACACACACAGTTGAAATCTTCCATTTCTTCTTCAAGACACATTTGCAAACAGACCCTTTGAAAAATCTCCAAAACCCTAATTACTATAATCCCAAATTCACTTTTTCATTTTTTGTAATCGTTTACTAACGAATTCCCTAATTCAAAGTACTCGCACAAGTGCGCAACATATTCAACTATTCATACCCGCAGGATTTGATTTAACTGAATTGAGTGTAATGTCAGGTTCGGGAGGTTTCGCGGTGTCTCGGAGCCATGGTGGGGATAGGTTTTACAACCCACCGGCTGTACGTCGGCACCAGCAGATGCTGTTGCAGCAGCAGCAGGAGCAGGCGTTACAGCAACAGCAGCAGCATCGGCGGAAGCACCAGTTGCCGAGGGCGCCGGTGAAGTCGGAATCTTCTTCCGCCGCTGCGGTGGTGGAGTCGGGAAATCGGAGTGAGTCGGATGATTCAACGAAGTCATTGTCTAGACCATCTTCCGTCAGCCCGGCTTCGCCCCCCATACCAACGCCGGTGAATGTTACGAACTTAGACCGTTTGATGGATTCTGTTACTCCTTTCGTTCCTGCTCAGAATTTCTCTGAGGTATAAATTGGGTTTATTTATTTTTTATTCATTTTCTCTTTTTTTCTGGTGGAATGCCCCATAGCTCTGTTTTGTTTGCAACTAATAACGAAATGGAAGTACCGATTTAGTTATTTTATTTAGATCATCAGAAGAACTTGTTTTTGCATGAGAGATGAGCCAATTTTAAGTGTCTAAAATTCAGAATCAAGTTTACTTCATTTTCTTGAAATTTAAATTTGGCGAGTTCCTTGTTGATTTTTTAGCATCACAGGATTAGCGTGTAAAACATGGGATTTGAAATTAAATGGATTTGAATGCCAATTTTTATTAGAATCCCACGTTGGTCGGTGATATTTTACAAGATCCACTTAATAAGGTGAGGGCAATCCTCCCCTAACAGGTCGGTTTTGTTAGGTTAAGTTAGGCCAATATCCTTTCTAATATGGTATCAGAGCAGATCCAGTTTTGTAATGTTGGGTGCACCCAATATCGATTTGTTCACAATTGTTTGGTATGGTCCACGCTGTGCGTGAGGGGACGTATTAGAATCCCACGTTTGCCGGTGATATTTACAAGATTCACTTAATAAGGTGAGGGAATCCTCCCATAACAAGCAGATTTTGTTAGGTTGAGTTTGGTCCAATATCCTTTCTAATAATTTTTGCCCCATTCAAGATTAAATCAAATACATTCTTAAAGGAGAAGAATGTTCTCAGTTGATTCATAGAAAGAATAGTTGTTAATTTGCGGCATTTGAAAATTTTGTGAAAATATAGATACTGGAAGATTGTGAAATTCTATCCTTTGAAAAGATATATGGAGAAACTAGGTTTTTGGAATTGCAGTCTTTTCTGAAATATTTCTAAATTTCATTCTTGAATGGTCTTTAATTTGCATTATTTTGAAAGATTTATGAGAGTAGTTTCTAGAAGGTTGTCAGTTTGAGCCAATTTGGGTCATTTATAGAAGTATTTTTTGATACTTGTCAAGTTGTGAAAGTTTTGGAAGATCATACGAGAAAGGAAGCTCTTAAAAATTTGTAAATTTGTGGAAGATTCTGTTTTGACAGGTGAGAGTAAGAGGACGGAAAATGCAGGAAGTAGAGTCCCCTCCATTTTATTGCTTGGAGGATCTTTGGGAATCTTTTCGTGAATGGAGTGTGTATGGAGCTGGAGTACCTTTGTTGTTAAATGGGAAGGACCTAATCACACAATATTATGTTCCATACTTGTCAGGCATACAGTTGTATATAGACGAGTCAAAGCCTTCTTCATGTCTCAGGTGAGCCTTAATAATTTTAATCTTTGCTTGTGTTAATTGATTTTTAAATTTAATTAGGTTGGTGTCTCATTTTGATAATCAATAATGTTGTCTTTAATTATTAGTTTTCTAAGTAAGGTTTCATTGACTAGTGACGTATCTATGTCAGTTGTTTCTGTTATGAGCTCTTACTAGGCAACTTTATTGCTAGTGGCATTTCTTGATGCTGGCCCCTAAGGATCTTACAGCACCATAAATAGTTGGATTGTAAGACTTTCTCTTAGATCTCACTTCCTTCATCAATCCCAATGAAGGATATGATTATAGATGACCGCTTTTACCTGTACCAATTCTGCTCCACCAAGCCAGTGGACTAGTGGATCATCTTTCTGAGGAATAGAAGGATGCAGTGGTATTCGACTTGTCCAGCTACACAATGAGAAAAAAAAATTTGTGAACCAGCTCGAATATCATTCCATTTGATGGGATTTAAAATCGAGCAAGTGTGACCTACCAACAACGAACCAAAAAATGCAGTTTCCTCTTTATAACAGAAGCATGAACTGAAACAATGATACATCGGGGAAATAAGGAATTTAGCAAAAAAATTGATTCTTTTTTACCCTCTTATTTCGTATAGGGTATTTCAGAAGGCATTTTGTTGCGCAAATTGTTTTCTTTTACAATTCACTCATTCCATCTTTGTTAATGATGACTCAAGCCTGCTGCTTGACTTCTTGCATTGCCTTTTCATGGGTTTGTTTTTTCTTTTATCTATCTTCGAATGACAAGCTAAGACCCTAAATAGTTTGGGGGGTAGGGCTATCGAGTCAGCCGAGATGTTTGCATAGAAGTAGCCACTTCTAGTTTTTACAACCACAGGTGTCCTCCCTCGTAGACTCTTTATGCTACCTTACACAATCAATTAAAATATCTCCTTAATAAGAATACACACTGCCTATATTTCTACCATAAAGGATCTAAAAGAAAGTTCATATTAGAAATCGGGTCTTTTAGGCAGTTAAATATTATTTACTTGATGAAAATGAGAAATTTAAAACCACAATCCATTAGTTCTTATCTATCAATCTTGCCCAGCAATAGAGAGTGGTTTTCCCTCTCATCAAAAATGGCTTCTAGATAGGTTTTCCTCTCTTCTTTCTTACCAAGCGGTAGATAGCTTTGCAATGCTACAGTAATGACAAATGATCTCTGGTCATATAAGTTCCCCTTCATGGTGGTAGACAAACTGTGATAGGAAGAATGTGTTTTACCTTACAGAAGTGCTGGAGATGAATATTAGTGAACTGTTTCTGTCATCGGCATTTGTCCTCTTTTAGTTCTTGAGGACTTGAGCAGTAAAATCAGGTGTATAATGGTGTTGAAGTTGCTTTTCCGTCTGTCCTTAATTTTTTCTTACCTTCTCATTTTATTTTGTTGCATTGTTAAAGACTCGGTAATAAAATTCTTATTTATTCAATAACAGCATACTATTCTTGCTTTTCTATTTGCATCTTTTGAATTCCAAATATAATTGGGTTTATTAGATTAACAAGAGGACTATAGATGCCAAAACATTGTGGAATTTTAAGCAATCTGACCAATTTCTTTGGATGTGCTAGAAACTTTTGTCCATGTATTAGGGGATTTAATGCATGTATTACGCGATATATTCAAGAACTTATGTTTGTCCTTTTTGGGGTCTGCTTCTCCTTGTTCCCTACAAGGGAAATGTTTGTAAAGGCTCTAGCTGGCGAGTCTAAGATGGATAATTATTTTTGCTTGAAGTGTATAGCATCATTATTCTGGAAAAGCTGATTTCTGTTTCTTCCAGTAAAAACATATTTCCAGTCTGTGATACTCGTTCTTCTTTGGGCAATATTTTGCTCCCCTATCGATCGCCTCTACTTCTTTGTATCGGTTACGAAAATATCCAGCCTAGATGATCAGTATAATATCCTTGAAGTGTTCACTTCTTTTTTGTCTTGTCTTAAATGTATTTAGGAGTGAATCATGTTTTACATACGAGGTTAAGGATATGATAGTAAATACCCCTTTAGGGTTACAATTGAACTTGTAAAAAAAGCAGTCGTTGAAGGCATTTTTATCGTAATTTAGCAAATTTGAATTGGCATTTTACAGAAGAAGAATTCAAATTGAAGGAATTTAAATTCACGATTTTCTCCACGCGTTATTGTCTTATCAATATACTAAGAAATGAAGTTGGAGAAGCGCCTGATAGGCTGCCTGACTCACTGGAATGGTATTATCTCAACCCCGTTCAGGTTATCAAGTGGCTAAAGCAACTTGGTAATTGATGCCCTTTGCACATTTATCATTGTTGAGCAGTTATATTGAATCTTTCTCGACAGATAATACATTGATTATTGGTTCAGGAAGGAAGCGTTTCAAGCATGTTGTCGTTGTTTAACCTCATTAAACATCCAAATGTGCTGTGCTTGTCCTGTAGATTGCTTTATTCTTTTCAATAACATAATGATTTGTGGATCATGCTGACTGCTTTGCTTTTCACTTTACTCTTTTGTGAATGTGAAGCATTAAAAAAGGAAAAGCTGCCTACCTATCCAAAAAAAAAAAAGGGAAAAGCTGCCTACCTTTTTTTTGCACTGGACATTGTAATATTGAGTATATCATTCCTATTTTTTTCTTTCCTTTTTAGGAGGCCTGGTGAGGAGAGTGATTCTGAGTCATCTAGGGAGACAAGTAGTGCTGGCAGCAGCGATCGTGAAGCAGATAAGCGATCCAAATCCATAGTTGATGTTCGTCGGCCTCATCAGAATGCCCAGCAACCGAATAGGCTGTCAGCAAGAGATAAATTTGTAAAAAGTTCATCGAGTGATGAAGCTGAAATTTCCAATTGGCCTGGATTACTCTTGTTTGAATACTTAGAACAAGAACAACCGCATCTACGCAAACCACTGATTGATAAGGTAGATTAACTTGAGATTAAAATATTGAATTAGCAGCTATTGATTTCTATGATCTGGCGAAGGACCTCATTTGAATATTTTCCCATAACCCCTGCAGATTTCTATTCTTGCATCCCAATTTCCTGAGCTGAGACAGTGTAGGAGCTGTGATCTACTCTCGTCAAGTTGGATTTCTGTAGCTTGGTATTTTTTTAATTGCATATTTATTACATTTCTTTATACTTTTTGATTGAGACGTTTATGACTCTTACTGTCTTCTTTTTCGACATCAAATTTATTGCAGGTATCCAATTTATAGAATACCCGTGAGCCCAACTCTAAAGGATCTGGATGCATCTTTTTTGACATTTCATTCCTTGTCAACACTATCTGGAAGTACTCTCTCTCTCTCTCTCTCTCTCTCTATATATATATATATATATATATATATATATATATTTGTGCACCCATATGTGTCGAGCATGTATTGATCGTTCTTTCATTTTTACTGTACAGGTAATTTTCCACCTCGATTTCATGCTGCGAATACTAGGAAAGTCTGTGACAATGTTGACCCGTCTTCGAAAATTTCTTTACCGGTCTTTGGCCTAGCTTCCTACAAGCTGAAAGGTTCACTTTTGAGTCCTGCTGGACCCCTTGAATGTGAGCAAGAGAACCATCTTTTGCAATCTGCCGACAACTGGCTTAGAAAATTGCTGGTGAACCACCCCGATTACCAATTTTTTCGCACTCACTACTCTCAGCGAAGATGAGAGGGTCTGAAGTTTCGTCATGTGCCCATATCTAGTTGTAGTGGCTGAAGTTGAGTGCCAATTTTGGTACAAAGACAGATTTTTGGAAGCTATACTGCTATACAAAAAACAACCCCCTCTCCACCAAATATCCTGGTGAAAAACTGTGCAGTGTTGTTTAAGCTCTGTTTTACATTTTATTTGTGTACAATTCTTTCAAAGGCGTTATTATCAAAAGAGTAGGATATAATCATGCAGCAGCAGGCGGTGGCTGTTGATGCGCATGATAAAATAAATCGTTTTTAACATGGGATATTAGGTGTTCTGCTCTTATTTTTGCTGTTCGGAGAAATAGAAGAGATCCAATCCGGAATCTCAATTGACCTTGTCTTTTTTTTTTTTTTTTTTGTTGTGAAGGGGGGTGTAGGAGACGTTGATATCGGTATATTAGTAGAATGGCTGGCTATGGAGCCAGTAGTTAGATGTCCCCAACTGCTGTCTGATGGAAACTTGAACAATCTGTAGTCTGTACTTCTAAATGAATGTATAAAACCTATATCAACTAAAAGAGTTTTTGCAAAATGTTCTTAAATTTTTTAGATTTTACCGTATTTTGTCTGTAATATCATTGCATTGTTTTCTTTCTCTGATTGAGACATTACTTTCTGTTTTGAGGTCGGGATTTTATATTTGAACTCTCCAATCTCCATATATTGCCCTGTTGGCTAAATACTGAGCTAGCCATTGGTGAGGATATGATTAGCTGAACAATTTGGAAACTAAAGATTTTGAATGCATTTTTAATTGTGCTCTGCCATTGTGAATACACCGGCTATTTAAAACTTTGGTCTAGACGAGGAAAGGAGAGGTTTGTGGTGGTAGAGAAGCATGTTTCTTTGGAGGTGAGCGCGGGAAAGGTTTCCTCGGATGGAGAGCAGGTTGCCACTAGAGATGACGGTGAGGAAAGCTGTTGGCCCTGCTGGAGCCCCTTTTCCACCATTTTTGATTGCTATGGGGCTTCATAATTTTTCTAAGTTACCACTGAATTTACCGAAGTGTTATCCCATTCGTAACTCTCACTCGTATTTTTAAAATTAACACAAACTTGTTGACGGAATAGATGGAATCTTCACTTGTAGCATGCTTTCGATGTTGGTATATGCCACATAACCAAAATTGAGAGTGACACATGAGATAATATTTTGGCAAGTTCATTAGCACCTGAAAAGGCTTTCAATGTTCAATGCCTGCTAGGAAACATTTAAAAAAGTTCATTAGCAACTCGGAGGAAGCTTTAAAATTCAATGACAAATGAAATTCATTTAAGATTAGTGCCGACAACGATATTTAAACCTTTAAACCGACTGAAATCTATGCTCGTAAGTAGGTAACTTCTAATCTTGGAGGAAACTTTTAAAATTCAATGACAAAAGAAAACCATTTGAAAAAGATTAGTGCCGACTAGGATATTTAAACCTTTAAACCAACTGAAATCTTTACTCGTAAGTGGGTGACATCTAATTTTGAGTGGCCAAATCACTTGCATTGCAAATATTGCTCTAGTGGCCGATAGGCTAATTCTCCAACACGGTAGGAGCAGTCACCAATAGATGCATAGATATTGCATTTGAGAACATAAAGAAAATAACTGGGTTCCAACTAGGGCTGTAAGCAAAGATCGCCAAACCGGAAAATCCAACTGAAACTGCAATTTCGAAACCGGCAGTTTGGTGCCACGTGGACCCGTCAACGAAATGGTTTTGAACCAAACGAAACCGGTAAAAAACGGTTTGGTTTAGATTTGAGAATTTTAATTATGGTTTGAAACCAAACCGGACCGGCGAAAAATATATAAAATAAAAAAATAAAAAATTGATTTTTTTTGAAAATTTATCCAAAATTTCAATTTTGTAAAATTGAATAATTTTGTCATTTTGTAGGTATTTTTGTCAATTTCTAATTTCTTATTAATTATTAAGATTTACGACCCGCCCAAACCTAATTATATTAGTGGAAATTACACCATCCCCTACTTTTGGAGATCCAAATTCTAAAATCAGATTTTAAGGTTTAAGTTTCAAAAATCAGATATTTTATATATAGATACAGATTTTTTTAATATTTAATTAAATATTAATAATAATATTATGAAACTTAAAATATATACACCTAAATTAATATTCAACCCTAATTGGCTAGCTAATTCACGTCTCTCACTCATCTCTCTCAAGTCTCTCTCTCTGTCTCACTCTCACGGCGACGTGGAAAGGGGCTTCTCTCCACGCCGGCACCATACCCACCGAAAGTACAGCCACCATACCCACAGATCGCGTCGCCCACTGGCCCACCGGCACCATACCCACAAACTTCACGCACCATCGCCCCACCGGAGCAATACTTCTCGAGATCACACAATGACAGTAACTTGCCCACCACCGTCGGCAGCGATCTGTGGTGCGCTATAGCGATGGCGATTATGCCGTGCGCCGCAGCGGCTACTCACGTCGATGACGAAACGCAGAGGCTCTGATTTGGGGGGTTATGGTTCTGGATCTGATTTTGGGGGTGCTGCTGCTATCGTTGCCATTTGATTTTCTTGGTTGACAAATGCCTTCACACGCGACAAGCAATGGCTGGAAGGACGATCGTGGGTGCCGTCATCGAAGTTCTTTACGATGGTGGCTTTGTGGCTGTGAACCGCCCTCCGGAAGACCACTGCCTTGTTCGATTTCAAAACTTCACCATTTTTGTTGAGCTTTGTGTTTGTAGCAGCGTTGCTTCCGCCATCGCGCGTTGGTGTTAGGATGAACGGAGTAGGAATTAGGGTTTGAGCGCTGGCAGGTGGTGGCAGCTGTTGATTTGTGTTATTTGTGTATGCTAATTTGTGTAATTTAATGGAACTGCCATAGTCGTGATTTTGGGGATCAAATTTCGAGGCAATTGAGCAGCAGTTGTTTGAATCTGTGCGGGCGGCAGTCGTTTGAATCTGTGTTGTGTTTGTGATCAACTGGGACCATATAATTGGACTAATTGTGACCGCCGGAGCGGTGGCTGTGGAGACATTTGGAGGTGATGGTGGTACATGATCCAGTAGCTGACCTGTGACCAATTAGTTAACTGTAACCTTTAAAATTCGAATTGTGACTCAAAATTAATTAAATTGTCACCGAAAAATTTACCTGTGATCATTTGAAAATAACCTGTGATCCTTATAAAAAAAAAAAAAAAATAACTCATGATTATGAACAAAATTCTGATTTGTGACCTAGATTGTGACCTGTGACTTGAGTTGTGACCTGGACTATGACTTGTGACCTGAGTTGTGATCTAGGCTGTGACTTGTGACCTGAGTCGTCGGAATCGGAGCAGTCGTCGAAACGGTCACCGGAATCGAAGCAGTCGCCGGAGCAGTCGCCGGAATAGTCGTAGGAGTGGTAGGGTGGAGGTGGTGGAGGTGGGGGTGGGTTAATTATATTTATTTATTTATTTATATCTTTTTATATATTTATATATATAAATAAATATTTATATTTATGTGTATGTATAGGTTAAAAAATCTGATTTTTGAAATGTGAAAGTTGTTTTGTTATTTTTGAAATAGGGTAAAGATAAAGTAGGAGAAATGAATTTTTCCCATTATATTGTATATAAAAAAGGCTCAAATTTGAAAGAAGTAGCACTAAACAGCTCAACCCAAGTCCATATACTCACAAGTCACAACCGTAATCTTCCAATTTCCATTTCTCTCACTCACAACTCGCTGGTCGCAGCCTCGCTCCCCGCGGCGCCTCTTGGTTTCCCCCAAATCGTCAACGCCCTCGAAATCTCGAACCTCCCAGTCGCCCTTAGTGTACGTTTGCCGGTATTATTAGACTATTTCAGGTTCTTGCATATTTATTTGATCGTGAGTAAGGCTTAAAATTGAAATTTTGTCACTTTCTAGTTGAAATTTGTTTACATATTTATTGATCGTGAGTAAGGCTTAAAGTTGAAATTTGGGCTATCAGGTGCACAAAAAGACATTTGTTTACATATGAGAAAATATGTATAATTCCGTGTTAAATTGCAGAAGATGAAGGTGGGTATATATAGTGGAATGGAGGAGAAAAAATATTTGCAACTTGTCTTTTGGAAGCCATTATTAGATGGATCCGTGTCTTAATTTCTTTTTTTTTTTTTTCCAATTTGCTAATTAAATTTTTTTTTGTGTATGAAGGACAAAATTGATCATGAGTTCCGTGGCTTCTTGAGTATGTGAATGTTTCTTCCTTTTGCTAGTTCTGTGACAAAATTTGATATTTCTTGAGTCCTGTAACAAAATTAATTAGTTTATTCCTTTTGCTAGTTGAAAATGAACATTATTATGTTTTTTTGGACCTTATATTTATTTTAGTGGACTTGTATTGTATCTTTATCTTAAAATATTATCCTAAAACGTCAAAAAGGCAAATAAAAAACTATGCTTAGTTTATTGTGATTTTACTTTTATTTTGTTGTTATTTAAATTTATAGTAAATATATTTAATTTGTTTTAGATTTATTTCTAGTAAGATATAAATATATATTGAATTAATGGTATAAAAGTAGATACTAGACAGGAAAAAAATATACGCGAAACCGGCGGTTTAAAACCAGACCAAACCGTTAGGTTTAGGTTTGAGTTTTTTTCAAACCGGTTAAAACAGTTTGGTTTATGTTTGAGTTTTTCTTAAACCGGTCAAAACGGTTTGGTTTGATTTGAAAATTTGTCAAAAACCACAAAAATCGGACCGCTTACCCCCCTAGTTCCAACTCGACACCATAATGGCAGAAAACAAGCTTCAAACATAAAATCATTACTTGAAAATTGAAATAGTCATTAAATTTTATTTTTACAGTCATTTTCACTTCTCCTAGATTTTTATAGTCAATAGCAAATCTCAAATTAGGACTGAAAAATTTCCTTTCCATTGAATGTAAACACTAGAATACACAGAATGTAGCATCAGAGTTGACACTGGTCCAAAAAGGTTACACAATCCTAAATAAACAGTACATTGACCATCCATCTCTTCATTATACACAATGGCTCTGGCAAATAACATTTTCTGAACCAACCTGAGGTTTTCTATCTAGCTTATGGGCACAGTTGGCACGCAACGACGATAGTGGTCGATTCTGTCAATAACTAAGTGTCGAAGAATGCAAACTGCTGGTCATATCAAGAATAGTAGGAATAATAATAATCCCTGTAAAAATTCAAGTCTCCTGGCCTTCTCTTGACCACCGTATGTTGAAGGAGATGACAATATTCTGCAATCAAATATAACATAAGAAAAATGATATCGGATATAAAATGGTTAAGAAATGTACGAAAAACTCATTTATACAGGATTATCAGATCGATATTGAGTTCCATATGCCTTCACTGATATTCCAGACGTAGAGATACATCCCCTCTCTTTATCATATTTGTCCATCAGTAGGCAGTACAATAAATACACCGCATAAACTACTTTTAGGACTCGAAAACTGATTTTAAAGTTTTAGTGTTATTTTTGTCATTTAGTTTATTTCGACTTCTTTGCAATTCTAGTTTGTTTAAACTAGGGTTTCATGTAAACCTTTATAAATAAATGGTTAATTCATCGTTTTTTATTATCTTTCAATTAATAAAATTCGAGAGTTTATTTTTTCATAATTTGGTAGATTCCAAATTTCGTGTTCTTAATGTTTTTGTTTGAATTCCTTATTTCGTGCTGCGTCACTAGGTAAGAGTGAGTGGTATAATTAAGAAAATTTTAGTTTTTTTTCTTAATAGTGTCCACTATCCAATTTTCATACCAAAACATGCTATCAATGATTAATAAAAATAACTGAAGACATCGTATTATTCGCGAGCTCTTTCTCCTTACAATTGCTAATATCGTAACATATCATACAAGACACCAGGAAATTTAATGTCTAGGATTTCTCACTTTTTCCATGGGACTGCAAGGAATGGCTGATGTTTCTACTTATTTCTGTAGGATTTTGGGGCTCCAATCAACACCAAACTGGGCTCGGATTCACCAAACCGACACCACAATCGACACCAAGAAATCCCAATCAAACCTTCCCAATCTGACTGCTTCTTGACTGCCCACAAAGGGCAGGGTGTAGATAGTATAATAGCCTCAATAATCAGCCACCAAGGCTAGGAGAAGGAGAAGAAAAAAGGTCAGGCACAAAGCTACGCTCCTACCTCGCAAAACTCACGGCTAGGGGTGGGCAAAAACTCGCCCGAACCGATCAACCCGCCCGACCCGACCCAACCCGACCGGGTTGGGTCGATTTTTTTTCAGTTTTTCCATCGGTTCGGTCGGTTGGTAGGGTGAAGTGGGTCGGGTTGCGGGTTAGCCCACCCCACCCGATCAAAACCGACCCAACCCGACCCGCCAATTAATAAAAAATAATAAAAAAAGGGTAAAACTTTAAAAGCAAGAAAAACCAGTCCTATGGCTCTGACATTAGCTGGAAAAGCAACTAGTTTGGCTAGAAAGAACGTGCAATTACTTATGAAATCCCCATAATGCCCTTATTTATGTAGATTTGCAATTTGAGTAGAGGGCAAAATCGGAAATGGAATGCAATGGTCAAAATGGTTGAATCTATGCACCGACACAAGCATTTGAAGTCTTTCGCTTTTTTCCATTAATTTCACTGTAGAATTTCTCTCCAAGAATGAAAGGGGACTTCGTTCCCACAATCCCACACTTTTATCCGCCGACGTCGTCTCTGTTAGTCCCTTCGCCGGCGTCGCAAAGTTCCTGTTGAAAAATGGGGAAAAAACGGGTGTCAAATATTTCCCAGTTCCCATTCTTTTATCCGCCGACACTAGTTCTCTCGTCTCTGTGAGTCCCTTCGCCGACGTCTCCCTTCGCCGGTGTCTCTCTTCGCTGAGATCTTCAAGGTAAGTCTTCAATTTATTTATTGTGGGATTGTTTAATTAATTTGTTGTTTAAATGAATAAATTGAAACCAAGACCAACTCTCATTAGCTTCATATGTTTGGATGTTCGCAGCTCATCTAGAGATCTGATAATATGGACACAGATACAGACACGGCAACGGCTACAGCCACAGGTGCACTTCTCTTGTTTAATATGGATTGTTTAATTATTATGTGTTGTTCTGTACTTCTGTTGTTCTGTTTAGTGGATGTTGAATAATGGGTAGAATTTATGTTTGCTTGCAGCCTTGCACAGTCCATTATCTAGTTAGTAGTAGTGACTGCTTGTGTGTCTTCTAAAGATAACTAATTTCATTATGTAGTGAATGTATTCTATGTAGTGAATATTATTAGTGACGTGAAGTGCTTTGTTCTAACTAATTTCGTTAACGTGAAGTGCTTTGTTATGACTTATGTAGTGAATATTATTAGTGAAGTGATTGTGTTTTTCTGCTTATGTGCATCTTTAAGATTGCATTACTGATTTATTTCCTTGAACAGTCTATAGATTCTTCTATTAATAAAAATTATTGATACAAACCGCCCAACCCAACCCGACCCGACCGACACATAATTGGGTTGGGTTGGGTTGGGTTGGGTTTCGACATTTACATGGGTTGGGTTGGGTTAAATTTTGAGCAACCCGACAATGTTGGGTTTGGGTTGAGTTGGGACAAAAATCGACCCAACCCAACCCACGCCCACCCCTCACGGCTACTACACTTCTCTCACACCCTCACACACTAGAAATCAGGTAGCATATATGTGGAAGAGATGGGCTTTTAGGTTAACACAATTAGAGGCCCAATAGGTAACAAGTTAGTGGGCTATCCACCAAAAAGCCTTCCAAGGTATCGGGTTGGGCCATGAGGAACTCTAACTAATTAGACTGCTTCCAATGGCCCAAAAAAGGTTGTGGGTTCGGTCCGAACAATCGTGGTGTCGATATTCACTTCACTCATCGGCCGAAGCCTATGAAGTATAATTCCAACAAAACGGTTTAACATCATAGCCCGGATTTATTGGGGATCAAAAAACCCAACAAATCTCCACCTTGATCCCAATAAATCTGCAAGCAAACAAAACACACAGTTTATATTTGCACAATCAAGGTAACCAATAAAATTGGTATCACAGACCTTATCTCGTGTCTCCACCTGAAACACATACCATACCTTCTCCATATACTCACCAGGGCTAAGGTCAAGAACAACCAAGTAGAAGCAAATACTCACAGCAATCGATCAAGAGAAAATAAACATACGATGGAGATATCATATAGGATAACACAGATCTTTTCAAACATGTTCACACAGAACAACAGATTAACACTCAGTCAATCAACAGGCAAACACATACGCAATAAATGCATAAATGATCTCACAAAGAAGATCTCACCACATTTGTCCTATCCCATTCCGTGTTGCTCACTCCTCGAGAACACATATCTCACCTCATCGCCCACCATGTTCACTAGACTAATCACTCAACTCATGTCTAACTGGTAAGTCTCTATAGATCCTAAGTTTTTTTTTTTTTTTGGGATAATCCTCTATCAACATCACTTCTCCAACCTAAATGGATAATGGGTCTCCACCTAACAGAAGTGATAGAAGTGCCTCACTTGCACTCTACCTGATCATGGTCTCTTACAGATAAAGGATTCCAACATTTGATCACATCTCCACCGTGATCCAAATGCCACACTCTACATCCCACAGTACAATCAATGTACCCCTAGGCATCTATACTCCACCTTACCAAAAGACATACAACACACCGCAAATGTACCACAATCCTACTATGGCAAATAAACACCTTTCGGTGACCACAAAGGTTAGGGTTCAATCTAAAATTGACCCACACACCAACAAAGTTACTCTAAACACCAACGCTCAAAAAATCCACAATGGATTAATCCCACAAAGGGATGAGTGACGGTGGCACTCACAAAGAGGATAGAAGAAAGAGTTGGTTACTTCACTACACTTACAAAAGAGGCTCATACAGAGAACGAAGATAACCCTCATAGGCTGCCCCATATAATCTCACAAACCACACAGGCTCACAAAGATGAAGGAGAAAATGGCTGCCCCTTACTTCGGGATAATCTATCTGCCAATCGTCTTGTACCGCCGTTACCAAACGGGACCCGCCGCCTGACCACCAATGTCAGGAAGACTTTCGACACAATCTTAGTTCTCACTCACAGAGCAAACGGAGTACGCCACAGTTCTCAACCTACTATGCATGCAAACAATTATACCAAGTAATAAGATCACTCCAATTCATGCCTATTCACATATCAAACACATTGAAATGCAACATATAGCCATGTAGCGGAAACGAGCAATCACACACATGCATAAATGATTACACACGGATGCACATAGCAGTAACCAGGTTCACACTCAATAAACTTCACACGGGTCATCACTCGACCCAAATACAGATATCGCATCACCACTCTCATCAACTTTCCTTTTATCATTCCTAGGACAGTCTATTTCAACAATGTCTCAAAAACTGCAGTTAAAACACATCTTACTTTTCGCACTTGCCTTAGATCACATTTGCCAAATTAAAATATCATATTTTTCATTAAAACATGCACAACTCATAATGTGTCGTCATTTTACCCAACAAATGCACAAAATACAAAATACAACCAATAACGACCACAAGTAAAACACCGACACAATTCACACAGAATAGTCAAGTAAACTTTCCTAAGGTCACGTGCAATTCTAAATAATGAAAAATAAATCGACAACAAATTCACGAATAATTTAAGGCAAATAATTAACAAGTAATTCCTAGGTCTAGCAACAGGCATTGGCTACCCTTTCACGGTAACCCCAAACCTAACGTCACCCCACACGATAACTTCTAATGCAAAAAATAAATCATCATACACAATAATTTTAACTGCAATAATAAAAGGCAAAGAACACGATATCGAGCTGACCACGTCTGAAGGTCCATAAATATTGAGAGATGCGAATTCATCACTTTAGGACCGTCATCATTCGTCCTAAAGTCTCCAGCAACCACGGCAACACGAAACGACACCCGACACCTTAGCGTCCGAGGGGCAAAATCGTCCAACTTTCACCGTAGTGCCCCAAACTGAAATCCTTCAATACCATTGGGTCGTCTCGTCGTCGGAAAAATTCTGTCTTTTGACACCTTCGTCGGATTCCGGCCGACGCGCCGGCCACGTCCTCGCCGGAGTTTCCACGCGTCGGCGGCGACTCTTGCGGCATGTGACCCTTTCGACATCTTCTCCGCCTGCTGAGTCCAATGGTGGTGTCTGTTTCTCCATTCGACTTCTGGTTTGTCCGAAAAACGCAAAAACAGATCCGACAGAAAATTGAAAAATCTGGACAGGTCTTTTGCTTCGATTCTGCTGTGTTTCTGCTCGATTTTTCTACTGATTTCTGGCCTAAAATCCTCCTCAACCTCGCTCTGATATCATTTGTAGGATTTTGGGGCTCCAATCAACACCAAACCGGGCTCAGCTTCACCAAACCGACACCACAATTGACACCAAGAAATCCCAATGAAACCTTCCCAATTCGACCGCTTCTTGACTGCCCACAAAGGGTAGGGTATAGATAGTATAATAGCCTCAATAATCAGCCACCAAGGCTAGGAGAAGGAGAAGAAAAAAGGTCAGGCACAAAGCCATGCTCCTACCTGGCAAAACTCACAGCTACTACACTTCTCTCACACCCTCACACACTAGAAACCGGGTAGCATATATGCGGAAGAGATGGGCTTTTGGGTTAACACAATTAGAGGCCCAATAGGTAACAAGTTAGTGGGCTATCCACCAAAAAGCCTTCCAAGGTATCGGGTTGGACCAGGAGCAACTCTAACTAATTAGACTGCTTCCAATGACCCAAAAAAGGTTGTGGCTTCGGTCCGAACAATCGTGGTGTCGATATTCACTTCACTCATCGGCCGAAGCCTATGAAGTATAATTCCAACAAAACGGTTTAATATCATAGCTCGGATTTATTGGGGATCAAAAAACCCAACAATTTCTACCTTACAATTTCCTTCTGATAGCAAAACAAGAGGCAATGGAAAGAGTTATTGTACTCCTCCACCCAACTAGATATTTACACTATTTTATTCTATTTTTATATCCCTACAACTCCATAAAGTAAAATGAACTGCTATACTCCTTCAATTCTAAAATTTCTCAAACGAGAACATTGAAGAGTAAAGATTGCTACTACTGCAAAACAGGTAGCTCGGGGGCTGGAACTCTTCAAATTGACTCTGCGGTCTCCTCGCCCCTCTCTATCTTAACTGGAGTCTTATTCTCGATATGTAAATATAGTAAAACTTGCCTATGCGGTAATACAATGAATAACGATACTATGTACATAACATGACTAAAAAGGTTGCCACACAAGAAACGAAAGTGAATATAAAAATAAAATTATGAGCAAGATGAAATAGCAGAGCATGAAACGAGGTAATTGACATGCAAAATGAAACTAAACAGGAGTTACAGATTCTGCTGTTAAAATGGCATTCAAAATTTACAAGAAAGAGAAAACTGCTTCTATTGAAGTGGTTGCAGAATATGTTTAAACGGTCTAAAACGTAGCCATATTCTCTAAAAACTCATCTTTTTCCAAACTCATTTTGAACCATATATTCTCCCAATAAAAAATTTGCACGTAAAATAAAACTTTTAACCAAACATTGTCGAAAAAAAATCAATATTACAAAACTTATTTTTCACAAAAAAAGGGCTCAAACAGAACCTTATTATGAGTAAGCACTTAGGCGTTAATGCTAAATATATCATATATGACACCGACACCATTCATACCTGGATGTTATATCCAATTGAGTGGGGAGATTAGTACTTGTTCCAAACCTTTCAAAAGGTTGCACACTCGCCCCAAACCTTTAACTTGTTGCAACCGTTACTCCAAACATTTTAACACGTTGCAGTTGAAACCCAAATGGATAGAATTCATTCATATTTTTATTAGTTGATTCAATTTTGACAACATTTTTAATATTTTAAAGAGGGGCAAAATAGTAACTTTCTATTTATCACATTAAATAATTGAATGAAAGAAAACTAAAAGAAGAAAAGAAAATTACCTTCTCCTTCCACCCTGACATCCACCAAACCCCGAACCGAAATCAAAATCACCCTTCAACTTGAATGTTTTCGCTTGGCTTAATTTTCAACTTAGAAAATTTTATATTTTTTCATGAAATCGAGTTTCTGAGAAGTGTGAATTACCTAAACAATAAAAACATACCCCTCATAAAGAAAATGTTTCCCTTGTTTTTGAGGAAAACATGGTCACGTGACCAACTTTTGAAAAATATTTTCTATGAAAAAAATATCAATCAAACATCCAAAGAGTAAAAATTTGGATGAAAAATAATATTTTTCATTAGAAAATAAATCTAATCAAACACACTATTTTGCCCCTTTTGGAGTGGATTTTTGCTTTTTGTTTGTGTTTTTTGTTATGGTAATCAGAAAAACAAAACAACATAAATTTGAATATCTAGGGAATATTGCACTGTTGGTCCCCGATTTATTTTCATGGAACTAACTTAGTATCTAACTTATTTTCTACCCTTCTTAGTTGCGCAATTCCTAACAAAATGTCACATAACCTTAATATAAAATGTCACTTTACAATTCTGTACACTAGTTCAAACTGGAAATCAAAATCTGGATACAAAAATGTTGGAGGTACCCGACCCCACGCCCCCCCCCAGTGGTGGGGTCGGGTAACCCGGGATGTAAACTCCCGGGTGCATATATCATTTCCCATTTAACATAGAATAGTAAAGGTGGATGTTTCCTTGGAATTGCATGAATCAGTCTAGACCTGATCGAATTGGACAATTTAGTTTAATTCGAATTAAAATTTAAATGCTTCTAATTTTTATTAGTTAATAACAAGAATAAAACACACAATTCAAACTACATAACAAAATTTCAATTCAAATTCAAAAAATTCTTCTTATGATCTCTCGATAATTCATGATCACTAGGTCTAGTGGAACGCATGGGAACTGCTCACGTAGAAGGTGAATGTTCGATCTCCACCATCATCATCCCCAACGTAATCCAAAAAAAAAAAAAAGTTGAAATATATAAATCTACATAAATTAATACATAATATTCAATAACCCTGTGATACGGAAAGCATAATCATGATTTTAAATAGTCAATTTCATTATTTAAGCACAAAAAGAACTGGACTAAAATCAAAACAATACTAGTTATTGTCGGTTCGTTTCAGTTCCATTACTGCATATTGAGCACTTTGGATAAGTACCCACTCAAACGAACCATGTCAATTCCTAAAGATTCAATTTTTATTTATTTATTTATTATTTTTTTTTTGTCCTTAAAAATTGATTATGCGAACTGTAACGACTAACGAAGGTTAATGTCATTTTGTTACTAAGGCAATAGGTTGGCAGACCAATTATTTTCACCCTTAATTACTATACTATTCAATATTAAAATGGGATTAAAAGTAAATAAGTTTTCCTTTAATGAAAATTATTTAATCAACATAGCAATAAGTTAATTACAGATATAAGTAACAATGTGGAAAATCAGCTCTCCCATTGTGACTTGCATCCATAAAACAACACAGGCAATATTACATAAAATGATAGTCAAATATCAAATATCTTTATTTTTCAACCATGTCCAATAGTTGTTCAATCTAACTTATTGAAATCGCCTCTATAGTTTAACTTTACAACCTTTTATGTGACAATTTCTCATATTCCTTCAACACTTTAAGTCAAGATTTGCATCTTGCTACGAAAATAATCAATATCAATTTATTTTCATTAACTCGTACAATTTCAATATACGAAAATTATTTATATGTATATAACTTGAACAAAAATGATTGTATTTTTATTGTTAAAAGAATATATTGGGTAAGTTCTTATTGGTCAAGGTTCTTGAAAAGAATAAATAATGAAGTAACTAGGTTAAATTAGGTTTCTTGTCTTAAATTACTATAATTCATTCTTTGTACATGATGAGAAAGGTGAAAGATGAGGCAATTCATTTACCAAGTAAACCAACTTGGGTTATAACTAGTATTAGACACCATCTGCCCCCAGGGCACATCTTCAAGTGGTAAAAGGGAAAGGTGGAAGAACTCCAGCTTTACTTGAGGCTGTCGCGTCAAGGGTTTGAATCCTGAAATATGGATTTGGCTCTTGGGTAAGTGCAAGTGTACAAGTAGCCTTCCACCCTATACCCTTGGAGACATAACCTGTAATTTACGTCCTTCACTAAGTCTCAGGGCAGGGCAGGTGGGGGCTGCTAAGGATGCGGTTCATCCCTTTTTAGTATTAGACACCATCCACCAACTAATGTAATTACTATTTCAAAGGTTTGAGATGTTTTATATCCCTTTAGCACCAATATGTGAATATAAAAATTCAATTGGAACAATAATCTTACATCTTATAAAAATTGACTTGACAACAAGTGATGCTAGGATACGTCTTGCAACAATGTGACAATTTGTTAGTGTTGTAAGGACTCTGATTCGAGAAAGAGTTGAGCTTGAAATCCTTGGTGCTTGAAACTTGTAAAAGATTTCTAAACAAGTACACAACTCTACATAATGGGGGATCGAGCTTTTTCAAATCTTATATGGGAATGAATAGTTAATAATTCTTCAAACGATAATCATGATAGTCATAGAAGTATGAACTCTCAGTTTAATCCTTACTACTACTTTTTCTACGAACATGTTATCAATACTCCGCAGAACATTAAACAAAATGTTACCAAAACTCGTATTTCAACCTCTTCAACCAGGTTTCGCTCGATGTCTAATTTGTAGAAACTGCACGATTAAAAGAGTAATTATTATTCAGTATTTGTACGAGTGCTTGGATTTAACGCAGCAATAGCATATTAATGGCTATAGCAGGGTAAAGCGTGTCTACATGCAGTAAATGTTTACATAAGGAATTACATAATGTCCTGTGATACTTTATTATTTATCAACTTTTTTATCAAATCTTTTCCTTCCAAATCATTTTATGTAATTCCTTATATACTATTTTTGTGGATAAGTAGCATAATCCCATCTTAACACTTCACCAATGTTTAGATCTCATCGGTGAGTTGACAAGACCACATCGACACCTCACGGGTGAGTGGATGAGATGTGATCTTGAAACTCCACCGATATTCTACACTTAATCTGTGAGGTGACAAGATCACATCTAACACTTTACTGATGGGCAAGACATCTAACACTTTACTTATGGACAGGAGATTAGTACTGTTGAAACTAGAAATACACCTTGAAAAACTGCACTTTCATTGGGGAAATCTATAATTTTTAAATCTAATGTTATGTGAAGTGATATTTATTTTTCGGACGATTGTGTCCGTACTATATCTAAAACTATTTTAACATTTCCTTGATTTTAATTTTTCGGCACATTTGAACATTATCATGGGCGTGTTCGATCGTGCTTAAAATCTAATTAAAATTGAAAATATAGTCGTTATTGGGTCCCACTTGTCTAATAAAAGTCAACAATAACGACTAATTTTTCAATCTTAATCTTTGCCAAACACGCCTCATCAATGATTTTCTCAACTATTTAATAATCATTTATGTATATTTGAAAATTTTGGTTCACTTGATTGAACAATTAATTATATTCATTATAATTTTAAATTAATTAACCTTCAAAATACTTAATTAGCATTCATCTTCATTGATGCATTTCAATATTATTAATTCCAATTAACAATCGAGTTATTTTACCAAGAAAGATGGCCAACAACAATGTTAGACCAGCTTTTCTTATCAAATGTATAGATACGAAGAGAATGATCAAATTATAGCAAACTTTTAAGTAAAATTACTCGATCGCAATAATGTCTAACATTGACAACATCAAGTTCATCGACCAACTTAAACTTTGCTAGAAATCAGAATCCACAATGTTTTCAACTCTATTTTAATTCCAATTACTTGAGAGATGACATTTGATATGTTGACTTTAACACTTGAGAGATGACATTTGATATGTTGACTTTAACATTATTGAACAAATCAAAAAATTTATAATCAGCTAAACCCTATTCAATATTCAAACGTATTTAGGTTAGGAAAGAAATATCATTGCTTAGCTTATGATAAGTATAACACGACACAATAATTCAATAAAATCATATTTAATTTCTGATAACGACCATAAACTTATTCACAAATTAATTAGAGCTCATTTGGCATGCTTCCGTCTCTCGTAGAATAGTTTCTTGAAGGTGAAAAGTACTTTCGTAAAAATTATTGAAATACGTTCAAAAGTAAGTTAATCGTGTTGGTTAGCTAGATCACGAGACGTCCGCCGCCAGCCACCGAGGTGGCCGCCTCCCGCCGGCATTTCCACATCACAATTCTTCCACCAGCCGGCACCACATCTCATAAGTTTTATCAAAATCTTAAACGTGCGAAAAGGACAAAATAGAAACGAACACGTAGCAATTCACAATATACCCAAATTTATTTCTTTTAATTCACATTGGACAATGAAATTAAGCCGTGTCAGCAGTCCAATCCATCCATCCAACAAGTGTCTTCTTTCTTACATAAGCTCACATCATCTTAATAATCAACGCAAAAACACGTGTTTGATTTGCATACTCGACTGAACAATACAAGAAACAAGTATTTTACCGATATTTATCAGTGTGACATTGAGAAAACTTCCATCTTAAAACTGACTTGTAAAGATTGTAAACATTAAGAACTGATATTCACGACGATAGAATCTACTCCCAATACCAATTAGGTATAATTTTACTAGTCGAGCAATATCGTCAACAATATGAGACACGATTTAAGTAATTACGTCTCTGTTCTTTAATCTTATTGTCCCGTTATACCAAAAATGCTAGAAGTTGAGCACCATCCTGTCAAGAACATGTGCTCTGCCACCATTTGCCCAAGAATTTTCTACATTAAATCAAGAAATATAAAATTCCACAATCATAATCTTGATGGACCCACCAACTAAGTCGATGCTGTCGAGCTGTGTCACATATTCCCCTCACAATCATATAGAAAATATAAAGGGGGAAATTTTTTTTTAATAATACAGAGTACATAAGAAAATAGAATCTAAAGTAACATTATTGGGTAAATTGCCTTGGAGGTCACAAACTAGGAATTTCTCATAAACTGATCCCCAATTGAAGTTTTTAGATTCGAATTTCTAGGTGATTGTCTATTTTAACCTTAAAAAAGAGAAACGTGTGCAAATTCACCCAAATCTAATCGTTACAAACTTACAAGATTACAAACAACCCTTGCTAAAAACTAAAGATGGGATTGGTTCTCAACGCGTGTGATCGCAACAAATCCATCCAATTTAAAATCTTTCGGTTATTCTCGACCTTTTAAGTTATCAACTAATTCACCCTTCAACGAGGTGAGATGTGTGTGCAAATCAACTGAAGATTAACTAATAGCAAACTCGAAAGGTCAAAATCAACTCTACCCAAAAACTAAAGCTAAGGCCCCAAATCCATACAAATCATCAGAAGTGGATTCATCTTAGCTTTTCAAGTTGTCCCAATCTCTCAACTAATCATCTATTTGACCCGTCAAAAACTAAGATGTGCAAGTTCATTGAAAAGTCGAGACTAACATATTATACATTTGAAAGGTTTAAAGAAACTAAAGCTCGAGCGTCCCAACCCATTCAAATTGTACCAAATTGATCTCCAACTTAAACTTTTAGAGTCGTTCCCAATCTTTTAAGTGATTACCTTTATTATCCTTCAAAAAGTAAGACACGAATAAGTTCAACAAAAACTAACTTGAATGCCCAACTTGTTATAACTCATAGATTAGGAACTTTGGGTGCAATTTTCAGTTGTTTATCTTCGTAGTAAGTGAGCCCACGTTTGTCTCCTTTAAAACAAAACTCTTTGACATAATAAAATATTTTACATATAAACTTAAAATTTTTCCACGTCTTTTAATCACGCATTCTCCAAAAATTCACCATCAAAAATATCATTTTTTTCAAAATAACGACTATCTAACGAGGGTTTGAATTAGGATCCATTTGGCATGACTTTTGCTTTCTGTAAAAGAGTTTTTGAATGAATTTATCTTAATTTTTCTTGAAACCTAATTTTTAAAAATACTTGACATTTCAAAAGTAATTGTCAAGGAAGCCACCTTTAAATTGCTTATTTGAATTGGTCCCCGCTCTAAACTACCCAGAGGATTAACGTTCACTATATTGTCGGTCGTGCGTTTTTTAATGTTCTTATGAAAGACAAAACAGACTCAACTTTGCCAGATAAAAACGCATTTCAATAAAGAATTATATATCCTTTAAAACTTTTTATTTTCCAGGACAAACCGAATTATCGAATAAAATACAAATTCGCCTGAAATTATCACTTTTAATTCTATATATATAATCAAATAATTGATTAAAAAGTGAAAATTTACCGGCGGACAGTTATCGGAGCTGCGTTTACAGATTTCCGTACAAATCATAAGGGGCCCACAATGAGTCGATTGGACACGGCTGCTTGGAGTCGAGCCGAAGCCACGGCTTGCCGCTGCCGCTCCAGTGGAGAAGACTAACCGGGCCGGGGTGGATGTCCCGGCAGCTTCCCTTCACATTATCACCGCCTAAGCCGTGCTGATTCCACTGGTGTTCGATCGGCGCGACATGTCCAGCGAACACCAGGAGAAACGGCGGCAGAGAGCCGAGCTCGTAGATCTTGCTAGGACTAGTCTTCTGTATCTCCATCCACCGCTCAATTCGCCGCGTGTACCCTAACCGCCGCCATTTGACCAGATCTATCACCATCACTCCGGTGTTGAAATAGCAAGGGTTTCTGCCGGAAAATACGCCGGGAAATTGCTGGTCCGACCAGAAGTACTCAGTGAAGTATTTGGTGAAATTTGCGTGACAATATTCGGGTGCTCCAATGGTCTTCTTCCCCAAGCTTGTATTCCAAAGCTTCCAAATATCATCAACCAGTACCAGATCCGTATCCAAGTAAATCACCCTTCTGACGCATGGCTCCAAAAGATCTCCCAAGTAATTTCTAGCATAATTCAGCGGTTGTTCAAGAGCTTGCCGTACTGAAGTTGAGATCAGGCTCCGGACCCGTTCCGGATCGAAGAAATAGACTTTAAACTTCAATTCTGGGAAAGTGGATCGGACTAGGGTTTCTAGTCCGGGTTCAGAAACTAGGAAGTGGAAGAACACACTCTGTGGGCACTTGGAATGCTGAAGAATCGAATGAACGGCAGCTATCGAACCGCGTAAATAGTCAATATCAAGAGTAATGGCGACATGGACAAGAGAGGGATCGCACGAACCGGATTTCCCCAATTTTAATGAGCGGCATTCGATGGCATTGTGGAATACATCTGCTTTTCTGAAAGAGAATCTGTTCAGAGAGTCTGAGGATTCTGTCGGAGCGCTTAATCGCGGATAAAAATCGGTTTGAGAGGATTTAATCGCTTCCGCCGGAGTGAATAACTGAAGAAATGGGGAAAGTGCAATCATCATCACCGCTGCAGAGAAAAACCCAGACAATCTCGGAATCCACGGCATTTTTCCTCCGTATAAGAATCTCTGATTATGCTTTCTTCTCCTCAATTTGAAATGGAAACAGTTTGAGGAAATCGAAGAGATTACGAACGCTAGGGTTCCTCTTAGGTCCGCCAGAGTGAATTGCGAGATTTTCACTGAAAAATCCCAATCCCAATAACAGACAGTACCTTTCCTTCTACTCTATAATGGGATTCCATCAGAGAGAAGGGTAGGAAAAAAAGAAAAAAGAATCAATCCATAAACACAATGAAATGGAGACGGAGAAAAGAATCGGTGGGCGGGTGGGTTGAAATATTTGGGAGGCGCAAACGTCAGTCACAATCTCTCTCTCTCTCTCTCTCTCTCTCTCTCTCTCTCTCTCTCTCTCTCTCTCTCTCTCTCTCTCTCTCTCCTGGTTTTTTTGTCTCGTCTCGCTCTTGGAATGGTGAAGAAACAAGCAGAGAGCCAACACAGAGGAGGAAGATAGAGAGAGTTTTGGCCCTTCTGGGAGTGGATTTTTGCTTTTTGTTTAATGTGTTATTTTGTTGGAGCAATCGGAAAAACCAAGCATCCTAAATTTGAATATTTAAGGAATATTGTACTGTTGGTCCTCAATTTATTGTCTTGGACTTAAATTAGTATATAACCTCGGAAAACTATTTCTTCAATTATGGTACGTGTACATAATGGTTTGTATACACATGAGGTGTTGAGATATAATTATGTAAAAATTTCTTCAACCAAATAAAAAAAGAAAAAAATTCTTTCTTTTTGACACCATATATATATGTACACCATTATGTAATTTCATTATGGATTAATCTAGTTGTACATAACCCTCTATTTAATGGTTCACATAACGGTGACATAACAATCATCCACTTATTGATGTGTAAGTGTGAAAGTTGAATTAAATGCATGATCACATGTCACGTGTAATTATGTGAACCATTATATGAATGGTTAGGTACATATAACATTACCTTTCCATTATGGAGATGTCTGGGAGGAATTAATAGTGGAATTTGGACCGTTGTTTTGGCCATTTTTGGACCGTTTGGAGCTTGTCTGGGACCCACCTGTGAGTATGCTGGTCAACAACTGCGGGTGGAAGTGGCTCTTCAACGGTTACAGAAGCAATTTTAATTTTTCCCAGACAGGGCCTGTATATAAGTAGCATTATTCTAATTTCTTAATCTTTTATTTAGTTTCACAATTCCTAACAATTTGTCAAATAACATATGCCCCGTTTGGTTTAGGTAAAAAATTATATTAAAATTTAAGTCAAAATCAATTATTAATTTTAATAACGTATATTGTGAGACCCACAATTTTTCAACAATACGTTTAGCCCCAGTTTAGTATTGTTTAAAATCTAAATAAAACTCACCAATTAATTTTAACTACATATTTCATGGGACAAACAATTTTTTAACTACAGTTCGTCATTTTTTTAAAATTAAAATTTACTTAAAAAATATTTTAATTCCTCACCAAACATGGGTTTAATCAATTTTTATCAAAATTTATTGAAGGGGAAATTAGGCTGACAACTCTAAAAAAGAAACCAATTAGATTAATGCACTTAACGTAGATTTAAACTTCTAATCACCGTAATTTATACGTCCCAAAATCCACCCATTCAATTACACACACACACAAGAACCGGCTTCGCTCACGATTTTTTCAAATTTTTCATCAACATCATCCAAATTTTCTCCAAATTTCGGCAGGCTTTGAAAATTAATTATATTCCAACATCATTCATCAACGAATTCACACTTCCATCCATAAAAATTTCAAGAAATCAAAGGTAAATTGGCTCAACTTTATGGGTTTCGAAATTTTTTTCTTTATCTTGAATTCTTGCTCATGGTTAGAATTTTTTGAGTTTTGTTGGGAGTATGAGTGTATTTGATGTTGGTTTTGTGGATTTGTTGTGGAATATTTGGATTTAGCATAGAATCATGAGAAAATTTTACTCATTTCAATTACTGTGCATATCAAGTGTTCGATTAATTGTTCCAAATGCATTTTTGTGTTAACATACCATGATTTTTGTATGATACATAGAATATACACACATAAACACTCACATGTCATTGTATCTCTTCATTTGCATGAATTGAATGACAATTTGGGGGGAAGCATATTCAAGCATACGTTCCTCCATATGTCCCCTCATCCCTATTTGAGTCCCTACTTGCAGTCCCAATTTTCTGTTTATTGCTTATTTAGGATTGCTATATCATATATGAGTAACTAATGGTCATTCAACCATGTTGACTTGTTATGAGGAGAAGCAATGAGGCCAATTGAAGTGGGGAAGAAAGGAAAGAGGAAGACCAGAATAAGACAAGCAAAGGAAGAAGGAAATGCAGCCAACGGTTTCCCTGAAATTCAATCCAGAATAGGAAGAACCTTTTATGCTTTTGTTTTCTATTATAACTTAGAAATGGAATTGGAAGAAGGTTGTGAATGATTATCGTAAAAAATCCACCATCACCTCTAGATTATAATAGAATGTTTCTAGGGAAGGTAAACAGTTTCCAAGGATGAGTATGATGTTTCAGCTTATATAGAGACGTCATTTTCTGCATTTTTACTGTAAAGTTTTACAGTATGCTAGTCCTTACTTTTCCTTAGCTTTGGAGTTATACAGAACTTGTAATCTTGGATAGAAAATTCACATGTAGAACTACTGATACTTTGTTGGATTTTTTTAATTATGAATTATATTTGCATTCTGATACTTTACAACTTGTTTTTCATTTTTCGTACAATTAATGTTATGAATCTAAATGGGGAAACATTTGTTTTCTATTTTTCGCATCCTGTTCTTGATTGCTAACTAGCTACTGTTTTTTCTAAGTTCTGTCACTTTTTTTTGAGTTTCGGTCACTTTTTATAGTGTTTATACTTTTTTTTATTTTTTGGTCACTTTTTTGATTACCAAAATCACTTTTTTTATAAAAATGAGATTGTGTCACACTGTCACTTTTTAATTTTATACATTACCATCTAGGGATGTTCGTCAATTTTATAGAAGTGACATTGTGTCATTGTGAAATAATATGTTATATTTTCCTAACATAATCAGCATGTGGATTGACCTAAACGTGCTGATTATTTTAAGAACATGATTATCGGTACTGCAAAAATGGATGATGCTATTTTGGTATTTGTCACTTTTTTGAATTTGTATCACTTTTTGAGAGTGTGTGTCACTTTTTTTAACTTTACTTTTTTTAAAAAGTAAAAAAAAGTGACAATTTTTATATTAAAAAAAAGTGATTGTATCACTTTTTCATTTTATACAGTATTTTTTACTTTCTAAAAACCTTTCATATAATTTTTCAAAACATCTCTAATTTTAATTGTATTTTTGTAAGTACCCTTTTATTAAAATTCTAATTTTTACCTGAACGAAACACAAGGTTAATATAAAAATGTTTCACTTCAAATATTTGTACACTAGTTCAAATTTGAAAGTAAAATTTAGGTAAAAAAGGTTGGTGTTAACGAGACGATTTAACATATATAGAATAGTAAAGGTGGACGTTTCCTTGGAATCACATGATTTAGATTAAAATCTGACTGAATTGAATAATTCAGTTTAATTCAAGTAAAAATTTAACTGATTCTAATTGTTATTAGTTAATACCAAGAATAAAACGACTTTAGTCGAGTACACAATTGAAGCTGATAACTAAATTTCAGTTCAAATCCACCGAATTGAATTGTGTCAATCCCTAAGGAATAAATTTTGTGGTCCTTTAAACTAATTATGGAATTGCAACGAAGGTTAATGATCATTTTGTTTCTAAGGCAAAGGTTGGCTGGCCAATAGTACAATTTTCTTCAATGTTTATTATCACCCTTAATCACTATACTATTTCAATATTAAAATGGGATTAAAAACTAAATAAGTTTTCATTTAACGGAAATTATTTAATCAACTCAAATAGTAATAAGTTAATTTCATAAAGAAGTAACGATGTGGAAAACCGACCGTCCTCTTGTGACTTGCATCCACAATATAAACATATAATAGATGATCGATAGTTATTAAATATCTTTTTTTCTTCAAACATGTCTAGGAGTTGTCTAATCGAACTTGTCTTTTATGCAACAATTTCTCTATGAATTTCTTATATTCTTTTATACGTTAGTCGAGATTGGTATCTTATCATGAAAATAATTATTTTATTTTCATTAACTCGCACAATTTCAATATACATCAATTATTCATATGTATATATTTCATTATGTGAAAAAAAGAAAGAAAGAAAAAAAGATAATAGGTTTATTGTTGAAAGTAGAGGTTTTAATCCGGGTGGTCCGGCTCGGTTTGGCCCGCCAACATATGAACTCGGTAAAAGCCCGTGTCGCCGGCTACGGTTCCGGGTCGACCCACAAAATTTTGGACTACAACCCAGGCCCATCGGCTGACCCATCTGGGTCGAGCCCATGCGAGTTACGGGTCGCGCGAGTTGCGGTTTATTACGATTTGACCCATATTATTGTATATATAAAATTATAAAAATGTAGAATTTTTCATATTTATAGGAAAAAATATTTTTTTTGTTAAATGTAAACTAAAAATTGAACAAAATGATAAATTCATATTTATACCAAGAAATGTTTACATAAAATTCAAATTTAATGTTATATGAATTATTTATAACTTTGTAAAGTTAAATTTAATTTAAACAAATAACAACTAAATGCATTTCTAATTACTATTATCAAATATTTATAGTATAAGTATATCCCAACTACGTTGACACTTATTTAAATCTTAACTATAATTTAGTTGTTCCAAAATTATATATTTTAATATTTGTTTTCCAATCAATGTTCAGGAACTGCAAGATTTTTTAAGTTTTCAGCAACATCATCAATAATTTTATCTTAGTCTCCCCCCCCCCCCCCCCCTCCTTTAAATTTTTTTAATTTTTTTTCACGAGCCAGAGAGTTAACCGCGGCCCTTGAAGGTGCAACCCGCGAAACATGCGGGTCACACCTCCTTGACCCGTGAACAGCCAACTCGGGTCACGGGTCGATCCGAGCCGATTTTCACTGGATTGGCCGGCCCATCCGTCTTGACACCTCTAGTTGAAAGAATATATTTGGTAATTTCTAAATGGTCGAGGTTTTGAAAAGAATAAATATTCAAAGTAACTATGTTAAATTAGGTTGCTCGTCTGAACTTATAAGTCAAGCTTTGCTTACATGATGAGAAAGGTAAAAGATGAGGCAATTCATTTACCAAGTAAACCAACTTGGGTTATAACAAGTATTAGATACCATCCACCGACTAATTGTAATTACCATTTTAAAGGATTGAGCGTTTTATATCACTTTCTAGCACCAATATTTGAATATAAAGACATAATTGGAGCAATAAACCAACGTTTTATAACAACCAACATTACAATAAGTGTACTAGGATCAGTGTTCTAAAAAGAACGCTTAAACGGCGCCTTACGTGATGGAAACGCTAAGCCAAGTGGTTTGGCGCCTTATTTAGTAATCAACGACAATCGTGACCTCTAATGTCTGCCTAGGTGCGATTATGTGAGTCTAGGCACTCATTATTATTATTATTAAATTTTTTTACAATTTTTTAAAATTTAAATTTAAAGGTTGATTTACATTTGAAACTTGTCTTTTTGTTAGAAACTTTTGAATTTTTTTTATTGATTAAAAATTAAAATGATGAAAACGCATTTTTACGCATATGCCTCATCTAACCCATAGCTTGGCCTCCACGCATTGTTATGCATTACATTTTTTAGAACACTGACTAGGACACACCTTACAACGACATCACAACTTGTCAATTTATAAGGACGAGATCCGAAAAAGAGTTGAGCTCGAAAACATTGCAAATTTAATATCCTCAGTTTTGATACTTGTCAAAGACTTCTACACAAGAGCACAACTTCACATAAAGGGAGATCGAGCTTTTTCAAATCTTATTGTGAATGAATAGTTACTAATTCTTCAAATGGTAGTTATAGAAGTATAAATTCTCCGCTTAATCCCTGCCATCTCTTTTTCTATAAATAAATATGTTATCAATACCCCACAATACAAGTAATGAAAAACCTAAAAGCTCACCAAAAACTGCCAAGTTTGTATATTGACAAATTCAATACTAAAACTCGTATTTTCAACCTCTTCAACCGAGTATCGCACTATTTACCAGTTATCAAACAATCTCATGGTGTTCTATTTTGTAGAAACTATACGATAATCATATAACGTTTGTTTGGCTCCCATTAATTTCACATTTCACATTTTCATTTTTTCCATTTGTGGGACCACTATGTTTGAATTTAGTGTCAAATGATGACCTCCAACTGGACCACTATTGATTTCAGGACAGCAAATCCAAAATAAATAAATAATTAAATAAATAAATAATCTCGATTTTTCGTTTTTGTCCCCTATTGACTTCAATACCGGTTAAAATGGTATGAGGGTGTTTGCGTAATATTCACTTACCCGACAAGAGTAAAATATTACATTTCATTTTCAATAGCCCCTGCGACATTTATTCAATTCAGACAAATTTCTATCTTTTCATTTTTTAAATATGTGTTTCTATAGCAAAATGTGATAAGGCAAGAAAATCTCATTAAAATGAGATTCAGACAGATGCATAATAAGACAAACATTACTTGATATGTCTACTCGTAAGTCGTAAGTTTGACTCTCTTTGTAGATCCTACGTTGAGGATGAAAATGTCAACAAACTAAAGTTAGAGATAAAATTGTAAAAACATGAAAAGGTTGATCATTAATGTCAACGCATGCAAAATAACCTTTTAAAATGCCTTATAAAAAGAAGAAATATTGAAATGTTGGATAAAAAAGAAGAAGATAATAAAAGGAGTAATTAAGGTTAAAGTAATCAGTACAAGTACTTGGATTTTACACAGCAACAGCTATGAATGGCGATCAGTTGTGTAACTCTGTACCCATCAAAAATCGCAAGTACATGGGACAACTTTAAAATAACTTTCTATTGATTCAAACTGGGGTAGTGCTATGTGTATATAATGATGTACATAATCTTTTACACCCCGTCATATAGAGGGTGGCCCACACAATAAAATATTTGTGGGTCTACCTCCATGTGATGGGGGTGTAAAAGATTGTGTACACCACAAAGCGTACACATAGAATAATCCTTCAAACTAACGACTGAGAGTTTCATCATTTAAAAACTTATTTTAAATCATAATTTTTAAAAATATGATTTTATACGTAGAATTAAATTTTTTTTTTTTTTTACTTTTTGACCATACGTACTTAAGAAAATATTGTTTTAAAAATCTGTTTTAAAAAATGGAGTCAAACATGGGTTTAGTCTCCGTTGAAAACGAAATTTATAAAAGTTAATTACCATAATACATTCATGATTACTTTTCATTTTATTCATATATTTCGTGAGATCTATTGTAAATCATACCTGAAGCAAAAGTCAACCATAGTTGTCGTCATTTAGCACATTCAATCGTTTGGGAAGGTTGAGCACATGTTCTATTAATTTAGTTGAAAGTTATGATTTTACTTGTGTTAATTTTAGAATTATTGAATTTGAGGTTATTTTTGTTATTTAGCTTATTTCAGGATTATGCTTCTACATTCAAAGCCCTAATTGCTCAACTTATTGGATGAGAACTTGTTTAAATGGTATTTTTTTTGTTATTTTGTTTATTTCGGGCTATAGTTTTAAAATTAAGGAAAAAATTCATATGTAAGAGTTTAAGTGTGGGTCAATGCAAAATTTTTAAAAAAAGTTTAAAAGGTAAAAAATCAGATATTAATTAAATTTAATTTATGAAATAATTAATTAAATATATTAAAGTCACAATTCTACACTATTTGGTTACAAATATCGAATTAATTGGCCACACATTATTCTCGATCGCGATTTATAGGTCACAGATCAAAAATTTTATACACTATAATTTTAGAGGGAGGGGAGAGGGAAATAATTTAGGGTTTGGGTGTGAAATTGGATGAGGTAGAGGTGGTTGGGATGGATATGTAGATTAATTTATTTAATTTTTTAATATTATTACTAATATTTAAAAATTATATTATCACCCGATTTTTGTATAAATAAACTTTAAATCTAATTTTGAAATTGAAATTTAAAAAATTTGGTTGTGTAATTTCTACTAAAAATGGCTGAATGAATTTTATCAAATTGTTCTTCATCCATCACTCGTTAAGATTTCGTTTGTTGATTTGACATACATGTGACAGTTAATGATTTGATATATGAAGTAATAAAAAACTACCACGTTAATATATCAAATCACTAACCACCATATGTATACTATATAAAGTCATTATGGTAATGAGCGATTGCAAATAACTTTACTCTTTTGATAAAGTACAGAGATGTTTCAACAACATTTAAAGTTCATTGAATTTTTTAAGAAACGCGACCGGAGGTTAGTTATTTTTTAACACATTTAACCCACGTCTACTCTATCATTACTGAATAAAATTTTGAATTTTCCCCATTCTTGATCCATTTTTCCATATTCTCACGAAGTAAGAAAAAATAGAAAATTGTTTATATTTGCTTCAGCGCTCCTCTGTTTCGTAAGTAATACCTTGCATAGTAAATCGAACATACCAAGTAGGCTAATGTCGATGTAAAGGGTTAGACGTTTCCAAGAAGTCTTAATCGTTAATTTAAACATTGCCCTTTCCCAATTATAGACCTTACTGCTCATAAATTCATAAAAGTACATACAAACGTTCCTTTAAATCGGAGGTCAACTAGAAATAGATACCAATGCGAATATTAAATCAAGATTACATATAGTGAAATTAAAACTTGACATAAAGGTTATCAATGCAAATTGATTAAAAAGACGCTTCTAAATATACATCGTTCTTGTTCTTCCATTATCAATTACGTTATTTGACTACTATGCTCATCAAGTACCTAATTTTATCATACACTATCAATCTAATGACACTTTTTTCGCACGACAACCCCACCACCACTATTCTCTAATCTTGCACCATCTCCCGGCTAATGATTAACGAGGCACCAATCTTGAGTTTGAGAGAAGTAGGGAAAAGTGAAGTTATGGTTACGGGTATTGATAAAGGTAAGAGAAGGATATATTAATAAAAGTGGTGAGACCCACGAATAATAAAAGATAGATCAACTTTTTCTTTGTACTGGTATAGTTCCATTAGACACCATTATACTTGTCCTTTGCAAACTTGTGGCCCAATGCTGTGTGGATGGCTCAATTTGTGGTTATAGAGTTGGGTTATAAGCTGTATAGGGACATGTATAGCCCATTTATTTGTGGTAAGTTGGGACTTTGTGTTGGCCCATTAAAAGTGGAATACCTGGCCCAAATTTGATTACCTATAATGTGGCTTCCATTCCGTTTGCTATAGCCGTGTATTGTGTGTGTGTGTGCCAAAAAAAAAAAAACGTGAGGCTGCCGTTTTTCTCTTCTCCAAGCCTTTGAGATTAACCAAGATCCTCCATTGTTTTATTTCCTTTGTGACCTGCAAATGACCACCATTTTTTTGTATCCTTTGTAGGTGAAAAAACTAGTTGCAACCAAGTGTAAGCAGTTGTAGGTCGAGCTTCCTCTGTTGGTGTTCATTTGGTGGAATCACTGAGCTCGATTTCAAGATTTTTAAAGGATACCACTTACATCAGTAACAAAGCAAACAAGCATGGACAAGGATTTGTCAAGTATTCGACTTGGCTCCTTCTTAATCAATAAATGAAATAAGAATAATGTTATTCATCATCACTGTTGATCAATCGTGAATAAGAATTTGCCGACACTCGACTAGGCTCCTTTGTGAGTGTTTCGCGCTAGTAGTCGCTAATAATTAAAAAAGAAATTCAGGCGATTGTATAAGGGACAAGCTTCTTGAGACAAAGTCCCAAAAATGAGTACTTTATTGATGAGAGTCATAATTGAAAATAAACAGAATGTCTCTAAGGGGCGCAAGCACATGAGTACTGAAAATGGATAATTAAAGTTAATCTAAGAAATTCAAATTACATATTCTCTATTTGAGAGTGTTTGATTCAGGGTCATTTCCTCTATGTCTATTTTTCTTTTTATATTCCCATGATGATTTTTTCGTGACAAACCACTTGGAAACTGCTTAATTGCTTTCTAACTATTCACTTTCTTCATGATGGCTAACTTGTCGTGGAACTGCCATCTCTAATTGCTGCCATTACTCTTTGTTGTTCATCTGCCTTCAAATGGGCTCCTTAAATTGTGGAATGTAATAATCGGCTTGATAACTGTTTCAGTAACTGCTATTCTAGATGACCATAATATCTCATGTATTAAGATTCTGGGCGACTTGAAGGTTCGAACGAGAACGAGGTTGTCGCTCTGAGCGACCGTGAGGCACTCCATTCGCCCAAATCTTGGGCGTCTTGCAGGCTTGGGCGATGATGTTATTGTGTTCGTGGGCCTCTGCATTCACCAATAACCTTATTTGGGCCTTTATCCTGAACTCTCCAATCGGGCCTCACTCTTTGGGGGCTATTTAATTTGGGTTGTACTTTTAGTGTGTCACAATTACTCCCCAATATAGCAGATTTAATACCAAGTATTAACCTATGCCATATTCACCTTGTACTTTTCAGGCAATATTTGAAATTATCGAGAATTTCAATCATCATTTCTTTCTATAACCTAAAAAGGTGCAACGTTATAAACCTAAAAAACATGCCATTTTATCACACCACTAAACCACGTCCCACTATTTTACTGTTCATCTTCTTGCTTCTCTGCTACATTTCTTAGGCAAGCTTTAACAAGACTGTACTTTGCACTCAATGGAGACTTCACGAACTCAATTTGATGATGCTTTCAGTTTCGAAGATTTCCGGAACATCCGTACTAAGCCGTACGTAAATACAAACTTCCTCGCACTAGCCAATGTTGACCTCAATGAATTCTATTTAGGTCCACCATTCAATAATGCCGAAGTCGCTTCCCTTGCACTGAAGACCCTCAATTTCTGAACTCCCTGCCATTGAAGCCAATCGGCGATATAGGTATTGGTACTTGGCCAAAACTTGATCCTAATTTTCGTAGATGGCATGCACGTATGGTAGATCATGGTCCCACCAAAGCAATTTTTGATCGTGCTAAGATTTTGGACCTATTACAAATTATCTTTTTTCCCCCAACTTATGACCCAGTGCTTTTCCCAATCGCCCTGAGTTTCTGGTCTTCTGAGTATAACACTTTTATCTTTCCTCTGGCCCAATATCCATTACTCTAAGGGATGTTGGAGCCCTAATGAATCTTCTGCCTTTGGGCGATACTATCTTTCCTGATATTTTGATTTCCAGTGTTGCTCCATGATTTGATAAAAGAGTTGCCGAATCTTATTCAAGCATGCAAAGCCTTTATACTGCTTCCAATTCGGAGCCTACTCATGCTGAGCGTGTTGCTTTCCTTCAGATCTGGCTCTGTAAATATGTTCTTTGTGTCTCCAGCCTGGAACCCTCATTGAGTTATCTGCCCCTATCGCATGAATTAGCACGTGGCAGATTTTTGAATTTGTGTTCATACTTTTTGGCTGTCTTTTATAGAGGCATGACTTTCCTTCAAATCCAATTAAAGAATGGTGCGTCTCCTACTGGTAGTGGGCCCCTTGGCTTGCTTAATTATAGTTGAGAGCCTATTTTCCACAACTTAATGCTTCACCGTCTCCTCCTCGAACAGTTAGCTGTTATGGACTATTCATTCATCAAATGAGCCCTGTAAATATGTCCAGTAGGAATGTTTTTACATTCTTTTGTACTTTGAATTCAACGCCTTCTTTCTTTCCTTTTTCTCCTCATCAAATCCCTCTATACGTACAGCTTCATTTTACCTTAACCGAAGTGATCACTTTTTTACCCATCCGAGTTCAGTTTTTGGTTGGAAGAGAATTGTTCCACGACGTTGTCAGATGAACAAATGCTAAAGCAGGGGTTGAGGTGTATGCTCCCCAATTTTTCGCTCACCAACTTGGTTTCGGTCAAACGGGGCCTATTCCTCCTTATTATTCTAAGAGTTTAACAGAGCGTTTCCATACTATTAGTAAAACCGAGGCGCAAGCCATTGACACCCGTAATAACCTTTTAGCCGAAGGTTTCTCTTTAGCCCCTTTGACTTCTACCGCAATCACACATCCTCTTTTTGAACATCTCTGGCCATCAGTGAAACACAGATTGTTTGTAATTGATGCTAATATCGCCTTCCATTTACTGGATCGGCCAAACACTTCCTCTGCCTCTCCTGTTTTGGCCGCCCCTGTGTCCATTAAGAATCCTTTCTCACCAGCTCGTGTTAAACGTTCTATTCTTCCATCTTCTTCTCCTCCTGCCAAGACCACTATAGCCAAAGGTACCTCCAACCACAAACGACCAGTTTCAGCATCTCCCATTTTGCAAGATGATGATGATGATGATGCTCCTTTCATCCTTAGGAGAAAGGTAACTGAATTTGTTTATTCACAAACATACTTTTCTCTGTACTAATGGTTTACCTGAATTCCTCAGAAAAGTTCAGCCTTTCCTTCGAAGGCTCTGGTTTTGGCAGCTCCTGCTTCATCACCCTCTGCTGAGGCCGCCTCATCCAAATTAGCTGATGAAGGAACTATGCTCAAAGATAAACCCTTAGTCCCAGAATCTTCATTGCAACCAGTAGAAATGCCACCTACTTTCCAGGCCGTCGAGCCCCTAAATGTTGAACCAGAAGGTAATACATATTTTGATGTTTTACCTTTACTTGTGCTTCTGGTTTTTGATTTGTTGCTTTTTTGAATTGTGCAGAGGCTCCCATGGAGCTGCCCGTTGTGGTAGAATCTTCTTGTCCAGATAAGGAAAAGTCCCCACAAGTGGTAGAGCCAACTGGTGACATGCCTGAATCTCCTAGGATTGATGATATGGTAACATTTTACTTCACTTTCATTTTCACTTTGCTCATCATAGTGAAGGTCCTCATTATTGTCATCTTTTTTTACAGGATGCCGATGACATTGTACGTTTCATCCGGGATTTTTCACTTCCTGGAGACAAGTATTACTTCATTTTTCACTTTTTCGGAAGAAAGTATGAAATCTCTCAAGCAGTCAGTATTTGAGTATATGTCTTTCATGGACATGGAAATTGGCCAAGCCAGTGCTGCCAAACAGAAGGATAAATTTAAGCTGTTGAGTGCGAAATTGACACAAGCATTTACACTCACGTCGCTTAATGTTTCTACTGACTTTAAAGCGGCGTTGAAGGTTGTCTACTCTGACATCCTTTCCTTGCTAGCCAAAGATGTGGACTTAAAGGCCAGAAGTACTAAATATCTTCGTGCTTTATCTGAAAGAGAGTCTTTGCTTTTGGAGATTAACAAAGTCGAGGATGAATTGAAAGAAATCTCCTCTGAAGTTATGGTCGAAGACTCTTCGATGATAAGTTTGTCTGCAGAGATGAAGGAACTTCAAGAGAATATGAAAGACTGTAGGGCGAGGATAGCTGCTAAAAAGTACAATGCTTCTTAGGGAATTGAACGAGCAAAATCTTTGGTTGACCAGTACAAAAAACTGGAGGTTGATGACGATTTTGTAACTGAATTGGACGTCGCTTCTTCTCAATAGAGCGAGGATTGGAGAAGACTTAGGGATAAAATACGTTCTGCTTAGGGCGAATTATAATTAAGACATCCAATGCCTTAACTTTCCTTTTGTAATTTCGCGCTAATTGCCATTGCTAATTTTTTATGTAATAGTAATTATTGTCGTTAATGAACTACTGTTTTTGACGTTGTCTTTAATCGTCAAATCCTTCAAGCATTTAATTGCTTTATGTACATTCTTTTGTGGTATTCCCGTCTCTTATGCTATACATGAATGTGGCCGTTCATATTCTATCCTTTCATCTTCACGAATCTATAAATGCGTGTGTATTTCGCACTTATCGTTTTCATTTCTATCCTTTTCTTCAAAAACTAATTTGCTGCAGTCGTTTGGCACTTCAACAATTGATCCAAAATTTCCATCTAAAATAGAAATGGATAATTTGATTCACTCATTTTGTTATCGGTCTTGATTTACCTTTGGTATGGGAGGTATATAAAATGTTTTTTGGTCAGCAAAGTTCTTCCCATCGTTTCCATGTTCTCCATAAGAAGTTCAATTATGGAAGGCGATTTTGGAGGATGCCTTTCAGGCCACTTCACCTGCTGAGAGTGCTTCTCAGTCTCCTTGTCTATTATTGCAACAATGCAATTAGAAAGGCGATATGAGGGTCATTTTCTTCCTTATTGCTTGTTGAGAGTGCTTTTCAGCCTCTCTACTTGCCCTTGTAGCAGTGCGATTAGGACGGTGATCAAGGCTAGTTCACCCTCTTACTTGGAAATCAACCGATGAATTAGTTTGTTCTCAATTGTAACTATTAGAACATTCAGTATTTTGTATCTCATACTTTGTAGTGAATATTTGATAATAAAGGACTTCATTTGAACGTATTTCGTTCTTATCTTGTTTATCTACGGTCGTTCGACGCAATATTAATTACACTTTTATTTGTTCACTTTCCCATAAGGAAGGAACATATCTTTTTAAATATTTGTCATTAATAAATCTCATGTGCTTGGTGCCGTCTAAATCTTCTAAATGATAGACTCCATTAGGTAACACACTATTTACTTTATATGACCCTTCCCAATTGGGCGACCATTTGCCATACTTCGGATCCTTGCTATCCAAAGGGAGTATTGTTTTCCAAACCAACTCACCCGGCTAAAGAACTTGGCTATAACTTTTTTATTGTAAAACTTAGTCATTCTTTGTTTCTGGACTTACAATCTATCTAGGACGTCCAATTTTAATTCGTCTAACTCCAACAAGTTTTGAATTAATGAATCAACATATTCACCATCATTTACCTTATGTTGCAGACATACTCTAATTGAATGCACGTTGATTTCCATAGGCAAAACGGCCTCCTGTCCATAAGTAAGTTGGAAATGAGTAACCTTGGTACTTGACCGAAGCGACGCCATATAAGCCCATAAGGCCTTGTTTAGACATTCGTGCCAATTTCTGGCATTTTCATCTATCATTTTTCTTATGATATTTTTTAGAATCTTATTAGAAAATTCCATCTATCTGTTAGATTGAGCGTGATATGGTGTAAAGTTCACTAACTTAACTCCAAACTCGCTCAAGAATTCCTTCACTTAATCTCCATTCAAGAAAGTTCCGTGATCTACCATCAAAGTTTGTGAGATTCCAAATCTACAAATAATATGATCAAGGATAAATTCTATGACACTCTTTTGGGTGATCTCTTTTAAAGGCATCGCTTTTACCCACTTAGTAAAAAAGTTAGTTGCAACTATAATAAAGGTATGTTGCTTGGACGATGTGGGATAAATTTTCCCTATCAGATCTATCGCCCAGAACGGCAAATGTTTGATAATGGGTGCCATCTCTCTTACCAGCGCTCTTTGTATCGAGCCATGCTTTTGGCATGCTAGACAACTCTTCGCGTATTGAACACATGATTCTCTCATCTTGGGCCAGAAGTATCCACTCCTAATAATTAACCATCTCATCATTGGCTGGCTTGATGAGCTCCACATATCCCTTCATGCACTACAGCTATGATCGTTCTAGCTTCTTGAGAACTTACACATTTCAGTAATATACCATCAGAGCATTGTTTGAATAACTCTTCATCTATCAATGTATAATATAGCAAACGCAACGTCATTTTTCTATCACCTTCTTTATTAGGTTCTTTAAGGAACCTTTTAATCTTTGTCCTCCAATTTATTGCATCTTCATCCTGTATGCAATGAATTTCCGTTCTTTTCGCCCTTCTTTGGACTACGGGAAATATTACTCCATATTCACGAGTAGATTCCCAATTTAAGACTTTTGAATATCCTAAGGCCATCTGGGGTAGCTCATTTGCTATGTCATTATATATCCTATTGACACATTGAAACTCTACGTGGTCGAATTCTTTCAACAATTCTTGGGCGATTTCATATTGATTTATAATGCAATCACTTTGGCACTTGAAATTACCGATCAATTGGTGAATCACCAATTGAGAATCGTCCCTAACAATTACATTCCTTATCTCCATAGCTATCATTAATTCTAAACCCACAATTAAGACTTCATATTCAGCTTGATTATTGGTGCATATTCTATCCAAAGTGAATACGAACTTATAACAAATCCTAAAGGATTTATCAATACTACTCCTACTCTTGCGCCTTTAGAAGTTTTTGACCCATCGAAATATAAAACCAAGGTATTAATTTCAATGAGTTAATTTCTAATTCAATTTCCTCAGGCATGTCAAGGCATGGATGATCGGCCAGAAAGTTAGCCAAAGCCTAATTTGATAACGCTAAAGTCCAAAAACCCATCCTTTGATGTAAAATAGGGCGAGAGAACATATATTTGATCAAATGTACTTTAAAAACCAAATAAACGGTTATAGGCCTTAAATAAAGCACTTAATTTTGTACATGTGAAATACAATGCAAGACATAATTTTTCAATGGCAGAGTAATTACATTCACATTTTGTTAATCGTCTACTCAAATAGTAAATAGCCATTTCTTCTCCAAATTGGTCTTCTTGCGCGACCATTTCAGTTATTGATTCTTGTTCATCCGATATATATACTTTTATTGGTCGTCCTTGGATTGGTGACACCAGCACTGGTGGACTTGATAAATATGTCTTTAAGCTTTCAAAAGCCTTTTGGTGCTCTTCTTTTCAGACGAATTCGTCTTGATTTTTTAACTTTAAAAGCAGCGCAGTTAGAAATAAAGCGTCTTAAAAAGTTTACTTGTTTTAGAAACCTTTGTAATTCCTTTTTATTGTTAGGTGGTTTGGCCTTTAAGATGACAGTCGCTTTATTTTTGTCAAGTTCAATTCACCTTTTGTGCACTAGAAAATCAAGGAAATTTCCTGCATTAACACCAAATGCACATTTTAAGGGATTCAGTTTTAGTTTATATTACCTCATTCCCTCAAATGAACATCTCAATTGTTCAAAATGGTCTTCTTTTTTAATAGATTTGACCACTATATCATCTACATACATCTCAACAAACTTGCATATTATATCGTGAAAAATCAAGTTCATTGCCCTTTGATAGGTCGTTCCAGCATTTTTCATGCCGAAAGACATAACTACTCATTCAAAACATTTTAAAGATCCAGGGCATCTAAAGCCAGTTTTGTGTATATCTTCCTCAACTATAAATTTGATTATATCCTGAATACCCATCCATGAAGGAATATATATTACGTGCCCGACAGTTGAATCTACTAAAGAATATACCGCAAGCATTGGATATTAATCTTTGGGTGTGGCCATGTTTAGGTTCCTAAAATCTATGCACACCCTTAACTTACCATTCTTTTTTAGTACTGGCACGATATTGGACAACTACTTAATGTATCTGGCTGTTCTAATAAAGTCTGCTTTTAATAATCTCTCTATCTCTTTCTTTATCTCGGGAAGTATATTATGAGCAAAACGCCTAAGGTGTTGTTTATCAGGTTTGAAATTTGGCTTGATTGACAATCTATGTTCTACTAAATTTCTATCAAACAAGCATATGTTCATATTCTCAAGCAAAACAATCTTTATATTCTTTTAATAAAACGATTAATTTGTCACTAACCTCTTGATTGAGTATTTGACTGACGAATGTTGGAGGATCTTCCCCTTCATTGCCAATATTCACTTTAATCAGAGGGTCTTGTGTTTGAGCATATCTAGGCTTGGTGATCCCTATTACTTCATCATCCATGTCTTTTATAGGCATTTCTTCTTCTAAACAATCCACTTTGTTGACTTCTCGACCAATATTTTGTTTCAACTCGAACACTGCCAATTTGTCTCCCAATACTTTCAAAACTACTTCTTCTTTCAACTTGTCTTTGCATTCCTTATTTTTGAAAGCCAATAACTTGGCTTTGAAGGCCTGAATATTGGCCATTTGCCTTTGTTGCTTATAGCTTATTTAACACTCTTTGATTACTTTTTTGCCAATTACTGGCTCCTCCAGGGCCACTATGTTTGGACTGATTTGACTGAATATATCAGTGAGCTCATCTACTGAAAACGGCTCTTCCCTCCGCGCAACAATTTGAGTTTCTTCTCCATCTGGACTACTCTTACAGGTCCATAATTTTCCTCGTACATGAACCTTTCCACGAAGTTTGCTTCTGCGACAAAATGTCTATGATCTGCCTGCACCACTTCTGCTTCACCCTTGTCATTCCAGAAAACCAAGCATTGATGGAGCAATGAAGGTATACAACGACTTTCGTGCATCCAATCCCTTCCTAATAACACATTGTAATTGGTAGGACCATCTATCACAAAAAAGACTGTGGTCTTAGTAGTTACCCCAACAGTTATGTCCAATGGCATAACCCCTTTAGTTGAAGTTGCTCCTCCATTGAAACTTGTAAGGATGACTTCTATTGGAATCATATCACTCTCTGTCTTTGCAACTTTCCTCATCATCATATATGGGATGGTATTTATAGCTGCTCAATTATCAATGAGTACTTTCACAACATGTATACCGTTAACTAGGGCCTTAACGTACAATGGCCTCAAGTGTTTGGTCAACTTCATGGCTGGCCTTTTAAAAATAACCTTTTTAGCAGCGTCTATTTCCACTTCTTACTTGTCCTCTATTAAGCTATCATTTTGTGATAAGTCAACGTGCAGTATGTCGCACTGAGCTTCTGCTTCTTGGACTTCTTTTTTACTACTTTCAGGAGCTTCCTTTTCAGTTACCCAACCTGTGGGAGAAGGCAATATTCTTGGAGGTGATCCATACTTTTCAGAGCGATGTACTCTCTTTTTCCTTTTGGATGTCCTGTACAACACATAATAATCGAACGAACGCCCAGATGGTTCCCCCAACAAGTCCACTTCACGAACTCCCTCTCGATGTGATTGTTTCAACAGAATATTACGCGATACTCCTCTCTTTCTTCTTTCTGGCTCCAGATCAATTTCTTATTCGATGTCCGTCATGCCACCATCATCTTCATCATCGTAGGCCCTTTTGGAAGTTTGGCATTCTTCACATTCCAGCGCACACACTTCTTCTTCGTTATCCTTTCTTTCATCATAGGCCCCTCTGGAAGTTGGGTCTTCTTCACAGTCCAGCACATTCGTTTCTTCTTCATTATCCTCTCTTTCTTCTTCATTCTCTTTGTTCTTGAATCGTTGGCTAGTAAATAGTTATTAGCCATTACAGGAGGTAATATACCGAACTGAATAGTAAGGGACTCATCTGGATCTTCTTCATCCCTTCTGTCTCGCTGAAATTTCGATCTCCCAGAAGAACTTTCTGGCAATTCCCCATCGATTCGCCTGTACCAGTCTCTTCACTGTCTTTGAGGACATTTTGATTGGCCACCTCGAGTAGCTTAGGGGCCTTAGGCCATGGAAATCCCTATTGTTGCCTCATCATTCGTCCATAATTCCTTTGAAAATGCCTTTGTTGGGTTCTAGTCATCTCATTTAAGGGTGTCACCCTCTCTACATTATATTGGAATGAATGTCATACATGTGTTTGGCGAGGTTGCGGCTTAAATGTCCTTACATTATTCGTTGGCCTGAACTGTTTCTCAAAAGGCGATCCTCTATAAAATGACGTACCTTGCCCTCTAACGGCTACGCGTTTGGAACAACATCAGGGCGATGGTGACGATGCCCTGCTCTTGAGCTCCCTGTTTTCGCATTCAATTCTCATTTACATCTTGCACATAGGACATCTTCATCCTACTTGGGTTCCTTCTCTTTGATGCGTTTGAAGACACTGGGAAGTGGCCCAGAGTCCTCTTCTCCGTCATCTATGACCAACTTGAATTTTGGCAACTTGTTTTTCAAACCAGTCATCACCATATTTACTCCAATTGGTTGTGGGAAAGGGTTCTCATCCACTGCAATCTTCTTCTTATCTTCAAACGTAATTCGTCCTGATTCAATGACATCCTGTAATATATGGCGAAAAACCAAACAGTTGTTAGTCAAATGTGACCATACATTATGCCACTTATAATATTTTTTTTACCCTTAATTTGTTCAGGGCTTGGCAACTTATGTTTATCGCTCAACTTTATCTGCTTATCCTTATATAATTTATCAAATATAAGGTCAGCTTTAGTTACATCGAACGAGAACGTTCTAACCTTTTTGTTTTCATGTTTTCTAGGCTCATCCTTGCCCGATGCTCTAGGCTTAGCCATTATAGAACAAGTATATGCATCTCATTTGATTAATTCGACCAAATATACTTCGATTTGGTCGTAATATTCGACATTAATAGTATGAATATCAAAATTTGGGTCTCTATAATAAGTCTCCTTGTTAGAATTTTTCATTTGCTTTTCTTCTCTTATTAATCGTTCATACCTAATCACGTTTGCGCTCAATTTGAAAAGTTCTGGAAATTTCCTGTCTTAGAATTTCTTTTTTATATCGAAACTTAGACAGCTTTGAGAGATTTTAACAAATTCCTTTTCGGGAAAAGGTACAAAACACTTACTTCTTGCCGTTTTGAACCCTTGAAGGAAACCTTCTGCCCATTCATTTGGCATTTGACGTAGATTTGCCAAATCAGCCAAATTCACTTCAGATTCAATCTTGTAAAACTGAGCATGAAACAATTGTTCCAATTGTTGTCATGTTTGAACAGAGTTTGCAGCAAGTTAATGAATCAGGAGAAGGCTACTCTTGTTAATGAATTAGGGAACAACCTCATTTTATGGTAGTCGGTTACTTCACCACTCTGCAGTGTGAATTGCCCTATGTGTTCTAGGGTAGATACTTTCCCTAAACCAGTGAATAATGAAAATTCTGGCACTTTGTACCCTCTAGGCCATGGATATGCTTGATCTACCCAATCAGGGTATGGCTTTGTGTAAGTAGACCTGGTGACAGGATGTACCCTAAGAGCCATTTGATCCTGTACTATCTCCATGATTTGATTCCTCAACATGACATTGGTATCATATGAAATTCTTACGAGTTTGTTTAATGGTTAAATCGCTTGAAACCTAATATTTGGTCCTTTGTTGGCAACAAAATTGTCATTGTTTGGGACGTTATTACCATTAAACTGAGTGTTCAAACCATCATTAATACGCGGGGCGTTCTGTCTATCATTCAGGACATTATCTCATATAATTGAATTACTTCCGAGGTTGATAATCCCATTACCACCATTCAAGTCTGGCATCCCAGTGCCCCCCTGGTTTGAAGTAGATGGACCAAATGGTGGCTCTGGTCCTTGATTTAAGTTCAAACCAGAAGAATTATGTGGTGAATTATGTCCCACAATTGTTTTGGTTTCAAAGTGGTTTGCAACAGGCATAATCGTTGACACACTTAGCCTACTAACTTGTTCATTATCTCATTTAATGTATTCAGTTGTTTGGCCATATTATCATAATGTGCATTCTCACTTTGGGTAAATCTTTCCAAATTATGAACATTTCATAGATTTACCTGTTCAACACCATCCTGTGTGAGTTCGTCGAGCAATGCAAGCATGGTTCGAGAACTCAACTCTATCATTGGTTCGTAACGACTGTGATTGCTTTGACTTTGTCCCTCTGTTCTTGGAGAGTTTTACTACTCCTCATATCGCTCGACTATAGACTAGACTACTCCCTGACTTGCTGGTTCCTTATCAGAATGTCTATAAGTCATAATGCTTCACTTTTTATATCTTCAACACTAAACACTAATATCTCACTGGGCGTGCCAAATTGTTTCGCTCGGGTAGTCTCCAACAATTAAAAAAGAAATTCAGACGATTGTGTAAGGACAAACATTTTGAGACAAAGTCCAAAAAATGGGTGCTTTATTGATGAGAGTTATAATGGGAAATAAACAGAATGTATCTAAGGGGCGCAAGCACAAGAGTACTGAAAAGGGATAATTAAAGTTAATCTAAGAAATTGAAATTACATATTCTCTATTTGAGAGTGTTTGATTCGGGGTCCTTTCCTCTATGTCTATTCTTCCTTTTATATTCTCATGATGATTTTTTCGTGACAAATCGCTTGGAAACTGCTTAATTGCTTTCTAACTACCCACTTTATTCATGGTGGCTAACTCGTTGTGGAACTGTCATCTCTAGCTGCTGCCATTACTCTTTGTCGTTCAACTGCCTTCAAATGGGTTTCTTAAATCGTGGAATGTAATAATCGGCTCGATAACTGTTTCAGTAACTGCTATTCTGGATGATCATAATATCTCATGTATTAAAATTCTGGGCGACTCAAAGGTTCGAGCGAGAACGAGGTTGTCGCTCTGAGCAACCGTGAGACACTCCATTTGCCCAAATTCTTGGCGTCTTGCAGGCTTGAGCGATGATGCTACTGTGTTCGTGGGCTTCCTCTGTATTCACCAATAACCTTATTTGGGCCTTTATCCTGGACTCTCCAATCGGACCTCACTCTTTGGGCTCTTTAATTTGGACAGTACTTTTAGTGTGTCAACAGTCAGGACACTCGATATAAATGAAGTAAAATAATATTATTCATTATCACCACTGATGATCTCCCATATATATCTTATCTCGCTGGTCTCTGTCTTATATCATTGATGCCAAGAGTCTTGATTAAGGAGCCGAGCCAAGTGCATGGCAAATCTTTGTCCGTGCTTGTTTGTTTGTTTTTGTCGCGTGTTGATTCAACTAAGCTACTTACAAGCTTATCTGCATTCTTTAAATGGTATTTAATCGACTTGAGTTGTTAATAAACCCCCATTTAGGAAGAATTTATAAACATTTTAATTTATCAATAGATAAAAATATGTGGTGGATAAATAGATAGTAGTTATAAATTTTTTGAAATGTACGGTTGAAAATGATGTTTGTCTATTTATAATTTTTGACAAACGGAGGTTAAGTCAACTTCGAAAGTTTATCAACTTGCTAAGAGGCTTAAACTACAAATAGATATAAAAAAAATAAATACGAAGAAAATTTATGAATAGCCCCGATCCAAAAAAATAATAATTTATGAATAGCCGAATATGAAATATTTTGAATTCGATAGCAAGCTTATTAAGAAAATTAATATAAAAGGTAAATCATATGGTTTATTCAGAAGCTTTTTAAAGTGGATCATTTCTCCATTAGCAATGGAAAGACAAATTTGATCATTTCTAAATCTTTTCCTTTTCTCTACATTTTTAACATTTTAGTTCTTCGTAAAAAACAGCGGTATAACAATTTTGGCGCAAATGGTCATTTTGAACGGTTTCACCTATAAGTTGTTAGTTTGGTCTTTGGAATGTAATTGACCTTATTATTTTTCTATTTGACGGGACATTTTCTCATACATATGTTTGTTCACGTCCATCAATAAACCCCAATAATCGCTCGTCAATGTATTTATATAGAAACATAACCGACGTTTTCCATCTTGTTTAATTAGTTTCTTGTTGACATTTTTTTTTTATTGAGTGAGATCTTAAAGATCTTCCAATTGTTACATGGTTTAAACTTAAACGATTATAAATAAAAGTAAATTATGAGAAAATTTAAAAATAGAAGTATGCATAGTGTAATTTTTTGGTTTTGAATTCAATGACAAGCATATTAAGAAAATGAAATTTAAAAGGTAAATTATATGGTGCATTCACAAGCTCTTTAAAATTGGGCCATTGCTCCATTGGCAACTTTGTTTGATGCACAAACTTTCCAAATGAAATCTAAAACAATAGACTGTTTCGATCAATTCTAAATCTTTAAGGCCTATGTTAAAATTTGTCCATGATTGGTAGAAATTTTTTTTGGGAATAGATTTTGTGAGAAGTGATTTTTTTAAAGAATGTTTAGTTAAAAAATATGTAAAAGTTAAGCATTCGCGTGCAAAACTATTGTTGAAAGAATGTGTGGTTGAAAATAAATTTTAGGAAAATAAAGACCAAAAAGAATCTTAGAGGCTGTCTGGCCACGATTAATTTTGAGGTAAAATTCCTTTTCTGACCGTTGAAGGCCCACAACAGTAACAATTCCAATATTGCGGCTGGCTCTTGCGTGAGAAACGGTCAAAAAGCAACGGCCAAAAAATCAATTTTCACAATTTGAAAAGCCCTCCCAAACAGGCTGTTAATAAGTTCGAATACCCATGACCCATCCAAGGTGACTTCGAGATTTGAAACCCTTTCGTAAAGAGTCGTTAAATCAAGTTCTAGCTTATCGTGCGTTTGATAAAATTTTGCTAAAATTTAATCAACTTTTCAAGTATCAAATTGCAAATAATTTATTCTCAAAGGCTAAGTCACTCACTTTCCATATTAATTGCTCAATTAAGTACGTTGCTCTTGAAAAAGTACTTTCCCTTCCAATTGCTCCAGAAAAGTAAAGAACTTGAAAGTGACATGAAAATCATAGGAATTAATGTCACCCAAAAACATGATTAAACAATCATTGTTAGTCATTACTACATTAGTACTTATAATCTAAAATCATACAATAATCATCTGAAATAAAGTAGGGTTAACATAGTCAATTAGTAGGAAACTAAAAGGACATAACCGGAGGGAAGGGGAGGGGTAGGTAGGTAGATAGGGTAAATTTGCCTATGGCTTTCAAATTTCCAAATTGCTAGAAAATTGGGCCATCATAAACAACAATTTCTATTCTAACTGCACTAAGCGGAGACAGAGCCACAGGAGAGACTCATCAACAGTATAGCCGCTTGCTCTTCTTCTCTCAATTTGCTCATCAGTTTTCCTGATCTCTGCAACATCACTTCACTTCCAAATGCCATAAATCGCATTTTCAAAATCTCTCTAATTTCATTGCTTTTATCGGTGCTGCTCCTTCTCTTTTTCTTTCCGGTTCGTGCAGTTTCCAATCCCAGAAGCTGCCTTCTCTTCTTATTGTACTTTATCCCACAAGCATTACATAATGACTAAAAATAAAGCAAAACCCATAACAAGAAATAAGTTTTTAAACTTAAAATTTAACAAAAATAAGCAAAAAATTAAAACATAAGTTGTATTTCATTACCTTAGGGCCTGATGGGCCACCTCTCCAAAGGGGAGTTTTTGTAGTGTGGCATGAACTGCAAGTTTTAATCTGGGTTGAAGGGTTTTTCTCCTTTGCATCTGGTGTCTGTGGAACAAAAACAAGATTAGAGTTAGAATTCAAGATTTGATTACAAATCAACATCAAAATCATAAGAAATTATGATCATCATACTCCTCACCTTCTCTTCTTTCAGATCCATATCATCAAGCAGATTATTTCTACTCAAAAAGATCAAGAAAAAGACACTGACAGGTGTACAGTTTGTGTAAGCACCAGTACTGTATAACTCTTGGTGGGTGTGTCTATAATTTATACAGTCGACAGTAGAATCAAACCTTTAACAAAAGATAAAAAAGAAAACCCACAAAAAATTTCACAAAAATTCTAGAGAGAGAACAGAAAACAGTACTGATTTTGGTGATCACAGGTTCGATAGAGAGAGATTGTGTAGGCAGACTTTAGGGCATTATATACGAGAATATAACGGGAAGAGAGGGAGCCAAACAAGGAAGCTGCTGGACACTAGTCAGCCGTACACGAAACCCTAGCAAACGCTATATTTCATGTAAAATGACTAAAATAACCTTAATCAAACTTTCAACTAGGACATTCTTGGCCGTTGATCTACCTATGGTCATGATCTTCTCAACTTGTGATCCCCCTTGGCACCTTGTGATGAGTCACCAAGTTACGAGTGGATTTTTCTTTTTATAAACATTTTCTTTTTGCTATAAATAGGTACAAGTGGAAAAAGGAATTTGCCACGAAAGATTAGACTTGTTAGATTAGAACGTGCAAACCGAATTTAGAGAAAATGATAGATAATTACTTTTTTTTTCCAGGATAAAGAGTGAGAACTTGACTTTCGCACCACAAATCACGTGGGCTACAGAGTTTATGCGAGTTGGATCAGTTAGCCAGGCATGCGTCGATTTAATTAGTGTAAATTTCGGAAAGTTCGATTTTTAAAATAAAGATAGTTTACTTCAAATAGTGAAAGAATGAAAGTGACGCATGTGTCGAATTCGACTAACGATTTTCATCTATCCTACTTTGTCGTTTTTTGTTTGTTCACCTTCCTAAATCCTAATGTAATCTTTCTCAAATTCAACTGCATTGAAGAAAAAGACAAGGAACAATAGGACCAAACAAATAAAAGCTGACCAAGATTACCCATTATTCTCTAATCAGTTGTGAACAAAAATGACTTGATATGATTATGAAAATAGCTTTTTGTAATAAATGTTCTGTCATATTTAGTTCGGTATATTACGAGTTTATTTGGTAAAGATTTTTTTTAAAAATAAATTTTCCTCACACATTTTATATGGCCCACAATTTTATAACTAAATCTTCTCATAAAAAAAAAAAAAAAAATCATTTTTCACTTGAAAAATTTTATCCCAAACAAACATCAAACATGTTGACATAACAACTTCGGAGAAGGAGAAGATGGAGTCCAAAAAAAAAAGGGGGGGAAAAATCGAAATTTGAAGAGGCTTGAAACACATGAAGTAAAGTCGTTCACAAATCAGTATCCCCGCTCCCCCCTTCTTCTTGAGATATCTTATGAGATCTACTGGATAATATCCCCAACGAATTACAAGCTTGTCGAGTTTGCATCTAGCAAAGAATAAAACTCGTAAAGAAACATATAACAATATAAGAATCTAAATTTTAGAGTTTGTGAGCTTTGGAAGATGAATACTATCAACATATGTGTAGAGTTAGCACGTTTCTTCCAAACGATACGTCTATATATAGACGTGAGATAACTTTTTTACAAATTGATGTATTCCTTAATGAAAGAGTCATCTTTTTCATATCTATATCGAACAATTGAATCTTCGATGATTAATTCGTTCGAGCGAGCATACAGAAGTAAGTTATTTTGCCTTATGTTCTGGCTGGTGCAAGTAGAAAATGCAAACTTGCAAGGCTTCCGCTTTACTCCTAATCAATGTATCGTGGTGAATAATTTCCAAACAAAAAAGGCACTAAAAATAAAACATTTGTATAAAAATAAAATTTTAACTGTGACATTAATATTTTATAGATGACAAAAGCAAAGTAACAGAAGCAAGAGAATAGATTTGATTTTGACAGTCTAGAAATGTGCCCCGAGAATTTGAGTTGACCTCATAGCTGCCAACGGTCAAAAGTCATTGCACCTGCCATTCTATTTGACCAGTTTACTTTTTACAATTATAATATTTATTAGGTGCAAGCAACGTGCAATGCACGTTTACTTAATTTATATTAATATTTTTGTTTAATAATTAATTTGTTATTAATAAAGATGTAATTTTTTTTGGTTAATTAAGGGCGTGTTTGGGTACGCTGCAAGGAGGAAGGAAAATCGATTATGTTACCGTTTTTTTTTAAACCTACAGCCCTACAGTGAGAGAATTGGTCCAAAATTGCGGCTCCCAACGGCATGAATTGTGTTGCCAACGACTTGATTTCTGCTGAAAAGCAGAAACAGACACCCTATAAATAATTAATGATGTAATGTTTATATAATTGATAAATAATTAGATGTGTGATTTTGATATTATGATGTAGGTTGGTGAGATTGAAGAAAATAAGCAAAAATAGACAAATTTGAAAAAATGGCTAAATTGTAAGGGATCCAAAGTCTGGGGGATAAAATGTAAATACTTAAAAGTTGTGTCGAATCTCACGATGAAAATTTGAGAGTGCTCGGAGTCAATTGAATAAAGGAAGATGTTAAGGGGATCAAATTTAGTCAAAAGATGATCACAAATCAATTTCCAACCGAAAAGTTATGCTCCGGTTTTTTAGTCTCATATTGAGACCTATTTTTGGCATAGGAATTGATCGAATTGGAGAATAATGTCTGAATCAAAATTGTAGCCAGATGAGTTAGCTTTCCAACTCATTTTGAATCGCCTCAATCTGACATCAGAATAAAAAGTTATAATAAAAACATTGAAAGAAGACGCAGCTGTCTGTTTAAAACAAGAAATTTCGTTACATAGTCAGTTATATTGAGACCTATTTTTGGCACAGAAAGTGATCCAATTGGAGAATGATGTCTGAATCAAAGTTGTAACCAGATGAGTTAGCTTTCCAACTCATTTTGAATCGCCTCAATCGGATATCGAAATACAAAGTCATGATAAAAACACTGAAGGAAGGTGCAGCTGTCTGTTTAAAACAAGAAATTCTGTTACATAGTCCGTTATATTGAGACATATTTTTGGCATAGAAAGTGATCGAATTGGAGAATAATGTCTGAATCACAGTTGTAGCCAGATGAGTTAGCTTTCCAACTCATTTTAAATCGCCTCAATTGGATATCAGAATACAAAGTTATAATAAAAACACTGAAAGAAGGTGTAACTGCCTGTTTAAAATAAGAAATTTCGTTACATAGTCCGTTATATTGAGACCTATTTTTGGTATAGAAAGTGATCGAATTGGAGAATGATGTCTGAATCAAAGTTGTAGCCAGATGAGTTAGCTTTCTAACGCATTTTGAATCGCCTCAATCGGATATCAGAATACAAAGTTATGATAAAAACACTGAAGGAAGGTGCAGCTGCCTGTTTAAAACAAGAAATTCCGTTACATAGTCCGTTATATTGAGACAATTTTTGGCATATAAAGTGGTCGAATTGGAGAATGATGTCTGAACCAAAGTTGTAATCAAATGAGTTAGATTTCCAACGCATTTTGAATTGTCTCAATCGGATATCGGAATACAAAGTCATGATAAAAACACTGAAGGAAGGTGCAGCTGCCTGTTTAAAACAAGAAATTCTGTTACATAGTCTGTTATATTGAGACATATTTTTGGCATAGAAAGTGATCGAATTGGAGAATGATGTCTGAATCAAAGTTGTAGCCAGATGAGTTAGCTTTCCAACTCATTTTGAATCGCCTCAATCGGATATATCAGAATACAAAGTTATAATAAAAACACTGAAAAAGGTGCAGCTACCTGTTTAAAACAAGAAATTTCGTTACATAGTCCGTTATATTGAGACCTATTTTTGGTATAGAAAGTGATCGAATTGGAGAATGATGTCTGAATCAAAGTTGTAGCAAGATGAGTTAGCTTTCCAACGCATTTTGAATCGCCTTAATCGGATATCGGAATACAAAGTTATGATAAAAACACTGAAATAAGGTGCAGCTGCCTGTTTAAAACAAGAAATTCCGTTACATAGTCCGTTATATTGAGACATATATTTGGCATAGAAAGTGATCGAATTGAAGAATGATGTCTGAATCAAAGTTGTAGCCAGATGGGTTAGCTTTCCAACGCATTTTGAATCGTCTCAATCGAATATCGTAATACAAAGTTATTATAAAAACACTGAAAGAAGGTGCAGCTGCCTGTTTAAACAAGAAATTCCGTTACATAATCCGTTAAAACAACAAATTCTATTAGTTTTTCCGTTAAACCAATAAATTCCGTTAAATAGGCACTTTTTATATATAGAAAGATATTTATATAATCATACTTGAAAATAGTGAAAACAATGCTAGGATGCCGGAGAGGGTTTGACACCCTTCTTGATAGGCTCTTCACAACAGGGGAGGGGGGATTTTTTTTTATTTTTTAATTCATATGGATCCCACATGGGTCCCACCACAAATGTGAGGAGATGTCATCGAAAGTGTCAAATATATTCTGGCAAAATGGCATTTTCCTAATAGTGATGGATGTTATTGGTGTTGTCAAAATTCGGATAATTGATTTAAAAAATAATTTTTGAAATAGATGAATGTGATGTTATCAGTTGAATTGTCAATCAATATTGTCAAACTAGATTATACATGTAGCACGATTGTACTTTTTAATGAACTAATTTACGTATCCTGTGTTTGAGCCACTAAAAATGCATTTTGTAATAGTAGATTAATGTAGAACGTATGGTTAAAAAATAAAGAAAACTTTTGAATTTTAGCCCCTATTTGGTACCCATTAAAATTTTCATTCTCATTCTTCTACTCATTTTCAACCACACATTCTTCATCAATCTACTATTCCAAAATACATTCTTCCAAAATAATATCTATCCAACACACCCTTATGTAGTATTATTTTATTGAAAAATGTGTGGTTGAAAAGAAAAAAAGAAAATATATATTTTGAAAATAACGAAAATAAAATCGAAGCTTATTCTAAATTTTGATTATTGAAATAATTGCTCGCATTTAAACGTGTTTGACTGTAGCAGTTTTTTAGCTAGTGTTGTGCAATACGCGAACACTAGAATAAAAAAGAACAATAATAATAAGATCAACACACAGAAATTTAAGTGATTCTACAATATGTTTATGTCCACTGTATACCGCGAATAATCCACTAACTTCGAATAAGGTTACAATAGATAACTTACATAGAATCACAATTTTGAAATTAACCTTACAATATTGTATCGTATGGCACCCCAACTTATTTACATCTAACCTAATGGGCTAGTTGATTTCACTATGGGTTTGACTTGTCGGTCCGTCGCCTCCGCTCCATCAACTTGCCTCATGGCTCCTACATACAAAATATATAAGCCACCTAATCAACGGCTGGTTGAAATTTGCTCTATTATTTTCAAACCTACGGTATGGTCTCGACTTACTTTTTGTGAAAAAAATGTCATCTCCTATTCCTCAATTTCTTAAAACAATATAAGAACTTGATGATTTGAAATTGTTTTATTTGATGTTAACAAAGTACACGAAACACTCATAGTGATTTTAGCAAGACGTCTATAGTTGAAAAATACTACTTCGATTATTTGTAATTTATTTTGGCTATTAAAATGAGATTTAGAGGGTGTTTGGTGGAAATTAAAATTAGATTTTTAGTACATTGTGATAAAAGTTTTTGAAATGTGTGGTCGAAAAGTTGTGGGACCTATGAAAGATGTGGTTAATATAGATTGTTTGACTTTGACTTGTATTAAAATCAAATTTTAATTTGAACCAAACATGAGCTTAAGGTTAGTTAGCTTAACGGCACAATTCTATTCCATTTATTGAATCATATGAGATTTTAACGGGTCTCGTCTCTATAATCGGCTCCTGCGAATATCAACTTTGATACATGGAAACAAGATTTTAATTAATTGAAGTTGAACATAAGAACCCTAATTATATTTGCTTGCCAAATCATGATAGATTATAAGTAAATAAGCGAAATTTAGGATAAATGACTACTTTATGGTTAAATTTAAAAATATAGGATACCTATTCTAATAATAATTATCTCAAAATAAGTAATTTTAACATAGATACTACAATTATCGAGTGAATGATATGAGTAGCAGGTACTGAGGGAAAACCAATCAGATTAAAATTATGATTTGGATATACATATCTTGAGATCAATCGTTTGTGATACACATAAAGGGCACGTGCTAGGATCTCAATTTTAGTTAAATGCGATTTTTCTCTTGTTATTTAGGAGTAGAATTGGAATGGCTATTGCTTTACCTTACAATATCTAAAGAGAAAGAAACAGGTAAAAGTAAAAAGTTTATTTTAACTTATTTTTAAGCTTGGCCAAACAAGATCCAATTAACCATAATACAATAATGCATGTTATTAATTTTATTAGTACTTCAATGTAAGGAGAAAAGGGCCATATTGTTTTGTCTGGCCACCAAATAATTCCTAAATAATTAATTTGGTTTATTTGTTTTCAGGTAATTTCTTCTTCTAATTTGCTATGCAAGTTGCAAGTAGAGGACATCTGACAGTTGTTTCCGTTTTTCTGTCCAATTTTTAAGAATAAATGTTGTCGGGTGCAAATCTAAAAAGGATGAGCCGCATCCTTGATGACTCTCACCTGCCCTGTCCTGGGTTTTTGTGAAAGAGGTAAATCGCAGGTTATGCCTTCAAGGATACAGGGTGGAAGGCTGCTTGTACACTTGCACTTATCCAATGGCTAAATCCATATTTCAGGATTCAAACCCTTGAAGCGACAGCATCAAGTAAAGTTGGAGTTTTTCCACCTTCCCCTTTTACTACTTGGAGATGTACCCTGTGGGCTTGTCTAGTGCAAATCTAGATATTATGTGCATGTGTGTTACATACTCACCCAAGTATTATAAGTTGTATTAGATATGTTATACTCAAAATGAAGTGGTATATGAGTTACGATCGATAGTCACAAGTCAAAAAATTTCGTACTGAATATGTCGTATTCAAAATGAGGGATAGGTGAACAACGATTGATTGTCGTGCGTCAAAAAAATGGAGACGACGACCAAGACAACAAATTGATCAATACAAAGCGTTCACTTCAAATTTTAAGGACGCAAGCACATAAATTAATGAATCTATTATCAGATGATGTCAAAACTATGCAAATCGAAGATTCGAGATGCTTAGTTCTACTTAAAATATATACAAGATGAGGCCATAAACTCCTCAAAATAATGGAAAGGCACACAAAAGACTAAAACCTTATAGATTTAATTTGACCTAGGCATAAACTCCTTAGAATAATAATACAAACATGTTTTATATCATCATAATAAGAAGTAAATAATTTAGTGAGCAGAAAAGAAGAAAATAAAACTAAACTCACTCGTAGAAATCGTATTTGGTCAAATCAAGAGCATCTTTTTTCTCTAGATTTGTCTCATAATGACATCGTGAAATTTTGACAATTGTTTTTGTTTGAACATAGTTGTAACAATTTCTTATGACAATAACGATCGGTCTTCATATGTTAGCATTTCAAATTACCGAAGAAATTGTGAATTCGAGTAATGTTATGCACATCTCGCAAAAATTAAAGAATATTATCTACTTTAGTTAAAACCCATCCGAATATCCGATTGTCTTATCCTTGACCCGTTTTAACCCATTTTTAGAAAAAATATATTTTGAAATAGTAATTTTTTGAAAAATGTAATTAAAAAGTGGGAAGAAGTTTTAAATTTAGGAGTAAAATTATTTTATGAGAATGAATTTTTTTAAAAAATAAAAATTGGAAAAAATGGAGCTCAAACATAGGCGAGGTGGGACATGAGAGGGTTGGGCTGTATTGCCATTTCTGACCCAAAATTTTGAAAATGGGCCAAACCTCAAAAGCCCAAATAAACCTGAAAATCCGAATTAAGACCAAATTCTAATTAAGGAACAATACATAACTCATACTTTTGAAGATCACATTTCATAAATAACAAACTCATTAAAATATTTCAAAAATCAGGTGGTAAATAAATTTATTAAAAATTAAAATATAATATAATATACATTAATTATTTCTACCCATGCCACCTCACCTACGACATCCTATCACCCCACTACACCACCTTCTCTCCACCTTTCCACCGGAGACGGCCATCAACTTTGGCGGCAGCTCCAGCGACTGTTCCAGTGGTCGCTCCGACGACTTAAAGATTTCTAGAAAATTAAAAATTGGAAATCACATCCCCCATGCCATGGATCCACCTACCACCACCCCACCCCGGCCTCCGCCTCCACCTCCTAAAAAATTTATCGAAAAAACTTCAAGTCACTTTATATAATCAAGTTGTTGACACGTGTTATCCGTGACTAATTGTGATCAAGTTTGTATTCAATGTGACTAATTGTGATCAAATTTGTGTTCAGTGTGACTGTTTGTGACCAATTGAATCTTAATTGTGACCGTATATGATCAAGTCACAATTAACACAAAATTGGTCACAAATGAGTCATAATCGGTCACAATTAACACAGAACTGGTCACAACCAGTCACAATCGGTCACATTTAACACAGAACTGATCACAACCCGTCACGAATTAACAAAAATGTTGGAAAATGCACTATATTACATTCACAAATTACCATGGGCGTGTTCGGTAGAGATTAAAATTGAAAAATTAGTCGCTATTGTTGACTTTTATCAGACGAATGTAACCCAATAACGACTATATTTTCAATTTTAATTGGATTTTAATCTTTACCAAATTGGCTCCATAATGAGAAGACAAATATTCTTGAAAAAGAGTAGGGTCATTTTACATCAAAATCTGCACTTCATAAAATCATGAGATACACAAACAAGAATTTTCATGTTACATCGTTGAGAAATAGAATGTCAAGATCTGATCGCCTAAGAACAACATCGTTTTAACTCAGAATTTTCTCATCAACTGTTGCTTTTTCTATGTTTTTAAGTACCTAATTATAACCCTAACACTTCGCCACTGCCTCTACCACCGCCACCTTCGCCGCCGCCAACAACTACCTCCACCTCTACCTTCAACAGAAACGCAACATCAATGCCATCGCCATCAACAACCACCTGCACGACTATCTCATCCAACCACCACTGAACAACCACCAACACCACTACTACACCACAATCGGGCCGGACTTCACAGCAACCTGGATGGCCACCATTAACACACCAAACTGCCACATCAACACACGTTCTCACAAATCCACCACCAGTGCACAACAACACACCACCACGACACCATCACATATTTCATCCCACTGCAACCACTGCCACAAAAAACAAAAACCCTGCGACGCCATTGAACCACCACAGATTCACACTAGCATCATTACTGTGACACCACCGCGACAACACTGCACCACTACAGATTCACACCAATCGCCGGAGCAACTACAACAACCATGACAAGAGACACCAGATCGCCACATCGACACCACCATTCTCATAGATCTACCACCATCGCACAACAACATACCACCACTGTACCATCACATATTTCTTCTCACTGTGACACCACCGCCACAAAAAAACCCCCATGACACCACCGCACCAATTGCTGTAGCAGCCACAAAAATCACGACAAGAGAGAAGCACGGGAGAGAGAGAGATTATCGTAAAGCAGAGGCGGACCTTGGGGTTTTTCGAAGACGACACTGCTTCAGATGTCGTCACTGCAGATATACCATTTCAACCGCTGCTTCAATCGTTGTGACGACGAGAAGAGAGAGGATAGCTACAGCAGTGAGGCGGTGGCGGCGACAATTTCTATTTGGGAGACGGTGCTGAGAGAGAATGGAGAGGAGCGGCGAGAGAGAGAAGAGAGATAAAGAAAGAACGAGTTTGGGGGAAATGAGGTGGGTGGAGAGAGGTAGGGTTGATTTCTAAATTAATTGAATTTAATAATATATTTATTTAATAATATATTAATTAAAACATCTGATTTTTAAAAGATTAAACTTCATACTTGATTTTTGAATATGAATCTTGAAAAGTAGGATTTTCTATAATTTTTCCTTCTAATTAACATAACTCAGTGAAAGCGGGAAACGAGTTAATTGTTTCGATGGTTACTAAATTTATGTCTATGTCTTCGATTGTTTACTGAAATTTAAAATATCGAATTTTGGCCATCGAACTTTGAAAAACGTTGTATGTTACTTACTAATATAACTTCCGTCTCAAACCTCTAACGAAATTAGTGGCGCGGGCTGACGGAATGCACATGTGGTGCCCTGTCACACCGTTAAACTTTGAGATGGTCTAATTTTGGCTACTAAATTTTGAAAAATGTCTTTTACAACTTACTGAATTTTGAGGTGATCGAATTTTGGCCACCGAACTTTGACCACTAAACTTTGAAAAATGTCTTCTATTGCTTACTATAAATTTGGATTTAATTAAGCCTCTGTTTAGCTCCCTTTAAAACAAAGTGTTTTTTTAATTCTCATATTCATTTTAATCATATATTTATACAATAAAATATTTTACACGTAAACTCAGGAAATTTCCTAACTTTTTAATCACGCATTCTTTAAAAAATCACCATTTAAAACTTCTTTTTTTAAAAAATAAAATAACAGGGGCTAAAGTTCGTTGTTAAAATTCGGATTTAATTTAATTTTAACAATAAATATACTGTATGTTTCATTGCAATTAGCAGTCACTTCCTTTGCACAATGTTAAATATAAATTTAATTTATTTTTGTAGAATTTTAAGCTATTTTCATCATAATATTTAAATTTTACAACGAAACATACAATAAATTAGTTGTTAAATAAAATTAAATCCAAATTTCTTGTGAGTCATAAAAGACATTTTTCAAAGTTTTTTGGCAAAAAGTCGACCATCGCTAAGTTTATTGGCCAAAATTCAACTATCTCAAAGTTCAGTATGCAAATTCAACCATCCCAAAGTTCAGCGAATATTAGAAGACATTTTTTAAAATTTCCTGCTCCACCCGGCGACTCCAAATGGAGATTAGGTAAATCTGCACGTGTAAATTTTTTTTTTTTTCCGATGTAAATCAGGCTACTCCAAGTTGGGTCTTACACATGTTCTGTTGAATGATTTGCCTTCACCATTTATCTTCCCAAGGGGAACGCTTTGGCTTGTCCGATTCTGAATAGTACATCTCCCAGTAGGGTATGAGGGTTGGGATCAGGAAATATAAATTGTTTTTTTTATTTTTTTTTATTTTAGGGCTGCAAAGATCAAGGAATGGAGGGTATTAAATTGGAGCAAAACAGATAAATTTGTCTGCCCTGATGTTCTTGAAACATGATCCTAGAACAGTTTTTTCTACTCTTCTAGGATTTTAAGTGGGAAAAGTAGTTATTGGTTAGATTAGTTAGGGTACCATCTCCGATGGTCTACACCAAAATTTGGTGTAATCTCTCCAACGCTAACATCAAATTTTACACCAAATTGATGTAAATCATTGGAGATGGTTTTACATTAAATTTTAAACCGAATTTTATTTTGAATTATTTTATTTTTACAAAAATCGTTAAATTGGAAATTATATTTAATGAACTAAAATATTGCATTTATCAATAAATTGACATAATACCATAAATTATAAAAAGTACATTGAATGCACAAGGAAAATTACATATAACAACAACTCACTTTAATTTATTGTTGAAATAATTATTACTTATTAATTTATTAGAATTTTAAAAAAAATGTCAAATAAAAATAATTATCATATTAAAATAATTATGAATTAATTACAATATATTAATAATACTAAAATATTAAATAAGGATATAGATAGAACAAACAATTTTTATAAAGTGTGAATAAGGGTAAAATGAGACTACATGAAAAACTCTATATTTGACGTAAATGAATAGTATTATACCAAATTTGGTGTAACAATACCATTGGAGAGGCCCTTCGGGCTTTTAACATACTTAAATTAAATTGGTAAGAGATTAATGTTCAATAGTAAAAAAATTGTTCTTTTTTGCTGAAATTTGAATATTCTGTTCGCAAAAGTGCAAAGCATAAACTCCAAGTTCCCAAATTTTTGGCATTTTGCTCTTCACCGGTTCATCCAATTTGGTTCATTTCAAGTAATTCAATTTTCGCAAGAATGAACAATTGAGGTGAATTTAATCGAGTATTAAACAATTGAGATTTATTGAGTACTGGTTTCATCAACCTTCTCAGTTTTCATCTCTTGGAATTTCTAATGTCCGACCTCGTGAAATTGAAAGGTAAAAGAAAGAAAATACGTCAACATCCCATTAATTTACGGAATGAGATTAGACGAGCTTACATGAAAGCAGAGTCTTACAACCAATGCTTTCGGAGTATCCGAAGACAGAGTCCGGAAAACGTAATCGTCGCTTTCATTCTGCCTGGTTCAAAAAGTACACTTGGTTGGAGTATTCGTCTTCAACAAACCAGGCTTCTTGTTTTCCTTGCTTTTTTTATTTTTGAATGATTGCAATCCGTCCACTCATTCGGCATTGGTCAGTGATGGATTTGACAATTGGAAGAGAATCAACGGCAAAGATTGTGCATTTCATTGTCATGTTGGTTCAAAGCCTGGATCATATCATAATAGGTGTGTAGGAAATGTTGAAGATTTCATGAAATCTTCTCAGCATACTTGTAAAGTGAGACAAAAACTCAACTTGTTTTTATGAATTATTGATTTTCATTTTCGCGTTTCTTCTCACGAATGGCTAGTTAAACAACTTGTTTGGATTTTTTTTAAAGATGCAATACTTTATACCAAACATAGACGATTTTTGGCAGAACCAAATGGTCATTTTAAAAGCAGCTGATGGATCAAGACAACTAATAAAACAAGCAAAAAAGGCAATAACAAGGAAAGTTCGACCAACTGCTATAGAAATTAACTCGAAATACACCAATATGTTGTGCATGAGAACTACAGTCTCATGCATGCCAAAACTGATCCACGGAGAAAGCTTATCGAATTAACGAGTCCGCAAATAAAACCGACTTGTACATTCACAAAAATTACATGTACGACACTTAATTTTTATTATTTGCTCCAACATAACACTGAAAACACTTTCCACATAGTATAACTGATGTGTGTGATGACATTTTTATCCGTATAGGAAAATAAATGAACAAGACATCCGAAGGTAGAAAAAACAAGGACTCTATAACGTTCGAGTGGTTTCGACTTGCATTTAAAGAACAAGTGTTACCATCTAACCTGGCTGATGCTATGACACGACCCAATTCATTATTTGGCCACCATAGAGGATCAAACATACTTTAGATTGCATCTCTTCAATCATATTGCATCTGGACCCGACACGAAAACACTACAGACAGCCCACCCAATTCTGAACAAAAGCTCGACCAGCCAGATCTAGAGTACTTCCAATAAGGAAAGAGACGTCCTGCAAGTTTTCCCGACCATGTCAATTTCACTGTTGATACACAAATATGAAAGTAAAGGTTCCAGAAAATATGCCATCAGATCAACCAACACTAGCATGAAACCCATATCAGTTCAAGTTAATGACCAACAAATGCCCCAACCTTGAGGAGTTTTCACCTCAAGTATATGTAACACCCAAAAATTATATGATAGTCAATAGGAGAAGAAACAACAAAATAATACACAGCAAAGAATTGCAACAATGGTAGTCAACAATCCGGTACAAATACAAACAACATGACTGGAAGAGCTTAAAAGCGATTCAAACTTAATTTTAACTAAACTTTCCGTGTCTTCTTTTGTACAAGTAAAAGAAGTTATGAGAGAGGAAAGAGAGTCACTTATTTTGTGAATAGTATGGGGTTTCTTTCAAAATAAGTAACTTATTTATTTTCCACATTGACCAACAAAAATATTTATTTGTTCTAGAACTTTTCCATTCAGTAGATGTTTTGAACTTATCCAAATATGCAGACAGTCGTGCAATGCTACACAGTTGCAGAGTCCATGAAGAGAGTGATTACTATACCTTCAACCGAATTTGAAACCCCCAGGTGGAACTGGAAGTTCACCTCCGAAGTTGAATCCAGATTGTGTAGTATCACCAGAGGGCAGCTGCTCATCCTCTTCTTCCAACCAATATGTTTCAAGTATCTTCACCGCCTTTTCGTATATTTCATTGTTGTCATGACTCTGAAGATTCTCAATCTTCTCTAGACCCTCCGCATCATCAATCATTTGCGCAAAGACATTCACATCTTCAGTGTTCCCTTGGTTCTTCTCAGCTTCTCCAACCTTCAGTATGTTCTCAAGACCTTCCAAGCAAACTGTGACAATCCTTGGATCCGGACAAACTAGAAGGTCGCACAATGGCTTAATGCATCCCTCGTGCACCAAGAACCTGCCACCAAGTTGAAGAATGAACATTCAACCCAAATGTACAGTAACCCACATGAATAAGATAATGGTTGCAAAGAATTATACTTGATTTGCTCATGAGTTCCCCCAGAAGTGGCATTCGAAATAGCCCAAGCAGCCTCTTTCTTTATCTCAAATTCCGCATTTTGAAGCAGTTGGACAAGAGGTGAAATAATACCAGCCTCAATCACAGCCTGTATTTTAAGATGACATATGCTCAGCCTTTTTCTCTTAGAAACTTACAAACAAAATCAGAACTACAATTGACCGTGATCCATCAAAATAAAAATACTATTATTAGGACAAAATTATAAATGGTATACATCTTTAAACAAGACAAGAAGAGAAAAAATTTCAGTCTTGACATTCAAACAATAATTTGACAATTTATTTAATGGTAAAACATCTTTAAACAAGACAGAAAGAGGAAATTTTTTCAGTCTTGACATTCAAACAATAATTTGACAATCAAAACTAATAACAGTTCTACTTCGACATCCGCACCCCCTCCCCCCAGAAAACAATTCCATAGTAATTTGTATACCTGGATCTGATCCTTATTCCCAGCGGTGACATTTGAAATGGTCCAACAAGCTTCCTTTTTTATGCTTTTCTTATAGTTTTGAGTCAGCAAGGTAAGCAGACAAGGAAGAGCCCGATTCTCAATAATAACCTGAAAATCATTAAAGAAAAAGTGATTTTGTGACAAAGATAATGCTGCTTACATCCTTCGATGATAGTATTCTTATTAGAGTTTTATTTAGAAGGCAGCCAACTTGACTTTCTGAAAGACGCTCATAAGAGTATAGGGTTGATCTCTCCAGCTGATACAGAGTTGAAAAAGGGTTCATCAAAGAATTGACTAGTCTCTTTATATTTCCACTATCCAAAATTTCAAATCATTGGGATCACTAAACATGTAAAAAAACTTCCTGGTCAAGGGATCCCTACATTACAACTGGCATACCAAGAAATGCCCCCATACACCTTGGGAACCACAAACTAATAATCCATTGAATGATTTAAATGGAGTTAAGATGCATAGTTCAATAACAGTAAAGGACTACATAAAGATGAAGACTATCAAATTTGAAGAACTATAGAATTGATTTCAGAAACTACTTAATATCTTCCAAAGATCACGAATACTCAAAAATAATTATGCAAAAAATCATCATAAAAGAAGCTATTAAGTGATATATTATAATGAACAGTGAAGTAACATTTTCAATTCAGAGCAGTTTTCACATTTCAATTGACAATACGATCATACAAGGAGAAGTGCTTGAATCAAGAATTTCAGTATGCATAACTAAGCACAACTATTTTGAAAAGGAAACTGGATACGAGTCATTTGACTTAAAATAAAAACCAAGAGATTCCCAAGTCACCACAAGGATGGTCAAACATTTAAATTGGTGTCGGAACACAGCGGAAGCCATTTAATAATATGAAGACAAGAAACTGCTGTTGTAGTATATAAATTTGGGGTTGAAACAAAGAGAAACAATGATAAAGTAGGTAACTTCTGTTAAACATCAATAATGATAAAAAAGAATCGCGATTCTGCATATAGACATAAGGTAAACATTCCAAGGGTGTCATATATGAAAGAGAGAGTGCTGAAAGATGAACTACATAAAAGACAAAAGAAGCAGAAATATCAGTAAAATGAGTAGTAGATTTCCACTTCATAATCATTACTTCATACTAAAAAGAAAGGATCATATGCACATTAGAAATGCATCAAGTATGCTTATATTACAATATCAGACACGAATCAAACACCAATGATAGTCAATGAATATCTCATAACCACATCATGAGCACATTAAAATAATAGCACAATCAACAATATCCAAACAACTTTTTTACACTTCCCTTGCGAAACAAGTAAATTTCCTAAACTAGAATAAGAGCATGTTTGGCTAAGTTTGAAAAACGTTCACTTAAAAGAGACGCGAATTTTTTATTTAGCTTTCGTTTGATCCTCATTATTTTCAAAATACATTTTTCTTTCTCTTCTTTTCAACCACACATTCTTCAATAAAATAATATTACACGCAAACTCAAAATTAAACACACATTCTCCATCAATCTACTATTCCAAAATGCATTCTTAGCCAAATAATGGCGCTCAAACAAGGGCTTATTATGTATGTATTGGTCAAAGTGATTTTGACAGAAGGTGGGGGTCTTATAGTCTAAATAAGTTTTTACCTTTTAACTTAAATATTACAAAAGCAAAAATAAAATAAATCAAGTTATGTATGGTCTGGTCAAAGTTGAAAATAAGTAAATTATTTAGTCAGTGAGGTAGATCTTAATATCAATTAAGTAATTCTTTTATACTTTCCAAAAAAAAAAAAAAATCTTATAAAGTGATCTACTTTTAAGACCGGTCATACTCTAAGAGGCATAAGATGATAAAGACTAAAGAGCAACCCAAGTTAGTAGAAAAGGCTTCTTTCTTCAAAAGTTAACTAACAATCATCCTCAGCTACATGTAGACTCGTGATGAATTCTTGTTTTTATATACTTGACCATGCAGTTGGCATTTCCACATCCTACTAGTTTCACACAATAACCTTTTGAATTTATCCGTATTCCTAGAGGAGGTACGTGCTTCAAACATATTATAAGCATTGTATCAAAACTGAACATATATTGTGAATATGACAAAAACAATGGTCATTTAACAATAAAACAGCAATAAGACCATACTTTGCAAAACGAATATATTAGAACCATGAACCATCAAGCAATACAATGCATTTTCTGCATCATTGACAAGGAGAAAAGAGAATATGATACACAACAAAGGGGTAAGTACGTAGACCAACATAACTACGGAAAGACCAGATGACATACCATATACATTTTATACATAAAACAAGTCAACAAGAGTTGGCTAGCAATTTAATAGACTGTTGAGACCACTGGAAGGGTGAACTGACCAATTGCCCTACCATGTGACAACAAATTCATATGCATGTCTCTAATAAAGGTTTAAGTACGAAAGCCAGCTGGATACCTGAGTCTGGATGTCATCTCCAGTCACAATATTACCAACAGTGCGCAGGGCAGGAATCAACACAGATGGTGAAGGATGTCTATAAACCACAAAAAACATAATTAGCCAGCTATGAAGTGCAGTTAACAAAACCGAAGTTACAAATGAATTCCACGAATAAAGATGTGAAAAGTAGAGAATGATATCAAATATGATTTTCTAACTCACAGTAAAAGCTCAACCAAACGAGGGCAAACGCCAGCCTCGATAACAGCTTGGATTTTATCATTTGTCCCGTCCGATAGATATGACAGTGCCCAACATGCATCAGTAAGGACTTCTTCATCATTTGTGTGTATCAGATGAGCAAGAGCAAGGAGGGCAGGCTTCACCTGTTCAATAATTTTCAGAAGGAATTGCCTCAATATAAAACGGTCCAGCAGTATTGATATGCAACCAAAGAGAAAAGTAATAATAGAACAAACCTGCTCAAACTGAGGCTGTGGCTTCCCCCGACAAAAGTTTGACAACGTCCACGTTGCATTTCGCAACATGGATAGCTTTGCTTTGTCATTAAATTGTGCCAATAAGGGTATTAACGCTCCATAACTAAGGACATGATCACTACATTTTGGTGACTCGCCAGCAACATTTCCTAACGCCCAAACTGCCTCCAGAAAGTAGTTGAACATAAAGACAAAAATAGCCAGAAAGTAAGATTTAAAGCTGAAGCACAGTGCCATTATTTATTTATAATATCTACCTGTTCGCGAGCATCATCGCTAGGGGAACAAAGAAGTCTCACAAAAATGGGAACTGCACCATGACCAATCACGACCTTGGTGTTATCAGATGTCCCAGATGCAATGTTTGTAAGAGCCCAAGCTGCCTCAAACTAGAAAAAGGAATAACCCAATGCATGATCCAAAAAAAAATTAGCAGTTGAAATAATAGCAAAAATTTATACCTGAAGCTGCGGGTAATCATCTCTTGCAAGAAACTCAACAAATCGAGGAACAACTCCTGACTGTATTACTTCCTCAATTGGTGGATTTCGTTCTGTGGCAACAAATAAATTAAAACGCAAACAGAATCAGTCGAAAGAAAAAACTAACAATAAACATTAAAAAGACCCATTTCAAGATAAATAGAATCAACAAAGATAATTAATTAATTACCTATGGAAAGAAGTTTGCGAAACTGAGTTGTGGCTTCGAGTTGCAGTGTGCCATCATTTGAGCAAACGCCAGCAATCATTTCCGGAAGACTTTCTAACTGAAACATTGAAAAATGAAAATCCAATAGCACAAAACCGAAGTATTATTCCATCTAGAGCAAATGCGAATCAAATCAAACTATTCTCATCTCACATTTCTTCATGAATTAAAATGAACTGTATATCGCGATCTACAAGTATAATCAACAAAAAACATTAATCCCCCAAGACAAATTCGAAATTCAACTATGAGCTAGTACTGATTTCATGTTCAACAATCAACTATAACTGTGAAACAAAATCTCATAAAAATCCAGTAGATCAAAACTCCTTTATGCAACAAAGCAGAAGAATCAATCGGAGTCAAGTTTTCACCTTCTTGTCCACCTGTTGAGGGATGTTGACGGTGGGCTGAAACTGCTGTGCTTGAAGGCCTTCACGGCGCTTCTTCAGCAAGCTCTCCTCCCTTCGGTTCTTCCGGATCTCAACCATGTTGTCCTCCCTCCTCCTCCGCCCCTCCTCCGCGTCCACCGCCACCTTGTACTTGCTCCGCCTCACCTCCGTCCTCGCGTTCGGCCTCAACGACATCGTTTCCGCGATTCAGAAAACCAGATAACCTCAATTAAACAGCAAATTGATTTTTTATTTATGTAAATGTATCGATATATCTTTGATAATGACGAGAGTTAAATGAGGTGACGATGATCAGGTTTCAACAACCGAAATAATAAGTGGACATGGTTTACGCTTTATTTACAGTAATGCCACTGAATTTGAAATGCATGGTTTGATCGATCATCTGTTTCCAGTGTAAAGCGTGGCTAGGCATGGAAGCCAAACTTCAAGCTTTACGAGCCTAGGCGAAACTTAGGCGTAAAAAAGAGATTTTTATTTTAAATTTTTAATCATTGTAAAAAAATTCAACAATTCAAATAATGCATACCAAACATCTAAAATTATAAAATATTGCATTTACTTAATAATTCCTTCATAAAGTAGCTTGGAATTTAGATGTTGTTGAGGAATCATCTTCTTCCATTGGTTACTACAAAAAAAAAAAAGATAAACAATACAAATGTTTATTATTTACAAAAGCCAGACCCCAAAAGCATATGAACGTGAAAACAAATGAAAATTTAGTTACATAAACAGTTAAACACTGATTGGGCCTCACGTCAAGGGCTAAAAAGTATTCTTGATTAAATTTTCAGATTTTTCTACAGGAGTTATTCCACAATCAGTTCGGAATCATTGCCATGCATCAGATTTATGAGGGCTACAAATTACAATTGACTCTCTCGAAGTCTCAAACTGATATGTCATATGTATATACAAAATAAAAATTCACAACAAATGATTTTCGATTAATTACAGAAGCCCAGATTACAGTTTCAGACGAGTTCTTAATTGCAGAAGCCCAGATTTCGTTTGCCCGTTTTCACTATTGAATCATTGATAAATGCAAAACATTTCTATTCTAAATTGTATAACTTCACCACTTGATAATAATCTTAATTGCTGTGGGTTATATTTAAAAAGGGGGAGAATTTGGCCTCCAAGGACCCCTAGGCGTGCTTTAAGCGAACAACATTGTCGTTGACCGCTTAATTACCGCTTAACCTCAAAGTGAGGCGTTTTCATCAAGTTTCGCGTCGTCACCTAGGTGCCACCTAGGCGAGCATTTTAGAACAGAGTCCGTTTCGTAGCATAAAGTTTAGTGAGAGTTATGTCAACGAGCCGGAAAAAAAAAAAAAAAAAAACTCGAGCTCGGCTCCAGCTTTTTTGGGCCCGAGCCGAGTCCGGCAAAAAAAATGAGGCTCGGGTTTTTTTTTTTTTTTTGTAAAATCTACATTTTCTACTTAACGAATTTAAAATTTGTACATTTTATGCGTGTTATAAATTAAAAAAATTATAAAAGTTAAACCTCTCTTCCTTTATTCGGACTTGAGACATGTTACAATTATCGTAGGCCCAGTTAAAATTATATACGAATAAAATACTTCGTGTACAATTTTTCTTGAAGCAAAAAAAATTAAAAATTACTTATTTTTTTTAAAACTAATCAATTTAAAAATTTACAATTTCTTATGCTTTAATCTGTTGTAACATTTCGACCATTATATTATCAACTTGTTCTTGAAGACGTAATTCCGCACATTCCCAATTCTTCAAACATATTAAACCTCCAATATATCTGATAAGTACGTTTTTACATACTTATTTTACTGTCAAAACATGAGCAATTATTGATTAATATGTTGGAATATAGCTTAATTCTATACAATTCATGTTTTGCAGGACAAGTGATGAATGTATCGGAAATAAGGAGAAACAAGTGAAAAATGACCAAAATGGAAGAAAGTGAAAGTTCAGGGACTAAAGTGCAAATACTCAAAAATTATGTTGGGGCTCACGATGAAGGTTCGAGAGTGTTAAGGGTCGATTGGAAGCAATTAGAAGTAAAAAAAGAATGGAATATTATCAAAATCAATTTTTAATTCGCACAAGATATATTCCAGATTTTTAGTTGAAGATTGAGACCCATTTTTGGCATAGTAAAAGTCCGAATTGAAAAAGATCTATTTCTAACAAAATTGTATCTTTTCGAGTTATCTTTCTAACGCAACTTGAATCATCTAAATCGGATATCAGAAGAGAAATGTATAACCAAATTACTGACTGCTATGCAGAGACAAAAAATCCGCGCGCGAAAGCAACTTTCCTTATTCGATTAGAACTCTTTTGGAAACCAATTTGGACATGATTTTCATCCAATTTTCGGCTCTTACAAATACTTAACAGCAGAATACATATGGAGGAAGGCCCCCATACACCATTCTTCTCCTCTTTGGCTCAAGAAACTTATAGAGAACTAAAACCCTTGGTGAAGTTACGAAGGATTTCGATTGGAATTGGTGATTTCATGTCTTTTATTCATTTAATTTGATCTTTTCATTGTCAAACAATGCTAGAATTTAGATTTTCATTCTCTTGAATTTATATTGAAATCGGTTTAATATTTACAAGATTTTTCATGGATTCAGTCATACTTTTTCCATTGTTCAATCAAACTATTTATTGAGTTTCAATTTCAATTATTTATTATTGAGATTGGTTTAACAATTATTATATCCTTCATAGATCCAGTCATCTTCTTCTATCGTTAGATTAAACTAGTTATTGAATTTTAATCTCAATTTCACTTTATTGGCGGATTGATTACTGCCTTATGTTTGATGTATATGGTCGATCTTTGATCTTGTTCCAATAAAATTGTGTGAATATGTCTTAAGTCTAAATTTTAGGATTACATTTGTAAATTAAATTGATTTTCCAGATATATCTTCCGATTAGAGTGACGGGATGAAAGCCTCTAATTGTGTTATAAAAATGAATAATTGATATGATTGATCCAATCCAATTGAGGGAATTCCGACGCTTCACTGCTTCGAATTATTGATTTTAATTTCACGTTTCAACATTGAATTTTATTACACATTTGAGAGAACAATTCAGCATTTTTTATCCTTTAAATATTCTTCCATCTCCCTGTGGATACGACACCCCAAAACTGTGCTATAACTACCTCGTTATTCTTTGGGCGTAATCAAATTTTGGCGCCGTTGTCGGGGAGACGGTACAAAATACTAAGGGATTACTACAAAAGGGTGACATCTTTCATTTACTTTTGTTTTTAGTTAGTTTAATTTTCATTTTAGTATTCTTATTATTTTCACTCTATTTTCTTTTACTTGTGTTTCATGAGCAGGTATCGAGGAGAGAGAGGGAGATCTGCGACAGACCTGACACAGAGTTTGAACATTTTTTTTACCCTGCTTTTGATTCTGCATCTGTTAAAACTGACACCACATCACATAACATAATGTCTGACAATGAGCATGATGTACCGTATAAAACTTTGCATGATTATCTGCACCCCATGCGTACATCTACACCTTCATGTATTATGTTTCCACCTAACATACCACGTGTAGATTTTAAATCTGGAATAATTCAACTTCTTCCTAACTTTCATGGATTTGAGAATGAAAACTCGTATGTGCATGTTAGGGAATTCGAGGAGGTTGTAGCAACCTTCCACAATCAACATGGTACAATAGATGCAATTAGGCTCAAATTCTTCCCATTTTCTCTTAAGGAAAGGGCTAAAAGCTGGTTGTATTCATTGAGACCACGTTCGATTGGAACTTAGGCCGAAATGACACAAGTATTCTTTAGCAAATACTTTCCCCACCACAAAACTATTGCGTTGAAAAAACAAATCTCTTCTTTTATCCAAAAGGAGAGTGGAACTTTATATCAAGCATGAAAAAGGTATAAAGAATTTCAAGCTCTTTGCCCCCATCATGGTTATGAGAGTTGGCGTATCGTGAGCTATTTTTATGAAGGGTTAACATCTAGGGAGCGTCAATTTATAGAGATGATGTGTAATGGTGAATTTTTACAGAAAGATCCTGATGAGGCTATAGAATATTTAGATGAACTAGCAGAAAAAGCTCACACTTGGACTGACCCTAGTACCACTGATAGCGCCAATAGGTCACGAGCCGTTGGAAATCCTTCTAGTGCAGGCCTTTATCACCTTAGGGAAGAAGACGATCTTAGAGCTAAAGTAGAAACCCTGACTAGAGAAATTGAAAACCTACGCACTAAGAGTTCAAAGCCTACATCTACTGTAGCTCGTGTTGAGTCTTCTGGACCTTGTGATGTGTGTGGTGGAATTGGTCATCCAGCGCAAGATTGTTCTACTATCGCTGAGATGAGGGGGGTTCATGAAGAATATTGCAATGCCTTAGGTACGTAAAACAAACTCCATGCCCCTTTCTCTGAAAGCTACAACCCAAGGTGGCGAAATCATCCCAATTTTAGCTGGAAATCTGAAAACCAACAACCCGCCCAAACGAATAGAGCTTACAATACACCATCATACCAACCCACGTTATCTAGAAATTCCTTAGAAGATACCTTGCATGCTTTCATGGAGGCACAGGGGAAAACAAATAAAAAATTCGAGACTATGATTACCTAAATTGTTGAGGATCAAAAGGAAATCAAGAATCATATATCCAAACTAACTAGTGCCTTAGCTGTAGAGGAACGTGGAAAATTTTCGGCTCAACCTCAACCTAACCCTAAGGGACAATACATGGCACAAACCTCAGGATCTAATGTAAATAATTTTAGGGAGATAAATGCCATAACCACTAGGTCAGGGAAAGTCATAGAACCAACCCTTAGACCTATGGAAACTAAGAAAGAGTCTAGTGAGCCTGAAGATAGTAGCCTTAGGGAAAAAGTGATGACAAATCTAGTTAGAGCACCTTTCCCACTAGCTCTTAAGTCCACCTCAAAATCTGCTAGTCAGCATAGTGAAGTCTTAGAGCATCTAAAGCAGGTAAAAATCAATTTGCCCTTTTTGCATGTAATTTCACAGATTCCTACGTATGTTAAAGTCCTTAAGGATTTATGCAATATCAAAAGGAAACACAATGTCAAGAAAACTGCTTTCTTGACCGAGCAAGTGAGAGCAGTGATTGAACAAAGAGTCCCACCTAAGTATAAGGACCCTGGTTGTCCTACTGTGTCTTATATCATTGAGAGTCATGAGTCTGGACAAGCTCTTCTAGATTTAGGGGCTAGTGTCAATCTCATGTCTTATGCTATTTACATGTCATTAGGTTTGGGTGAGATGAAGTCTACATCTGTGGTTTTACAATTAGCTGATAGGTCCACTGTTAGACCTAGAAGAGTAGTTGAGGATGTCTTGATTCAAATTGATAAATTTTACTATCCCGTGGATTTCTTGGTGTTGGATGTAAAAGATGATGTGAATGTTGACTCTAAAATTCCTATAATTCTTGGTAGACATTTCCTTGCTACTGCTAATGCTCTGATTAATTGTAGGAATGGTCTTATGAAACTATCATTTGGGAATATGATTCTAGAAGTCAACATTTTCCATATCACTAAGCAGTTAGAAAAGGATGGCGAGTGTCATCAAACACACATGATTGATGCACTCACTCAAGAGGTTGCTGATAGTATGTTCATTGGACCAGCACAGGAAAATCTAGAACCGGATGGAGTAGACTTCATCATCAATAAACATCTTGAGACAGATGATCAAGAGTCAGGTAATAGTTCTTATTTTACATTGCCAGTTTCTAATGAGAGAACTTTACCTTTTGTCTTGCAGGTCCCTATTCCTGATTCTGAGTTCTCCTCTGATTATCCCACACATGTATTTGATGGAGGCGGAGGAACATCACCAGTGCTTATGTCCAAGGAGCTTAGTGCATTGCAAAGAAAACTGAAACCACACTTACTGGATGCAGGTTAGGAAGGAAACATTGGGTCGAGTCAAAGACAATAAACAAATGGGCTGATTGGGAGGCAACCCAAGGGGAGTTCGTTCTTTTTCTTCTGCCTTTTACTTTTGCATTTTTATTCTAGTTAATTTTGTCATTTCCTTTGCTTTACCATTCCATTGAGTGCTTTCGGCTCTTACACTTTAAGTTTATGTTGTTTCAATGCACTATTATGTAATATTTGTCATTCACTTCATTTGTCTATCATGTTCATGCATAGAGGACAATGCAAAATTTAGTTGGGGGAAGATTCTGTTGGATTTTGTTGTGAATTTGCATAAGTAATATCACGGAGTTTCAAAATTTTTTAGAATCATTGGGATAAGTATCAGTTGTGAATGATGAAATAGTGCATTATTGGATTAGTTTAAACCTGTTTATGTAAAACTTGACATTTTCTATGCACGTTACTTATGTTTGGCATATTGAGTTAGTGATGCGGTTCATTTTGTAGAGGATAGTGGAACTTAGTGATACAACCTAATAACCTCTAGTATCGTATTCCATAAATCCAAATATATGCTAGTTTCGAGATGATTGAACTGGTACAGGGAAACATTGAGATAAGTAGGGATTCTATGCATGAAAACCTTGTGTGGATTGTCTGAAACTCATTGAGAAAAAAACGAGGTGAAAGCTTTAAGTTAGATGTTAGTTTTAAAAACTGGATGTCTAAAAGAAAATGGGCATTGCACTAATCTTTGAGTACATAAAAAGCATCTTTTCGAGCCTATATAACCTGGGTGATTAAGCCTATGAGGGTGATTTAAAACATGGTGTCCTATGGTCATCTGACTTAGGAGTTATCAGCCTAAAGCTCGTTACATGGGTTATATAGAAAGCAAATGAGAAGATACTCAAATAAAAAGAGAAAAAAAATGGAGAAAAAAAAATGAAAAGAAAGAAAAAAAATATATTCAAATACATTGATTACGCCCTAGACATTCAGTTGACAAAATTACACATTTGACGAGAAGTAAATAACTTAGTCTAGTCTTAAGGGTTAAAGCAATAAAAAATATAGGAGAATCCCGACTTGTTAAAGTGTGGACTTGTAGGAGTAATGTCTATCCAAACTAAGAGAGGGTAAGGAACAGAATTGAATGGATTCAACATAGGATACACCCTGAGAAAATTGAATGAAAAGCATAAGTTTTGGGGTGTGTGTATCTCTCGAGCGAGGAAAGTACATATTTGACTACTATGGGTCAGAGATTGAACCAATCATAATCTTAATATGTTGACATGAGTTTTCACACACACGTCAGGTTATGCATATAACAGGTGGAGACTGATTTAATTTTTGCACTGTTGTAATTGTTCATTTGTCTGACTACCAAATTTCAAACATGAAACACGACATATTGTTAAACCATGTTGTTTGTAGAGTTACGTTATATTGTTGTTGTTTGAGGACAAACAATAGTTCAAGTTTGGGGGAATTTGATAAGTACGTTTTTACATACTTATTTTACTATCAAAACATGAGCAATTATTGATTAATATGTTGGAATATAGCTTAATTCTATGCAATTCATGTTTTGCAGGGCAAATGATGAATGTATCGGAAATAAGGAGAAACAAGTGAAAAATGACCAAAATGGAAGAAAGTGAAAGTTCAGGGACTAAAGTGCAAATACTCAAAAATTATGTTGGGGCTCACGATGAAGGTTCAAGAGTGCTAAGGGTCGATTGGAAACAATTAGAAGTCAAAAAGGAATGGAATATTATCAAAATCAATTTCTAATTCGCACAAGATATATTCCAGAGTTTTAGCTGAAAATTGAGACCCATTTTTGGTATAGTAAAAGTCCGAATTGGAAAATATCTATTTCTAACAAAGTTGTATCTCTTCGAGTTATGTTTCCAACGCAGCTTGAATCATCTAAATCGGATATCAGAAGAGAAAGCTATAACCAAATTACCGACTGCTATGCAGAGACAAAAAATCCGCGCGCGAAAGCAACTTTCCTTATTCGATTAGAATTCTTTTGGAAACCAATTTGGACGTGATTTTCATCCAATTTTCGACTCTTACAAATACTTAACAACAGAATACATATGAAGGAAGGCCCCCATACACCATTTTTCTCCTCTTTGGCTCAAGAAACTCATGAAGAACTAAAACCCTTGGTGAAGCTACGAAGGAACTCGATTGGAATTGGTGATTTCATATCTTTTATTCATTTAATTTGATCTTTTCATTGTCAAACAATACTAGAATTTATATTTTCATTTTCTTGAATTTATATTGAAATCGGTTTAATATTTACAAAATTTTTCATGGATTCAGTCATGCTTTTTCCATTATTCAATCAAACTATTTATTGAGTTTCAATTTCAATTATTTATTATTGAGATTTGTTTAACAATTATTATATCCTTCATAGATCCAGTCATGCTTCTTCTATCGTTAGATTAAACTAGTTGTTGAATTTTAATCTCAATTTCACTTTATTGGCGGATTGATTACTGCCTTATGCTTGATGTATATGGTCGATCTTTGATCTTGTTCCAATAAAATTGTGCGAATATGTCTTAAGTCTAAATTTTAGGATTACATTTGTAAATTAAATTGATTTTCACGATATATCTTCCTATTAGAGTGACGGGATGAAAACTTCTAATTGTGTTATAAAAATGAATAATTGATATGATTGATCCAATCCAATTGGGGGAATTCTGACGCTTCACCGCTTCGAATTATTGATTTTAATTTCACATTTCAATATTGAATTTTATTACACATTTGAGAGAATAATTCAGCATTTTTGATCCTTTAAATATTCTTCCATCTCCCTGTGGATACGACACCCCAAAGCTGTGCTACAACTACAACGTTATTCTTTAGGCGTAATCAATATCTTCTTTTAGTCTTGATCGTTCGTCACTTGAAACTCGACCACCTAAACTAAATGCAGCTTCCGATGCTACTGTAGATACCGGCGGTGTTAGTAGATCGCGAGCAATTTTTGATACAATTGGATACTGCATTTCGTCACACCTCCACCATGATAAAAGACTAAATTTCTGTAATTCTTGTGGTTGTAACATACTATGAACGTTCACGCACATATACCTATCTAACTCGGAGGGAATTTCAAGATTTGTACAACTGATATCTAGGGGTGGGCGTGGGTTGGGTTGGGTCGGTTTTTGCCCCAACCCAAAACCAACCCAATATTATCGGTTTGTTCGAAATCCAACCCAACCCAACTCACGTAAATGTTGAAACCCAACCCAATCCAACCCAATTATGTGTCGGTCAGGTCGGGTTGGGTTGGTCGGTTTGTATCGATGATTTCCATTAACTAGTTCTCAATTACAATGTTTCAGCTCATGTCTCAATTCAAATTTTCAACAAGAAAATCAAAACTAAAACGAGAATCTAAAAGAAATAAATGAATATATGGAAATAAACGAGTAGCCACTAAATAAAGTAGTGAAAATGAAGAAATGAGAGGTTAAATATGTTTCTTGGTCATGCTCAATGATCTATTAAATAAGTTTGTACAAAAAAGTCTGCAAAATGAGGGCTGAATCTTAGTAATAAGTCGGAAAAAAAATATGCAAACTTGGTAATTTACCTTGGGAAAAGAATTGAAGGTTGAATCGCCGATGCAAACCGAAAAGGAGAAAAAAAATGGGGGGCAAAATATGAAGAAAGGAGGAGGAAAGAGAGAATTAGGAAGTCGGCGCTTTTGATTTATATTGTGGGGGAAATGTTGGAAGTGCTGTGCAGGTTTAATTGAAATATATTTGAGAAAAAAAATGACCCTTTTTTTTTATTGACGGGTTGGGTTGGGTCGGGTTTGGTCGGGTTGGATGGATTAACCCACAACCCGACCCAACCCGACCCACTAAGCTTTGCCAGAACCCAACCCGAGAAAAAAAATGGAAAAAAACCGACCCAACCCGATCGGGTTGGTTTGGGTCGGTCGGGTTCGTCGGGTTGGTTCGGTTTTTGCCCACCCCTACTGATATCTGTTGTTTTAGATATTGATGAATTAGAACTAAATGAGGGAACACTAGTATTGGTATCTAAATAACTCCATATATTATCTGCATTTGTTGAAATATTTCTTGAAAAAGAATTTTGGGAAGTAGAACTACAATGACCTTTTTTCAGCGTAATAGTTGTACATTTTACACAACATTGATTCTATATGTGTAACGACCCGACCTTACGCCGGAGCCCTCAATTGATACCTGAATTCAACTTAAGTCTCTCATATGATGGAGGTCTTGAGTTCGAATATTGGGGGACGCGTCAGAAAGTCGTGAGGGATAAGTGGGCATAGGCCCTCCCAAAGCGGATAACACATACGATATGATAATGATTCTGGCGCAAGGTCGGGTCGTTACAATATGTTTGACTCTAATAATGATTGTTGGTTCTAATAGTTTTATTTTAACTGTTGTTTTTTTATTTTTCCCATTTTTCAAGTGTGTTTTCATTATAATTTTTGGCTAAACTATCTTTTATTTGATCAAGAGTGATTGTTTTGATTGAATATTTGAGTAGTTTTGGTATAAATTCTATCTCTATCTTTTCACCACGCTGAGTTGGTTGAACTCTAAATGGTTTGAATTCTCTAGCTATTTTTAGTAGATGTCCACATTGTGTTTTTAATTGGATAGTATAAGTATTTTGACTATATTAACTAAACCGTTGTAAAAAGTCATTTCCTAAAATAATATCACAATAATTTATATTATATTGGTAAATATTTCTTATGGTTACTATTTTGGATCATATGATAACTTCTATATTTTCATTTTTGTATTTTAAGGATTCTCTTGTTCCAGTTAATCCTTGTAGAGTTAATTGTTGTTTATTTTCAATCCATTTTCGCAATTGTTGGGTTTTGATACCCAATAAATCCGGGCGATGATGTTAAATCGGTTTTGTTGGAATTATACTTCAGAGGCCCCGGCCGATGAATGAAGTGAAACGTCGACACCACAATTGTTTAAACCTATCCCGTAATTCACTTGGGCCACTTGAAGCAACCTAATTAGATTAGTGTTGCTCGTGGCCCAACCCAATACCTTGGAAGGCTTTTTTGGTTGATAGCCCACTAAGATGTTACCTTTTGGGCCTTTAAATTGATTAACCTAAAAGCCCATTACTTACCTATTTATGCTACAGTTTCTATGTTGTTTGAGCGTGTGTGAAAAGAGAATAACCGTGAGTTTTGAAAGAGAGCATCCCACCTTCTTCTTGCTTCCGGTTTTTTGAACTTGTCTTCTCCTTTCTTCTTCGTTCCTTTGTGGTTGAAGATTGAGGCTATTGCATCCTACACACCCGTCCTTTGTGGGCAACCCGTGACCGTCATTAGTGGGCAAACCGTAGCAACCGGTTGGAAGTGAGTTTGGGATTTGGTTTGTGAATGGTGGTGTCGATTTTGATTTAATCTGAGCCCGGAAGTCATTGATTGGAGCCCCAAAATCCAACATTTGGTATCAGAGCCCAGGTTGTGTGGCTAGATAAATCGAGGTGGTGGAAAATTCTCATGAGATGGTGGATCCATGGTAACGTAGTGGGTGCAGGCTACGATGGATTATCTCGATGAGTGGTGATTTATCTCGTGAGCCTTGTTTGAGGGAGGGATTGTTGGGGCAAACAAATCCCACATCGGTTGTGGGAAGAAAATAAATCCACCATATAACTCAAGTGGGCTACTCCACCCATTACCAATTGGTTTTGGGATGGAACCTCACTTGGGCCTGGTGGTGTGGGCTTGGGCCTTGGGTAATTGCTCCCAATAATTCCCTAACAGTGGTATCAGAGCTGGTTGGTGGTGTATTGGGCTTCAAAATCCAGCAGAAAACGCAGCAGAAATCGACCAGGAAGCAGTTGAAAAATCTGTCCAGATTTTGGTGCGAAAATCAGACCTGCAATCTCGATTTCCGGCCATTCCAGGAGGAATTTGGACAAACGGAGACCGGATTTGGAACGTGCAGGTGGAGGCGCTGCTGGAGGTCCGGCGCGTGGCGGCGGCGCGTGGCGGCGGCGCGTGGGGACTCCGGCGGTGGCGCGTGGCGGCGCGTGGAGGCTTTTCCGGCGACGGTTTCTTCAGGCAGTTTGTTCCTTTTGATTTTGTGAACGTACTGATATATTTATTTTAGTGTTTCAGGTTTTGCAGAAAAAGTTGGACGATTTTGCCCCTACGCTCGTAGTTCAATTGTCGCTCGGTTGATTGCTGCAGTTGCTGGAAACTTTAGGGCGAATAGTGGTGGCCCTAAAGTGTTAAAATTTATATTCCTCGTAATTTACGGACTCAGATAGGTCCGCTCTGGTAAATTGGCTTATCCCGTTTAATTCCAGCATTAGCGCGTCATCGTGTGGGGTGACATTAGGATTGGGGTTACCGTGAAGGGGTAACCATTGCTTGTGCTAGAAGTTTAGGAATTAATTGCTCTATTTGAAGTGTTGAATTTAACTGTAAGTTGGTAATTGCTTTTGTGCTGGAACTGTTGTTTTGTCTCTGTGTGAGATTCCTTTGCGTGGAAATTTGAATTTTGTTGACATACCTTCGTGTTGCATTGATTATCCTGTTAGAACACCTTGGACTTGACCCATTCGAACGTTCCCTTGATCTGAGATTTTGAGTCTCACGAAACCCTGAGAATCTAGAACGGTGTATATTGTTGCCTTAGGTTTACTCTGTGTGATCTACTTGTGCATTTTTTGGTTGTTCTGTTTTTCAAAATGTCTTCACGTTTCGAAATTGGGATTTTCAATGGGAAAGGTGATTTTTCAATTTGGCAACAAAAGATGAAGGGTATTTTGGTTCAACAAAAGGTTTCAAAGGCCATTGATGGCAAATTTCCGGAAAATTTTACAGATGCACAAAAAGAAGAATATGATGAACTTGCATATATTTCAATTATTTTACACTTGTCTGACACTGTTTTGAGAAAAGTTGGAAAACTTGATTCTACCAAAGAACTTTGGAAAAAGTTGGATGATTTATATTTGCTTAAATCCACTCCTAACAAGTTGTACTTGCTTGAAAGATTTTTTAGCTTTAAAATGGATTCTTCAAAAGATTTGGATGACAATTTGGATGCGTTTAACAAACTTGTTCAAGATATTGTTAACTGTGGAGAGTCGGTGTCTGAAACCTACAAGGCTATTATTTTGTTGAATGCTATACCTGATACTTATCATGAAGTTAAAAATGCTATTAAGTATGGTAGGGACACCTTAACCCCTGAAATTGTCATAGATTCCCTTAGGAGTAAGGAAATGGAGGTTAAAGCTAAAAAGGAAGATAAGAGAAATGGTGAATTGCATATGATGAGGAGTAGAATGAAGTTTAAGCAAATGAGTTTAGGTAGAGCTCAAGATAACAGTGATTCGAGTAGTGACTCGAGTGATGAGGGTGATAAGAAGAAGAGCAAGGGTTGGGACAAGTCTGGTGGTAGACGGTGTTACAGCTGTGGTAAGTCTGGACACTTCATTAGGGATTGTCCCAAGAAGAAGAGTAAGTTGAGAGGTGATGCGAATTTGCTTATAGGGTCGAGTGATGACCCTAGTGAGGTTTACTGAGTGTAATCTTAGTTACTGCATTTGCATCTGTGTGTAATCCTTTCTGCATATGTGTGATTGCTCGTTTCCGCTGCATGGCTATATGTTGCATTTCAATGTGTTTGATATGTGCATTGGCATGATTTGGAGTGATCTTATTACTTGGTGTAATGTGTTTGCATGCATAGTGGGTTTCTGATGCATTTGGCAGTGTGTGTGTCTTTTGGTAAGGTGGAGTATAGATGCCTAGGGGTACATTGGTTGTACTGTGGGATGTGGAGTGTTACATTTGGATCACGGTGGAGATGTGATCAAATGTTAGAATCCTTTATCTGGAAGAGACCACGATCGTGTGGAGTGTGAGTGAGGCACTTCTATCACTTCTGTTAGGTGGAGACCCATTATCCACGTAGGTTGGAGAAGTGATGTGTTGATAGAGGATTATCCCGAGAACTTAGGATCTATAGAGGCTTACCGTTAGACATGTTTGTTTGTTTGTTTGAGTGATTAGTCTAGTGAGCAGGTGGGCGATGAGGTGAGATGTGTGTTCTCGAGGTGAGTGAGTAACACGGAATGGGATAGGATAAGTGTGGTGAGATCTGTGTGAGGTCATTTATGCATTTGTTGCGTATGTGTTGGCCTGTTGATTAACTTGTTAATCTGTTGTTCTGTGTGAACGGGTGTGATAAGATCTCTGTATTATCCTGTGTAATATCTCCGTCGCATGTTTTATTTGCTCTTGATTGATTGCTGTACTTATTTGTTTCTACTTGGGTGTTCGTGACCTTAGCCCTAGTGAGTATATGGAACAAGTATGGTATGTGTTTCAGGTGGAGACACGAGGTAAGGTCTGTGATGCCAATTTTATTGGTTACCTTGATTGTGCAAGTGTAAACTGTGTGTTTTGTCTACTTGCAGATTTATTGGGATCAAGGTGGAGATTTGTTGGGTTTTGATACCCAATAAATCCGGGCGATGATGTTAAATCGGTTTTGTTGGAATTATACTTCAGAGGCCTCGGCCGATGAATGAAGTGAAACGTCGACACCACAATTGTTTAAACCTATCCCGTAATTCACTTGGGCCACTTGAAGCAACCTAATTAGATTAGTGTTGCTCGTGGCCCAACCCAATACCTTGGAAGGCTTTTTTGGTTGATAGTCCACTAAGATGTTACCTTTTGGGCCTCTAAATTGATTAACCTAAAAGCCCATTACTTACCTATTTATGCTACAGTTTCTATGTTGTTTAAGTGTGTGTGAAAAGAGAATAACCGTGAGTTTTGAAAGAGAGCATCCCACCTTCTTCTTGCTTCCGGTTTTTTGAACTTGTCTTCTCCTTTCTTCTTCGTTCCTTTGTGGTTGAAGATTGAGGCTATTGCATCCTACACACCCGTCCTTTGTGGGCAACCCGTGACCGTCCTTAGTGGGCAAACCGTAGCAACCGGTTGGAAGTGAGTTTGGGATTTGGTTTGTGAATGGTGGTGTCGATTTTGATTTAATCTGAGCCCGGAAGTCATTGATTGGAGCCCCAAAATCCAACAGCAATAAAATTTCTTTAAAGACAGTTATTTCAGCTCCTGTATCAATTAGAACACAAATAATTATTTTTTATTCGAATACTGTTATTTGTATATATACACTTATTGGAAACTTTATTTCTCTATTCATTTTTCTTTAGAACAATATGTAGTTATTCATTGATGTATAATAAGAATTCATTTCTCGTCTCTTTCGTAATTATCAAGACTATGTAAGAATGAATTTCCTAATAATATTGAATGTTCATCAAAATTCATGTTATTATCAATATAACATTCTATGCTTAATAATAAATTTCAAAGTTTGATCTGGACTTGTCCTATGATATCACAAGAGTTTATTTTTCATTCGAAGTCTCTATAGCTATAGGGTTTAACTTTTTTCTTTTTTCCCCTTCATCAATAAGTGAACAAATATGATTCTGACTTGTTTCTGTATCAATAAGTATTTTACTTTAATTTATCCATTTATTTCCATAAACACTACTATTTTTATTTTGTTTTATTTTTGAAATATCGTATCTTATTGTATTTTCTCCAATAATTATCTTATTTTCTTTATAAGTTATTTGTTTTGGTATTATAGGTTGATTAGTACTTATATCATCATCATATCCTATTTCAAAATTTTTTATTTCCTGTATAATTTGTTTACTAGGTAGAATTATTTTTCCTATATTTCTAAATTCTTCTTCAATTTCTATAAAATGTTTTTCTTTATATATATTTTCATAATTACTATTTGTATAATAATATAATCCTTGATATAATATAGTAAAAACTTTATTATCATCCTTTAATATTTTATTAGTCGTCTTAAAATGTAAATTAAGACAATCATCTAAATTTTTATCGTTTATATGTACACAATATCTTGAATAACAAGTAAATTTTAATTTTCCATAGGCTAAATTTCTTTTAACTATTCCTAAATTCTCATTTTTTGCTGTTATACTTCTTTCATCTTATAAATTAAATATTATAAGACCATTAATTTATTCTTTAAAATATGATTTTATTATTATTTGAATTCCAACAAGTTAGACATAAGATATTTTACTTCTTTTTCTTGTTTTAATTTTCCTAGAAATTCATTAACATTTCTTTTTGTTATTAGATTTAATTTTATTTTTCCTTGTGTATGTTTAATATATATGATTTTTTCTATTTCATGATATTCATTAATAACTAACTTCTTTCATCTAAAGGCTGATCATAAAATATTAAATAATCTATTTTCTCCTGGTGATTTAAGATTTAATTCTACTTTATTAATTTTTCTAAATTTTTCCCAATCAATTTTTTTTTTAAAGCATATCCTTTTATTCCTTCATATACTTCGGTTTCGATTTCTAAATCCTCAGTGTTTTCAATTTCCATGATCTCTAGGCTCTGATACCAATAAAAGGGGGATTTACAAAGAAACAAAATTAATTAAAATGAAATCGAATAATTATGAATCAAATCAAAATTTTAAGGACCAAAATGAAATCTATTTTGTATTAGAATGATTTGTTTGAAATTGAGGGTATTTTGGGAACTTTCCAAATTTAAAATGGTCAAAGCGTATTTTGAAAAGGGTATCTAAAAATTTTGGGCATTTTCAATAATTTTCCATTATATTATCACTACAAATTTTGTTAGTTACACCACATTTTAATTGCATTTAAACTTCTCAAGCTTTACAAGTTGTAGCAATTATTTTTTTATTTTTTTTCATCAAATTTTATGTCCAACCTCTTTTAGAGCTTGTTTGGGAGGGATTTTAATCCAATCAAAATTGAAAATATAGCCGTTATTGAGTCTCACTCGTCTAATAAAAATCAACAAAAATGGCTAATTTTTCAATTTTAATTCGATTTTAATCCCTCCCAAACAAGCTCTTAATTAGCACATATAGTCTTTAATAATGATTATTTTAAAATATTTCGTTTCTGTGCTTCCAAATGAGGGAAATAATTTTTTCTTCATTTTATTATTTATTTGTCTTTTTAAAATATGATGGAAAAATAAGTTATACGCTATTTCAATGGACGATTTGAAAATAAATTGTTATCAAATACAAAATGTGTGTAACTAATGAAAAATTTAAGAATAAGAGAGCCATGAAAAATGGTTAGGGATATAAATGTTATAATGAGTAAAGATTGAGAACTTTAATGTGATTAAAAGGTGATGTAAGAAATAAAAATTGTGATGTGAATATAATTATCCTTATTCTAAATATGCCGAAGTTAAACTTTCTCATTTAGTCCTTCTCGGTCCAACCCCGAGTGGTTGCTGGGATGAGAAGTGCCAAATATTCAAAGAGTTCATAAATTAATCCTTGTTTATTGTGTAAAAATTCTTGGTATTATTGTTCATACGAAACTTTGAAGATAAAGACTTAGTTATATTCTATAATTCTTGGGTAACTGTTTTTCTTCTTGCACTTAAAAGGAAAAAATCATTTTGTGCTAAAAGACAATTACATAAAAGTTATTATCTTGAACGTTTAAACAAGTAAAAATTTTCAGGTGTGTTTGACTGTCAACATTTTCCATTAAAAATGTATTTTTTTTCCACCTAATTTTCTATTTTTGTATTGTTTGATTGACAATTTTTTTTACGAAACATATTTCCTACTTTTGGTCACGTGGTTTTTCTAGAAAATAAGGAAATTATTTTATTTAGGGGGTGGTTTTTATTTTCCGGTAATTCACACACACACACACACTCTCTCTCTCTCTCTCTCTCTCATCTACCTACCAATAAAAAATGAACAAGTATTATTTTTAAATGGCACTGAACTTTCCCGATACGTTTGTTAACATACACGTCAATTGTTTTTCATAATATAACTCATTGTATTAGGGTCATGTTCTTGTTTTCATATGTTTCGTATTAAGCTCGGCTCGATCAACTAGACTAATATTTAAACCTATTTTTCTACTAATATAAAAGAGTCAATCCATAGATCACTGTTCATTTGTGAAGCATTTTGCCTCCCCATTTTATCCCCCCACGAATTACCATTTTCTCCACTTTATCCACCCGCAGATTACTGTTCATCTGCGAAACAATTTTCCCACAGTGTATAAAATAAAATGGCACTATGGAGACAAAAAAAAAAGGCAAAAAAAAAGTCAATTTTAGTGTGTGCAGGTGAGAAAAGTTTTATAGCCAATCCATAGATCACTGTTCATTTGTGAAGCATTTTGCCTCCCTATTTTATCCCCCACGAATTATCATTTTCTCCACTTTATCCATCCGCAGATTACTGTTCATCTGCGAAACAATTTTCCCACAGTGTATAAAATAAAATGGCACTATGGAGACAAAAAAAAAAAATAAATAAAAAAATTGCA